>CM060910.1:458784676-459384676 GCA_030737875.1 Allium sativum
CATCCGCTTTCATCGTTCCTTTCATTTCTTTTGCAACGAAAGGTGAGACCCCTCACTCACGATTAACATTTTTATTTAAGTGTACAAACATGTGAATTAGTTATCTGAATTGCTAGGATTGCTATAGAGATCATATTATTGTACACTGTCGACATGTTATTGACATCATTGATGCACATGATATTTGGTTGTTTGTATGAATTGGTGATATACGATATATATATTGATCTGCGTATGTGATATTCGACACGTGTTGGTTACATATATGTTGATATGATGTGTAAATATGTTGGACACGTAAAATGAAATCTATATGGACATAATACGTTCAGTGTAGCGTGCATGTAATTTGATACGTGTGAATGTGACGTGCACGATAGTGTACGTGACATGCATACAGATACGCGCACGAATATACTCTACGTATGTATGCCTAAATAATTGACATTTGACGTGTACGACAGATATTTAGACGTAATATGAACATGTACGAATGTGTCCTTATGACATGTACGGATCGATATTATATGTCGATGATTGTTTTGTTATGTCCTGATTTTCACATTGCAAGTTCCATTAGTTTAGGAAATCACAATGGGTTGAAATGATACATACCCGAACGACTTGATAGAATAGGGGAAAATCGTTATGGGTTGAAATGATAGACCCAATCGATTTTTATTGAATTTGGGATTACGGGTTGAAATGATATTTACCCGTACTTGAAAATAAACGGATTGAAATGATACATACCCGTATCACTTGACCATAGGATATAAAATTTTATACGGACGTCGTTGGTCATATTCTGAAATCATAATTATATTTTATTTGAAAATAATGATTTTTGGAATTATAATTCAAGTATTTTCTATAATAATAATAATAATAGTTAGATTTCAAATGATAAACTTATATTTTGGAAATGTTTTGAAAAGTTAATTTAAAGAAGTATGGATTTAAATGATATTTGAGATTTTACTTATATTTTAATTGTTTTAAAAGTTTACAAAGGTTTTAATAACAAAATAAGTACCTATTTTATATATAGTATTCTATAAATTTTATTATTTAATATTTTTATATTATGTTTTAATTTATAAACTTATATATTTATAAACTTTAAATAGTGAAGAGTATAAGTTGTGATTTTGAAAGTATTTGATATTTTGATAGTTATTTTGAGTAAAAATTATAAAACGACCACGATGTGAAAAATGTAAACGATTGGTTGTTAAAGAGACCGGGATCGGATTTGTCATACTCTCTGCCAATTCCAAAAACCACTTTAACAACTGTGTACGCGGTGGAGTTCCAGAATGAAGTAGGATGGTTTGGCGATCGACTCTATTTTCTATTTCATATCAATTACGAGACCCTGACTACCTTGAGTCAGCTTGATGTGGCTAAAACAGGTGCTACACCGAGACCAAGTGAGGTCATTCCTCCTATCGAGCATGCTTCTTCGAAACCATTCTATTACTTTTGTGATTCGATTGGTGCGCACCCTTGATATGGGAGTGTGTCTCGAGGTGGGCGGTAGTTGCTGCTATGCGTTACCACCAGTCCGGTTATGCAAACGGTGAATCCACCCTGGCATTCCTCGTGTGCCTTGTCACATGCCTTATACGAGCCCCATACGATTTTGTTTTGTACCATTTTATATGGAGTGCCCTCTGATAGCCCTCCAGTTTACGGAGGAATTACGGTACTGTATATACTATGGGAATATATAAACGGTGTAAGGGTAATCATGGTAATCCCGCTTACGCTATTTTGATATTTACTTTACTGATAGACACTATTGTATATAGCGTATTATAATATATAGTATTAGTTTGACGGATCCTTAAAGGATGGTCATCCCAACATCCTTTAAGTTACTTTGCATTTCGGTAATCGATACACTTGAGTTATCATTTAAATAAGAATGTTAATCCTGACTCGAGTGTGTTTGTTTTACATGGATACTCGGGTCAGCTTGAGGATATCAGCTTTCTTGGTTCACCTGGAGTTTGGAGCTTTGCTTGGATCTATCTATCACTTATTCAGTCGTTGCAGTTATTTCAGCCTTCCAGTTATTTCAGTTATTTCCTATTTCAGACTCTATTATTTCTTATGCATTAGCAGACTTATCTATGTTTGGCGCTCTATTGTATTTGCTTTAGACTCTATGGTTATGTAGTAGCTTATGGAGTACTATTCTATCTATTCCGCTGTGTAGTATTTTATTACTCTGTGTCTGTGATCTGTGATTGATTTATTTACAATATATGCTGTTATTTGCCAATTTTTATTAACAATCTATCGTTTTGAGCAATTCAAGTCTGACATGTGTGGATTATTGTCGATTTGAATGGTTCGAAATGGTGGGTCGTTACACTGACGTTGTATTCCTTTATGCTGTATTTGTTGATCTCTGCTAAATATATGTCTGTTTGGTGGCAGAAAATTTATTCTCTTCCTTAATACCCTTCTCTGAGACGTACGAGCTTAGAGGTTATATATATATTGGCATAAATCAATGGTATGGTATGGATTGACAATGTGGCATGCTAGGATGCAAATGATCAAGGATTTGTTGAAAAGCAGAGCGTTGTGGTTGATGATCAAAGCAAAGTTTTATTTAGCATAGCTTTGTGTAGCGATACTTCGCGAGCCTCACACCCCGGTATGAACCAAAAACAGTAGAATGACCCCAGGGAGAGCATGCTTTTCTTCCTAGCTAGAAGTGGTGTCTGGGTTTTACAAGCCTAGATATTTCTACTTATGTGGATGATGGAAAACGAGGTACCTCGGATTTGAGTCCCTAGTGGCTCTATTTTACGCCCCATAGGGCGGGCAGACATATTGTTTAGGCATAACTAATCCACTAACATATTTGTGCACCAGCCCTGGCGCTCCTAGGGTCACTCGAGCTCTGATCCTGAGGCATGGGCTTGAGTTCCTCGAATTCGATAAGGACGATCCCTTGCCTTGGTTCATGATGGAAATCCAACTTCCAATACAACGCCATACAGTTTTGAATGTATAACTAGTATGGCGACATAGTATATGGTAGCTATGCTGTCTATGATTGATATATTATGATTGAAATGTTTTTGAAACATATATACACTAATAATAATATCAAATCCGTTTTTTCATATCAACCATTTTAGACCACTATAAGGTAAAACTCTATCCTCCGGTTTGCGTTGCATTGTGTGATGGGACTTGAGTCTTATAATGGTTTCATTTTTCTAAAAAGCATTGCGTTTTTTCAAGGATTTACTTTGTTTATGCACTGGCAATCCAATGGAGTAAACCCGTTCCGCGTTTGCGGCGTGGTCCTGTGATTAGCCTTATTATTAAATAGGTTAAGTAAGATTTCTCATACCAGTCCTATGACTGACCTGTAGTTTGTTTCACTTGCAAACTCGGGTGCCCATATGTTCCACACGGGCATTCGAGTAGCTTATTTTGCAGATATATTGAGCAGGAATCTGGATCGATGCTTAAAGCTATGTCCAGAGCACTGATAGCCTTCCGCTGCGTTAGTTATTCGTTGCCGCTACATGTATTACAACTTTTGTAATTTTATCTTCTGCTATGGTATTTATTCCGATGTACTCTGATATTCTGTACTCTGATGTAACATTAATGTAATGTTTATAAAAGTGTTCTGTTGTTTGTTCTGATGTGTTGTATGCCCAAAGTTAGCGTATTCGGGTTTTTGAACTGTCTTAGTCAATTTTGCGATTGATTAGGTCCGGGTGAAATCCGAGTTGTTACAGTGGCGGAGCTCGCGTTGTTACAACCGAATGGTGGACTTAACATGAAGGGTCGAGATGTAGTGAAGGGGTGTTTGAAGGTGTTGCGGTGTCAGGATTTGTCGTTGACCACTGGAGATGTGATGGGTTGAAATGTTGCAATTTGAATTTAGGGTTATTTAGCTTCACACTGTTCGTTTTGTTGATTGGCGTGAGTAGTTCAAGGGAGCATGCGGTTGGGTTTAATGGCAGTGTCGTTGTGGGAGAAGCAGGCGATGGAAAGGTCAGGTGTAGTTGAAATAGTGAGTAGTTAGAGGAGATGGCTTGCTGAGAAGTTTGTGAGGACAAAACATTGTCGAATACGGTCAGTAGTGTTTAGAAAGGGAGGATAAGAGCATGATGATCGTTAATGACTATAGGAGCAGGTTCAAATAATTCATAGCAAGGAAGGAAGTATTATAAACATGTTAAAGTAAATTTAATTAATTCAGTTTAAGATGATTAGTGTTTAAGAGTTTAAATTAAATAAATTCGGTATAAAACCTTGTTAAGGAAATTCAGTAGCTAATTTATAAAATTTGAATTTTTTTTAGGCGAGGATAAATCGAATGAAATCATCCGTGTGAAGTTCGGAGACTCGGAAAGCGATGAAAAGAAACTAAAATTGGTACAAGTGCAAATTTAAAATCACGGTGAGTAAACTCACCCTAGTTCGTTTATAATTTTGTTATAAACAAATTTTTATTTTAAGTAATTGTTATATGTTGTTTGTTGGTTGTTTGGATGCATTTAAATATTTTTGTGGCTATTATAAATATATTAGTTTTTAAGCTTGGTGTTTGTGGCTATATATATATATATATATATATATTGGCGGTTGGATATTTCCCGCAGTACCATTAGCAGATGCCCGCAGTATCATTAGTGGATGACCCTATGCGCCTCATAATCTGATAGTGGATGACCTTCTATACGCCGATATCCTGCCTCGAAGCAGGATGGGTATTATTTACGTTAGCTAATGTCTGTGGATGTAGGGAAACAGGTTGGAGAGATCCAACTGGATTCCTCAAAAATATTATTATTCGTTTGTTTTCATATATATTATCATATATGATGTGTTAGAAAACCTATTGTGGATAATTGGGTATTTTTAATTTGTTGAATGTCACTGGCCCTGAATGTTAATTTATAAAAATATATTGAAAAGGGTTTCTGAGATTTAAAAGGGGAAATTTATTTTTTTAAATAAAATTTGAATTTCGAATGGGCTAAGAAATATTAACTTGTTTTGAATAATAAAAACAAGTATTGAGATCATAAACGATGCTTATAAATTAAATAATATGGGAATTGAACTGAATTCATAAACGATGTTTATAAATTAAATATTGTAGGAAATTGAAGTAAATTTATAAACGGCATTTATAAATGAAATGGGAAAATTTATCATTTGGATAATTTGGGAAATTTAAATTCAAATGTGAATTTATAAAGGGAATTGAAATTAGTTTCGAAAAGAAACTATGAAATCTATTCTGGTGTTCGGAATGAATATTGAATTAAATAAATTCGTATGGATTTATAATTTGAATTCGATTAGATCGAATTTAGTTAAGTAAAATATTTTCAGAAAAGATATTAGGATTGTGTTAAATATATGTTTAAATTTAAATATGAAAATATATCCACTGTTTATATATAAGTTATAATATAATATTCAAAATAGAGATTGAGTTTCAAATGGATTTGAAATTGAAACTTGTATTAAATTATAAAACAAGGAAGTTAATTTATAACGTTGTTTATAAATTAAGTAAGATAATTATCATGGTATAATTTGGAATGTTATATTCAAGTATGTATTTGAAAGTGAATTGGAAAACGTTTAGAACGATTGATTATATTCTAGAATTCGGAATATAAACTGAATTGAGAAAAGCCAACAGATTTATAATTGGAATTCGATTATATCGAATTTAATAAAATAATTTATTTCAAAGGGAATTGGAATTAATTATAGAAAATCTAAGTTATAGATAAATTATAACGGAGTTATGAAATAATCGACGATTATGGATAATTGGACATATTAAGTTAGAATTGGAAAACTTGATAAATTTATATTTAAAATATATAAGAATGGAGTTGGAATTTAAACTAAATGAAGTTTAACGTTTATATTTAAATATAATTAAAATGAACTCGTCCAAGTGCGGTAGTTCATAATTTGGCATTTCGAACTTCAGTTGAGTATATAGAACTCAATTTAAGTCAGAATTCATCATCAGGACCAATTGAATAATAGTTTTCTAATGAAAGAGAAAAATATGGATTAGTCTTATAGATTTTGAGTTATGTCAAAATCAAATTTTCAGAAAAACAGCGCTATAATCGTTATTAAACCAAAATGTTTTATTTAATAAAATCAAAGTACTTTAAGTTTATAAAATATGGATTTTTATTTTTAAAAAACCAAATTTGGATTACAAAATAAATATGAACTCAAGTTGTGTAAATGAAATGATTTTTGAAACAAAAATCAGATTTTAATTGTTGAGTAAAATTAATTAATTTGAAGAATAAATAGTTAATCAGATTTTGAAACAAAATTGGACTTGGGATAAGTAAAAGATGTTTATAAATTTATATTCGGAATCAAATATGAAACTAGAATTAAAAATGGGATTCTAAAAATTAAAATTATCTGAACATGATATGTTCAAACTAAAGGGATTTGGCAAAAGAGCTAATTAAAAGAATAAATTAGAGAATTGAGCTAGAAATGACTGGATTTAGTTGGGATAATTTGGAAACAGGTGAATATGTGTTAAATAGGTATGGAATGAAGTGTATGAAGATTATAATTCGAGTGTACGACATAAATGTAACACCCCGTATTTTCTGTAAACGTATAAGTAAAAAATTAGAGAATAATTAATTTTTAAAATAAGAATCAAGGGAAATGGGTTGCGCCATTGCGTTCGTCTCGAAATTCTGTCTGGAAACGAGTCTGAGTTTTCGAGAAACGGAGTCCGTATGAGGGAGGTATGACCCTCCGAAGTTTTAGGAATTTTCAGAACCAAAAACATCTTGAAATTCGAATTCGAAATTCGAATTCAAACGCCAGTGCAGACTGGGCAGGAATTTTCCCGCCCAGGACCAGGTCGACCTGGGGGTCGACACTATGGTCGACCTCCCAGGGACCAGGTCGACCCTATGGTCAACCTGGGGGTCGACCTGGTGACAGAACCCAGTTCTGAGCCTGGGTTCATTCTGATGTATCTGGTCACGTTTTCTATCTAGATTCGTCCACCTAATCCTATATAAACAGCCTCATAGCCTCATTCTCTTTACACCATTTTATTCTCTCTTTATGCTGCCTCTGAAATATTATAAATAAATAAAATAATGGCGTCGCTACTCTGCTGGAATCAAAACTAGAAATAGTGCATCTTCTTCCGAATCCGAATTAGGTTAAAAGAGAACTACTGCAACTCTTCTTCTATAATCCAATCAAGGCAAGCACAGTTATTTTTTGATATGAATTTTAATTATGATCGTGACATGGTTGTAAATCTGAATCTGAGGTTATGCATATTCTGTTTTGTTTAGATATATCCTATTGTAACTATTATGTATCTCTCTTCTTTCTGTTCTATAGCCAGGCTACCACGAGCCTGAGCCAAATCTCATAAGAGATTGACGCACGAATACCAAACTTTTGGGGCAAATAACGAATAATGCATAAACTAGGCATGACTGATCTGTGACTGATTTGAGGAAAGAATATAGGTTGTAGCTAGAACATAAATCTGAGACATATGGCTAGACATGTTTGAAACATAAAGTGTATTGAACATATGACTTGAGGCATAGAAGAATATTGGACATATGACTTAGGATTTGGGCATAAAGATTTAACTGTAAATAAGCAATTGATTTAGATACATAGCACATGTTGTAATTCAGGACATAAGTTGGAGGCAAATTATATGAGATTGTTTATTACTTAGAATATAAAGGACATAAGTTGTAATTCTAGATCTGGACATACTTTATATATTATAGTCTGTAATTTAGAAGAAGGAGGATTATTTTGTGTATAACTTAGGCGTAAAGACCTATATTAAATAGGATAACCATTAATGTGAACACGCCTAAAAGTGGGTTTTTGGATATATGACATGCATTGTAATCCATGGCTATATTTGGCATAATTTATATGAAAGGTTTTTGGAGAATATTCTGAACTATGCAAGTTTAACTAAAATTTGGGACATATATTATATGGTGGATTATGACCATAATTTGGGCTTATAAGTTTAGGCTTACTTTATGAATTAGGCAAGATATGTGAATAGGACTTTAAGGAATGTTTAATCGACTAAAACAGTTATCTGTTTAATATGCTAAATTTGCCTAATCTGCTAAATCTGTTACCTGTTTAATCTACTGAATTGCCTAAACTGTTAAATATGTTGACTCGCCTAATCTGCTAATTGTGCCCAATTTGCTGAATCTGTTGAGTTGCCTAATCTGCTAAATCTGTTGAACCGCCTGAGCTGCTAAATCTGTTAGATCTATTGAAAAGCTGAATGATTGTAATTTGTGTAAAACATGTTAATTTGTTTAATCGGCTGCGACTTGAAAAGAAGTCAAATCTGTTAAATTGGCATAATTAGTCTGATATTTGTATCATTTGTAATGGAATAAATGGGTTATAATAAAAATGCTGAGACACGAGGTTAGACTCGTGTTTGCGGCAGAAGCCTGCCCGGACCCAACCGGCTTAACTAGCAACCGCAAACTGCTAGTCTAATGTGAGAGGTTGTAGGCATAAATAAAATATGCTTAGACACGAGGTTAGGTCTGGCTTGTGGCAGAAGTCTCCCCGGAACCGCCGGCTTATCCAGCGGCCACAAGCTACCGACCTAATGTGAGAGGTTTGCGCATTAATATTTAATTATTGCAAATCTGAGGTAAATATGATGTCTAAAACGTGTTGGGTAGATAGGGCTAAACCAACTGGACTGATGAATTAATAAACCTGTTTCGTGAATCTGTAGGCCCAATACAAAGTTAGACAATCTGTAAGTCTGTTAAAACTGTACATATGATCCGTTAGTCTGAAAACCTGTTAACCTGATTTTTCTGATCTGTGAACTAGTTGACTTGAACTCTGTATGTCTGAAAACTTGTAAACAAGTTAATCCGAAATCTGTTAGTCTAGGGACACAAGGTTAGGAGGGAAAATCCTTGTGTCATCTGTTGTTTGGGACCCATATTAGTCAGTAACCCTTTCTGGTATAAAAACTATGACCCAACAGTAGGTAGGGTCCGGGCACGCTTACTGAACTAATTATAAGCGGTTCATTCTGATAATGGCGAGGGGTGTTGATGGTGCGTTCCAACTGGGACATGTGCGTGCATGGATCCCGGTCTTCCTCTGAGGATGTAAGACGCCGTGACATCTGTAAATAGGTCTGTGTCATTTAAAGGTTGCCACTTTGGGGAGTGATAAACCCTTCTGTGGGGCTGGCACAGGGTATTTATGTATTAGGGAGCCGATCGCTTGGGGTAGATTTAGGGTACACTTAGTTCTGTCTGTTTCCGTTGGGGTACCGTCTGTTTCTGTTGGGTGGTAACACCTGTCTGTTTCTGCGTGGTACCTTCTGTTGGGGTGGTAAAGGCCCATTTACTCGTGTACACCTAATTCTAACATTCTGTTTCCGTAAGGATTATTCTGTTTCTGTTTCTGTACCTTCTGTTTGGGTGGTAAAGGCCCATTATTCTGTTTCTGTTTAGACATTAGGGTAACACCTAATCCTGTTATACTAGTATTAGTGCAGTGAAGTAAAATATAAGTAAGAAGCATAACTTGGGCTATATCATTCTGTTTCTTCTGTTCAGCTTAAGTATATTAGTTACTCCTGTTGATATTGTCTCTTATCCAGCTTTATTTTCATGTCATGATATTATTATCTGTTCATATGCTGAAAGTCACTGGACTTGCCAGACTTTATGTCTGACCTTGCTTGTTTTCGCCCCTTCTCTTTCGTGCCCCCCCCAAGGTTTGTAGGGTGGAAATCTAGGAGCTTGATTTGGACTTTCTCTGCTTGAAGTATCGCATGGCCTTGGCTCTATCTTTCCATGGCAGTTTATGTTGGGGGATTATGATTTTAAAAACTATGTATTCTGAAGGCTTTTGTACAAGACTGATATTTTTGTACTTGAATTCTGATATTGTGATTTGAAAAGATGTAACCAAACTTACTTCGGTTTCTGTTGTAATAAAGTTATAAATTTTTCAAGTACTGTTTTATCTGTCATGTAAATTTCTGTTCTGTCTACTAAAACGCTCCATCAAAGTTACACTTGGTATCAGAGATGAAGGTTACCAAACTTGATAAAAAGCTTTTGAAAAACTCTTTTCAAAAAGGTTTTAAAAGAAAGTATTTTCAAAAAGGGAAAGCTTATTTTGAAAAACATAATCCCCAAAGCCATAGCCTATCTTTCTATCCTTTGTTTTGAATCTTTCCTTTTTCTTTCGTTTCAGCATGTCTGAGGATCTTAACCTTCCTGAGGGCATACCGGTACCTGGCTGGTTCAAGAGGTACTTAGAGGCTAGGGCCAACGATGCAGGCCCAGCAGACATTCCTCCTCCCGCCGCAGCAATTCCCCCTCCTCCGCCCCCACGTCGTGCAATTGTTTTCTCAAAGATCTGTAAAGATTTTAGGGCCATGGGTGGAAAGGATTTCAAGGGAACTGAATCGTTCGTAGAAGCGAGGAACTGGCTCAAAGAAACTGAGGATATGTTTGTTATCTTCGAGGTGGACGATGGGCAGAAGGTACAATTGGCGGTATGGTTGCTCAAGGACAAAGCTTCCTATTGGTGGGAAGTCACTAACGCCGAGAGGCCGGTTGAAACATGGATGGATTTCAGAACAAGGTTTGAGATGAAATTCCTCTCTCAAGCTGAACGAAGTCTACAACTGGAAAAGTTCTTATCTCTTAAGCAAGAAAGTATGACGGTCAAGGAATACGTCAACCAGTTCAACCAACTAGCTAGGTTCGGACTAGATTTAGTCAACACCCAGCATAAAAAGGCTCTCCGCTTTGTTAAAGGATTGAACGAGCCACTGCACAGCCTAGCCATGACCCATGTAACCATGGGAGCGACTTACGAGAGTTTGGTGGACATGGCACTACTACACGAGGAAGACAAGGGCAAGAAAGAGGCAAAGAAGGAAGAACCACAGAACAAGAAAGCATGGCCCAAAAAGGAAACACAAAAGAAGGATGAAAAGTCTGAAGATAAGAAGGAGAAAAAGTGCTTTACTTGTGGAAGCTCGACTCCTCTGAACAAGGATTGCAGAAAAAGAAAGGGCACTTGATTCAACTGTGGTGAGATGGGACACTTCACTAGGGACTGCCCAAAGAAACGAGGGCAAGGGCAGAGGGCAGGACTAACTTCTGGAGGCCAGGAGAACACTCTCGAGGCTAGTGGATAGGATAGAAATAAGGAAACTTTCTGTAGGAGGTTTAATTTCTTTATCTGGTTGTTGAGTTAAAGCTCTTTTCTGATTCTGGCATTTTTTTTGTAATCGATACTCTGCACTTTAATACTAGTATTGTTTCTGATTCCGCTATAGACTCAGACCCATAAGGGTTATGACTCATCTAATTATGATAAGTTGGGTATCTTTGTTGAGCGTTAAGTTGACTATGACACATACATTCTGAGTTTTTATCATGCTTAGCTTCCTAAGAATCATTTTGTGATCTGATCTGTATCAGTAGTCTGTAGGAGTTTTTACTCAAAGTGTGAAATAGATTTCCAGTTGGGCATTTGTTTAATGGGAGTGATTCTCTGAGTATTAATCTGATGTTGATTTCGGTCCTCGGGGGGTTGATACTTAGGGAGTTATTCTCTTAAACCGATGTCTAAAGGGAACCTAGCTTTAGTTTTAATTATACTTGCCTCTATCACTCGACTTTATCCTTCAACCTTTAGGTAGAAACTAATGGGTGTAAACATGTATTTGAGACATGTTATGTTTGATGGTTGCAAGTGGATGCAAGTGGTTGCTAGTGATTGCCGGTGGATGCATATACACACACTAGGCACTAGATTGGCCCAAAAACACTTCCATACTGCATATGGATGTGTGTGCATTTTTTTATGGATGCGAAATGGTTGACTCAGCACATGGATGTTGCATATGAATGAACGGTTGTGCACTCATATAGAAATGATATGCATCAAATAGGAAAATTGCATACATGTGGAACTCATGGCACTGACATAATTCGCATTAAGGAGGTCAACTGAATCAGTAGACCGCCTGATCTTTGCATTAAATAAGGAACATATACACACACTTTTACATATGTTCAAACAACATTAGAAGTTTTCTAAGGACATTGGATGCTTGTGGATGATGGTTGAGTAGATGGATGACCGGATGGTAAGACACATTCTTCTTAACTTGAAGATTTCGGGGACGAAATCCTTTACGGAGGGGAGAATGTAACACCCCGTATTTTCTGTAAACGTATAAGTAACAAATCAGAGAATAATTAATTTTTAAAATAAGAATCAAGGGAAACGGGTTGCTCCATTGTGTTCATCTCGAAATTCTGCTTGGAAACGAGTCCGAGTTTTCGAGAAACGGAGTCCGTATGAGGGAGATATGACCCTCCGAAGTTTTAGGAATTTTCAGAACCGAAAACATCTTGAAATTCGAATTCAAACGCCAGCGCAGACTGGGCAGGAATTTTCGCGCCTAGGACCAGGTCGACCTGGGGGTCGACACTATGGTCGACCTCCCAGGGACAAGGTCGACCCTATGGTCGACCTAGGGGTCGACCTGGTGACAGAACCCAGTTCTGAGCCTGGGTTCATTCTGATGTATCTAGTCACGTTTTCTGTCTAGATTCGTCCGCCTAATCCTATATAAACAGCCTCCTAGCCTCATTCTCTTTACACCATTTTATTCTCTCCTTATGTTGCCTCTGAAATATTATAATTAAATAAAATAATGGCGTCGCTACTCTGCTGGAATCAAAACTAGAAATAATGCATCTTCTTCCAAATCCGAATTAGGTTAAAAGAGAACTACTGCAACTCTTCTTCTATAATCCAATCAAGGCAAGCACCGTTATTTTTAGATATGAATTTTAATTATGATCGTGACATGGTTGTAAATCTGAATCTGAGGTTATGCATATTCTGTTCTGTTTAGATCTATCCTATTGTAACTATTCTGTATCTCTCTTCTTTCTGTTCTATAGCCAGGCTACCACGAGCCTGAGCCAAATCTTATAAGAGATTGATGCACGAATGCCAAACTTTTGGGGCAAATAATGAATGATGCATAAATTGGGCATAACTGATCTGTGACTGATTTGAGGAAAGAATATAGGCTGTAGCTAGAACATAAATCTGAGACATATGGCTAGATATGTTTGAAACATAAAGTGTATTGAACATATGACTTGAGGCATAGAAGAATATTGGACATATGACTTAGGACTTGGGCGTAAAGATTTAACTGTAAATAAGAAATTGATGTAGATACATAGCACATGTTGTAATTCAGGACATAAGTTGGAGGCATATTATATGAGATTGTTTATGACTTAGAATATAAAGGACATAAGTTGTAATTCTAGATCTGGACATACTTTATATATTATAGTCTGTAATTTAGAAGAAGGAGGATTATTTTGTGTATAACTTAGGCATAAATACCTATATTAAATAGGATAACCATTAATGTGAACACGCCTAAAAGTGGTTTTTTGGATATATGACATGCATTGTAATCCATGGCTATATTTGGCATAATTTATATGAAAGGTTTTTGGAGAATATTCTGAACTATACAAGTTTAACTAAAATTTGGGACATATGTTATATGGTGGATTATGACCATAATTTGGGCTTATAAGTTTAGGCTTACTTTATGAATTAGGCAAGATATGTGAATAGGACTTTGAGGAATGTTTAATCGACTAAAACTGTTATCTGTTTAATATGCTAAATTTGCCTAATCTGCTAAATCTGTTACCTGTTTAATCTACTGAATTGCCTAAACTGTTAAATATGTTGACTCGCCTAATCTGCTAATTATGCCAAATCTGCTAAATCTGTTGAGTTGCCTAATCTGCTAAATCTGTTGAACCGCCTGAGCTGCTAAATCTGTTAGATCTATTGAAAAGATGAATGATTGTAATTTGCGTAAAACATGTTAATTTTTTTAATCTGCTGCGACTTGAAAAGAAGTCAAATCTGTTAAATTGGCATAATTAGTCTAATATTTGTATCATTTATAATGGAATAAATGGGTTATAATAAAAATATGCTTAGACACGAGGTTAGGTCTGACTTGTGGCAGAAGTCTGCCCGGAACCGCCGGCTTATCCAGCGGCCACAAGCTACCGACCTAATGTGAGAGGTCTGCGCATTAATATTTAATTAATGCAAATCTGAGGTAAATATGATGTCTAAAACGTGTTGGGTAGATAGGGCTAAACCAACTGGACTGATGAATTAATAAACATGTTTCGTGAATCTGTAGGCCCAATACAAAGTTAGACAATCTATAAGTCTATTAAAACCGTACATCTGATCCGTTTGTCTGTAAACCTGTTAACCTGATTTTTCTGATATGTGAACTAATTGATTTGAACTTTGTATGTCTGAAAACTTGTAAACAAGTTAATCTGAAATCTGTTAGTCTGGGGACACAAGGTTAGGAGGAAAATACTTGTGTCATCTATTGTTTGGGACCCATATTAGTCAGTAACCCTTTCTGGTATCAAAACTATGACCCAACAGTAGGTAGGGTCCGGGCACGCTTACTGAACTAATTATAAGCGGTTCATTCTGATAATGGCGAGGGGTGTTGATGGTGCGTTCCAACCGGGTCATGTGCGTGCATGGATCCCGGTCTGCCTCTGAGGATGTAAGACGTCGTGACATCTGTAAATAGGTCTGTGTCATTTAAAGGTTGCCACTTTGGGGAGTGATACACCCTTCTGTGGGGCTGACACAGGGTATTTATGTATTAGGGAGCCGATCGCTTGGGGTAGATTTAGGGTACACTTAGTTCTGTCTGTTTCCGTTGGGGTACCGTCTGTTTCTGTTGGGTGGTAACACCTGTCTGTTTCTGCGTGGTACCGTCTGTTGGGGTGGTAAAGGCCAATTTACTAGTGTACACCTAATTCTAACATTCTGTTTCCGTAAGGATTATTCTGTTTCTGTTTCTGTACCTTCTGTTTGGGTGGTAAAGGCCCATTATTCTGTTTCTGTTTAGACATTAGGGTAACACCTAATCCTATTATACTAGTATTAGTGCAGAGAAGTAAAATATAAGTAAGAAGCATAACTTGGGCTATATCATTCCGTTTCTTCTGTTCAGCTTAAGTATATTAGTTACTCCTGTTGATATTGTCTCTTATCCAGCTTTATTTTCATGTCATGATATTATTATCTGTTCATATGCTGAAAGTCACTGGACTTGCCAGACTTTATGTCTGACCTTGCTTGTTTTCGCCCCTTCTCTTTCGTCCCCTCCCAGGTTTGTAGGGTGGAAATCTAGGAGCTTGATTTGGACTTTCTCTGCTTGAAGTATCGCATGGCCTTGGCTCTATCTTTCCATGGCAGTTTATGTTGGGGGATTATGATTTTAAAAACTATGTATTCTGAAGGCTTTTGTACAAGACTGATATTTTGTACTTGAATTCTGATATTGTGATTTGAAAAGATGTAACCAAACTTACTTCGGTTTCTGTTGTAATAAAGTTATAAATTTTTCAAGTACTGTTTTATCTGTCATGTAAATTTCTGTTCTGTCTACTAAAACGCTCCATCAAAGTTAAAGCATTCCCTTTGTGAGTGACCTTGACGGAGGTGGGGTGTTACAATAAAGGTACACATTTAAATTCCATATGAGATTTTATGCGCTGAATCGGCAAGCCGCTTGGCTTTTTGATTTTCTTTTTGGATGGAAAGGGCCTAGAGAGGCGAGCTATAGTTTGAGCTATTGACCTGTACAAAGGAGGAGCTGGCGAAATTTTCTGAAAATTTAAGGAGTTCGAATATTTTTAAGATAATTTGATAACTAGAAATTAATATATCGATGTATATAGGATTCAATAAGGAAATGAACTTAAAATATTATAAAAAAGGATATCTATAAATTTAAATCTGGTAAGAATAGAAAGAGAAAAGTATACACGGTTAAAAGAAATGGAAAATTGGTTTAATATGATGTTGATTATGTGAGATAAGTAGTCTAGTCCGTTTTGAAGTTAAGAATGTTATTCAGTCATGGTCTGAGATGTAGTTATACCCCAACTTGATTGATTTCATTATTAATCGATAAATAGATTGATTCAGTCTCAAAGATAAATGTTTAAAATAAGATTTAGTTGAATGCAGTATTTTGGGTTGTTGTAACGATGTTTTACACAACATTTGTTTTAACCCAAGTGAATGGAATTTTGGAAATAAAATAAATGAATATTTCCTGAGTATAGAAATGAATGGCCGTGAAAGAGATAAGTAATTGGAATGTTTTCCAATTATAAATAGATTTTCTAAATATAGAAAATAAAAGAAGGCGATATATGGAAATGTTTTCCAAATAGCGTAAGAGGCCAAGATGATTATTGAAAATATTTGGTAAACAAAAATGGTATGGAAATGAAGAAGTGATTTAATTAATGACATATTAATTAAGGGGCGTAGTGATTAGTTGATGCTTTTGATGTATTTTTGTTTTTCCTTCTTTAGTTAAATAACCGACTATCGGAATTTTTGACCATCATTGTCAATATGGGGAGACCGGTTGGATTATTATCCGAGAACCACTCCATATTGGTAGTTGCGTTGCAAATCAGATTATATAAAAACAAATCGAAGACGGAGTAAAGTGTAAGGGCTTTTCTATTAATCCTAGGTAGAAATTTCCTAAGATGGATTAATGGAAATTGTGCCTTCGATTTCATTCAGTCCCAGAACGAACGCGTATGGACGAATGTCTGACAGAGTATTTCCAATGATCGCATAAGTTTTTCTACACAAATATACATATGGTGGCGGAGAATTTATTCTCTTAGCAAAATATCCAGAATATTTTTGTGCAAATAAATTAGTGATTAACGGATCTAACAGTGTGGCATTCAAAGTGATTGTGCTATCAATGAATTATAACTAATCATAGCCTCAGGCATCAACAACCGGGAAATGACAAAAAATGGGCAGGCAACATTGCTAAGTGGTTAGCTCCCAATTAGGGTGTATTATCACCTATCTACATAAAATTTCTTTCTTTATTTATTCTATTCGATGTTGTCCCATTCGGGAAAACGGTTGTTGATCCCAACCATTGGTGATATACATTCGATACACTCAAGTGAAATGAGTGGTACGTCATGTGTGGCCGGGTTACAAGATGTTCTTGTTGATCCCAGTGCATTCTCCTCTAGAGATACACTATTCGAAGGTGGTTCCATACCTTGTCATTGTTGGAAATTCATTACCCAATAAGTGCTCGCGGTTTTGATCGTATATTATTTATGTGAAGCATGAGATGCAAACGTTCCACTAGATTGTTATTTATTTGATAAACACTATTATAATATCAAAAGAGTTTTGATATAAAGATTATTATTTCTTTCAAAAGGATTTTTGAAAGTTAAATCACGTGTTTTGAGATTCTCATAAGGAAAAAACTCATTCCGTGTTATATGGCATGGTCTTATGAGATATCATTTATTTTCTCAAACTGTTTTAAATTATTTACTTATATCAGTCCCATGACCGACCCAGAGTTTATTTTCTATGTTTTCCCTAAACTCTTGGGTGCCCAAATTTGTACGGGCAGTCAAGTCGTTTTTGGATTTTACATATTTACTTGGAGGAGCTTGGAGCAGTAGGCTACAGCGTTAGTTATCTAGTGTTATTTTCCATTGTGTTGCATTTTGTAATGTACTCTGCCAATGGTATGTATATACAGTTATAATTTTGTATTTCAAAAGCTGTTATATAATATATTTTATTCCATTGCGATGTGAGATTCTATGTTGTTTCTGTTCTTCTTCTATCTTTTTCTTCTTATTTCATAATGATTCGTATTTCTATGCAATTTGGGTTTGACGTGTGGTGTATTTAGTCAACTCAGATAGAATGGAAATTTGGTTCATTACAGTTGGTATCAGAGCTTAGGTTGAGCGAACACCTAGGCTTTGGTGGGGGCTTACTCATTAGAGATAGGGTCAGTAGTACCCTAGAATGAGTTGAGTGTATAGATACGAGAGCGTATATTTGTAAATTGATATAAAATATATATATTGTGTTGGCTAGTCTGGTGAATGGTTTATGAATTCTGATTGAATCGTGGGACGCCACAAAGTCGATGGAAATTTCTAAATACTTGAATAGAAAATTACAACACAATATTGTTTTAATGCGGGTAAATGGAATAATTTTACCTAAAATTATCTTTTGATATAAAAAGAATAATTTACTGAAATTATTATAATATATGGATGTGTTGATTGTTAGGATTATAATCAAACGAGATTATAAAATTGAAATGGTTCTATAACTAGATATAACCTGTGTATAAATGAAATATAAAAATGTAATGAATTAAATTTTAATTTAAACAAGATATTGGAATTTAATCCCGGGATGTTAGAAAATATCTTTCGAAGTATATTAAAATAATATAGCTTTGTTTTGAAGGATTTTAGAATAAAAATCGTTTGAATGCATTTTTAAAAGTGATAAAGCACTAAACTCACTTCAGTGGCTGGAAAATAATTCTGATGATGACTGCAGCATCATCAGTGTTCATTTTCGAGTTTCTAAGTGATGGATTGCTACCTTAAAAAAGTTTTTGATGGAAAATGGTTTGAAAGAAAACAAGTTGGTTTGAATATTCAAATGTTTTGAATTTGAAATGATTATAAATATACGTGTATATATTTATGTGATTTCAAAAGGATTTGAAATGAAAATCCATGAATTTGAATTCTTGAATTAAAATTTAACTTAAAGCAAGTTAAATGGATCGAAGTGAGTAAATTGATTAAAATCAATTTGAATGAATATGAATTGAATATGAGTATATACGGTGTGCAATATAAATAAAAACCAAAAGTTTTGGTGGAACTAAAATTGTAGAAATATGAAATGTTGAGTTTCAGCATAATTGGTTTTTGAAATGTAAATAGGTTAGAAGCATTTTTCCTACCTTAGTAATTTCAGGGATGAAATTCTTTTAAGGGGGGAAGAATGTAAGGACCCGGAATTTTTTTTACCAATCAATTTTAAACCATTTAATATTGTTTTAATTATTGTGTTGATAATATAAATGAGATTGTATGGAATTTATCAATTTATAATCGAAATACGATTTATTTTGAATATATATAATTATAGTAATACGAAAATGAAATATAAATAAATTCTAAGTTATAAATGAATCAAAACGATTCAGATAATTAATATAAATTCTATTACAATATAAATTTATAATAATAATAATTTATTTTCGAGGATTTTATTTGTTTTGAATTTAATTTGTATCGACTTAAATTCTATATCTTCTCCATATATCGAATTTAGCTTCGAAACCTATTAAGTGTGTTCAGAATTATGGTTAAACCCTGGTAACGTCAGTTGCTGTGTTTAAATTGGAGTTTAGAACCCCAAAATATATTATTATAAAATTATAACGGATAAGTATGAAATCACCTCAAAAATCAAATCGCATTTAATACTATCTACATATCCTACCCTAACCTATATCTCCTATGATGTACTAAAGCAGACCATTACTTAAAGGATAAGTGTTCTTCATATATTTTTATACGCGAATTCCTTCCCCTTGATTCTTTTTATTTTTGTTCAATGTAAATCAAGTTCTAGTAATCAATAACAAAAATAAAAATGCATCTTCCTCCATTTTGGCAAAATCAAAAGCTTCAACCCAAAAGGTTCCGCCCCATTTCCTTCAAGAATTCGAAACAAATCCATGAATACCCCTTTCCTTTCAATTAAAATCGACTCTCTAAAAAAAGGAATCGCGATTAGCAATTTGAACCCTCTTGATTTTCGGAGCTCAACCAAGGACCAGAGACGCTTGCGATCCTCAAAAGGGACGGAGCTCGTGTTGTTGCAACCGGATGGTGGAGTTAATTTGAAGGGTCATGATGCAGTGAAGGGGGTGTCTGGAGGCGTTGCGATGTCAGGATTAGTCGCAGACTACTGGAGATGTGATGTGTTGAAATGTTGCGATTCGAATTTTAGGTTATTTTGTTTCACAGAGTTCGTTTTTTTGATTGGCATGAGTAGTTCAAGGGAGCATGCGATTGGGTTCAAGGGCAGTGTCGATGTGGGAGGATCAAGCGATGGAAAGGTCAGGTGTAGTTGAAATAGTGAGTATTTAGGGGAGATGGCTTGCTGAGAAGTTTGCAAGGACTGAACATTGTGGAATACGGTCAATAGTGTTTAGAAAGGGAGGAGAAGAGCACGATGATGGTTAATGACTACAGGAGTAGGTTCAAATAATTCATAGTAAGGAAGGAAGGATGTAAAAATCTGTAACTTCCCCGTGAAGGAAAGCGCGGATTGTTCGAGAACAACACACAGAAAAACGCAGACGGAAGAACATTTCATTGTATATTACAACAATGCATCAGATTACAAGAATATACAGAGTATAAATGAATATACATTACACATAAATATCAGAGATTTAAATTACATTTAAATACATAGCAGCGGAAAATAATACAATACACAACTAGAGGAGATATACGGATACAAAGCCTTCCGGATATCGCTCCAGCTTTAAACTAGGATCCTGTGAATATAAATCTGCAAAACCAAAACTACTAGCTGCCCGTGTCAAAATAGGGGCACCCAGAGTTTAGGTTAAAACAATAAACTCCAGGTCAGTCATGTGACTGGTGTGAGAACTAAAACAGTTATTAATCTTTGTTTGAAAGTTCGGTAAATCAAGGGACCACGCCGTATAACACGGAACGGGTTTCCTCCCAAGA
The DNA here is from genome assembly GCA_030737875.1 of Allium sativum. Lineage (NCBI taxonomy): Eukaryota > Viridiplantae > Streptophyta > Magnoliopsida > Asparagales > Amaryllidaceae > Allium > Allium sativum. Next base: position 458,805,514 of record CM060910.1, read on the forward strand.
ATACCAGTACATAAAACAACAGCGCAATGCTAAATAAAGAACAATGAAGCTATTATAAGACCCAGTTCCCATCACACAATGCAACGCAAGCCGGAGGATAGGGTTTTTACCTTATAATAGCCAAGAATGCTTGATACGTTTTAAAACAAATCATTTGATACTATTATAAGTGCATAGTGTATAAAACAACTTCAAATCATAAGTATCAATCATAGGCGGCATAAGCGCCCCATCCCACTATGTAGCCATACTAGGCTCTACAAATTAACCGCAAATGTCACGTATTTGGAAATTGGATTTCCGTCTATGAACCGAGGCAAAAGATAGTCCTCAACCGATTCGAGACTCTCTAGCCCGAGCCTCAGGAACAGCCGCAACTGCCCCTTGGATCGTCAGGGTCGGTCCACCGATGTGGATTATAATGCCTGAACACTACGTTTCTCCACCCTTTGGGGCGTAAATGAGCCAACGAATGACTCCATCGGACCCGGATCGTCCGATCAAACCGAGGCGCCTCGCAACAGCAACAATCACACAGGTGAAAATAATATAAATGTCAGGGCTGGTAGGTCACTGACACCACCCTAGCTAGAAAGAAAACGCATGTCCCCCCTGAGGTCCGTCTCCCGTTTTTGGTTCACCACCGGGGTGTGAGGCTCGCGAATTCACGTTACACAAAGCTGTGCCACACAGGCTGTGCTTTGATCATCACCACAAGACTTTGCTTTTCAACAGAAGCCTCGATCAATTGCATCTTAGCATGCCACACAGGCAAACCACTCTATGCAACCGATATCAGTCACACAGAATGAAATCCAATGTCAGACACACCGTCCATTTACAAGTCCGTTCTGGGTCTGAACGAAACCGGAGGCACTTTCCTCGCATATCCATCGATCTCCAAGCACATCTGGACGACCACCGATTGATTCCCTCATCTTAGGTGTACAGCCCAATCAAGATCATCAGTAATCACCCAAACGATGTGAAGACTTCCGGTCTTCAACCACCGTCTTCATCTTCGACTTATCGTCGTATTAGTTATTCAGAATGGGATAAACCCGGTCTTTCTGAATAACTCGCGTATATTTTAAATAAGTGTTACACAAACACAACATACGCCTCATTCCAATTCATCAGTCACTAACCGTAAATTAATCAAGAGAATAATTTCCCAAATATTAACCCCGAAGGCCGAGACCAACATCAGATCAATATCCAGAAAACCATTCTGCTTGGCTAACCGACAGTTAGTTTCTAAATTTCACATTCATAGGGAAAGGTTCCCATTAATTTTATCCAAGATAAATTCCTTGAATTTATTCTTTAATCATCTTTTGAATTTCGATTCAACTAGTCGGGATTAACGAACCTTACCGAAGTAATCATTTGTTTTAATATCCCAATCCCAACCTATTCACCCCATGAAGTAAAACTGGTTATACTTCATATCTAACACCACAGTGTTATCGGTAAATTCAATTACCACTTCACGTTCAAATCTAATTAAAGATTTAACTAACGCCTGGAGCAAAACTGGTGATACTCCATTCTCGATTATTTCAAATTAAAGATTCATTAAAACTCCACTTAGTTTTAATATGTGACTGGGTTAAAGAATCAGAGTCATTTAAAACACGGTTCACGGTAAACCCAAAATCACCTTCCATTAATTATCGGGTTAAAGAACAAGTGTTATTTAAAACAATGTTCACGATAAACCCAAAAATCAATACTAATTCGATTCCAAATAAATATTATTTAATTGGTACACTTCATTAAATCTAAATAAAAAGATTTAATCTTTTCTCAATTGGGTTCAAGAACAATGTTAATAAAGACACCATTCACGACAAACCCAAATCACATTTGATTTTAAATACAAGGCTCTGAGTGGAAAATATATCGGCTTATATTCAACATCAAATTCTACGACCAACAAATATCGTATTGGAAATAACGATATATATATATATATATATATATATATATATATATATATATATATATATATATCTTTCAAATTTCCATAGCAACATCTGTATAATCACGAAATCTAACATCGAAATAATCCAAAGACAATTTCGATTCAAATCCATTCCAATATAATTATTGGAAATTATGGTTATATTCAAAACCATTTCACATTCGATTTATTTATTTAAAAATAAATAGAATTATAACTCTAGTTCAAAACTAGTTCATTTCGATAAAAATCTATTTTTATCTTTTCAAATATGGAGTTTTTCATCCCAATTCTTCACAAATCATTTCTTATGATTTTACATAAATTATTACTATTTTTAATAATTTTATCAAGGCCCGTACAGTCGATTTCCATCAATGGCCATCGAACTGCACTTATAGCGACCTTTTTCAAATCTGATTTGGACATAATTCCAAATCCAACCGTTAGATTTCTAATTTCTAATATTCGTTAGAAAGATCTTTTCGATACGAACCCAATGGTTCCGGTTTTAGGAGAATCCGACGTTCGGATCTCCTGCAATATCCGTTCGAAGTCAATGGTCAAAATTCGCGAACTGCCGCGGCGCGGCGCGTTCTATTCAGGCCATTATATTATATATATAATATATACTTCGTCGATTTCAATTCAAAACGTGCTTTATAAATCGTTTTAAATTCGTTTTCAAAACGGTTTCAACTTCATATTCAATTTCAAATCAAAATTGAATATTCCAATATAAATTCGTTTTAAATTCATTTCAAATCGATTTCAATTAAAATTGATTTCTAATTCAATTTCAGTTCGTTTTCAATTCAATTTCAATTCGAATTCATTTCTATCCGATTTCAATTCGAATTCATTTCTATTCAATTTCAATTCGAATTCATTTCTATTCAGTTTAATTCGAATTCATTTCTTTTCAACTTAATTCGAATTCATTTCTTTTCAGTTTCAATTCGAATTCATTTCTATTCAATTTCAATTCGAATTCATTTCTATTCAGTTTAATTCGAATTCATTTCTATTCAGTTTAATTCGAATTCATTTCTTCTCAGTTTAATTCGAATTTCAATTCTTTTCAAAATATCAGATTTTGAAATCACTTTCGATATTCATCATAAAATGAATAAAATCGATACAAATATCGTTCACGTCAAAATGGCGTCAATCTAATCAACACGGCTTCATATATTTCTATTTTCAAATATTCTATTTCAAATAATTCCTTTTCAAATATTTCTATTCAAATATTTCTTTTTTTCAAATATTTCTATTCAAATATTTCTTTTTCAAATATTTCTATTCAAAACTGGAATGAAGCCCAATCAATTACCATATAATGTTAATTATATGGATTTTCTACAACACATGTATACAATAACAACGATGAACAATCAACTATCATCCAAAGTGCATTCTACACTGTATAAGCATCAAATATAAATATTCAACGCTTATAACAGTCTGTCAATCAATTGATCGACATACAACTAAACAATCGGGATTAGTGTACGTCAAATATCATCCCAATACCCGTGTGGGGTTTCAAACAATCAAACACAGATTTTATTTGTGCAGTTGGGCGATGTGTAAAATTTATCGTTCCAATCAATATCAGTCAAATGTGTGTATATAAACAAATCGTCCGATTTGTTTATTTTTATTTCATTTCATATATACGTTAAAAATTCTATTTTTAACTATAAAATATTTTCAACTATATAAATATTTTATTTCATTTCACATCACATCACACAATCAACTACACATCAAAATTTAACAAACAAGCATACAAGCCGTCCATGGTCTGTGGACGACGGGTGTCGGGTGCTACTAAACACCGTCTGCATCCTAGTACATATTTATATAACTAGAAAATTAAATTAAAGAGCGAGAAATTCTCACCAAAGCTATCCCAATTCCGTGACACTTCTATTGTAGGAAATCATCGCCATTCTCGCCTTTTATCACTTTCGTTGCTCGTAGCCACTACATATATAAAATCACATTTTTACTTTGCTATTCAATATATAAAAATTAAATTTTTACTTCGCTATTCAATATATAAAAATCGAATTTTTTTTACTTCGCTATTCAATATATAAAAATCGAATTTTTTTACTTCGCTATTCAATATATAAAAATCGAATTTTTTCTTTGCTATTCGATATATAAAAATCGAATTTTTTCTTTGCTATTCGATATATAAAAATCGAATTTTTACTTTGCTATTCGATATATAAAAATCGAATTTTTACTTCACTATTCAATATAGAAAAATCGAATTTTTACTATGCTATTCAATATATAAAAATCGAATTTTTACTTCACTATTCAATATATAAAAATCGAATTTTTACTATGCTATTCAATATATAAAAATCGAATTTTTACTATGCTATTCAATATATAAAAATCGAATTTTTACTATGCTATTCAATATATAAAAATCGAATTTTTACTATGCTATTCAATATATAAAAATCGAATTTTTTACTATGCTATTCAATATATAAAAATCGAATTTTTACTATGCTATTCAATATATAAAAATCCTATTTTCAATCCGCTACTTATATAAAGATCGAAATTTTATTTCGCTTCAAATATAAAAATCGTATTTTTAATCGCTAACAACCCTATATTTTCAAAACAACGATATCTATATTTTCAAAACAATCTTAACTGATTTGAAAATAATTTTAAACTGATTTTAAAAACTGATTTTAAACAACACTAAATAATACATAAAAAAACTGATATTTAAATTATCATCACTAATCATCCAGAAAAGAAATGAACAGAGGAATAAACAAACAAATAAAATTCAATATAGTTTACCTTTTAATTTCTTTAATTCGGAGGGGGCTATCCATGCGTTGACTGGAGGTAAGGGTGCAAGGTAGGGGAGGATCGTCGGGTTGGGTGCGTGGTCTGTCGGCTGCGCGAGGGGGGCCGCGATGTGGTGGTGTGGGAGGGCGAGGTCGGCGGCGCCTCTGGCCTGGGGCATCGAATGTCTCACGAGATGGAGCAAGGTGGGAAGGAGAAGGCGGAGGGGAAGAAGGAGGAGCGGGGGAAGATGGGAGCGGGGCGATGGCGTCGATGTGGTGGGGGATTGTCGTCGATCGCCTGGGGGCGACGAGCGATTCAGGAGTTTTTTTTTCTTTCAAAAAGTTGACTTTTTCAAACAACCTCTAAACGAGGCCCACCGCCTGTCGTCCCTAGCGTTATACCCCCATTTCGAACACAATGGGATATGTATCGTAGGCTGATTCGATCGTCTCGATCAGCTTTCGTCAAAATCAACATATAACTCTATATATTGAATTTGAACGCACATTTCAATTTACTGGGGTCACACACTAACTAGAAAAATTCCAGAAAAATATTTTCTAGCTTCGTATTGATGATACGGTCCTAACAAAACTAGTTTCATCGAATTCTGAGACTGTTTGAAAAATGGCCAATTTCCAGTCGATTAAAATCAACTGAAACTGGTCAAACGCGTTTTCCTTTGCCACGCTCACATATTGACTCGAAAAATTATGAAATTTGGAATCTAGCAATAATTTGACATCACGGATCCAACAAAAGTGGTTTCGTCGAAATCCGAGGTCGTTTGCAAAAATTCCATTTTTAAGGGCCTAAATTCCATAGCGACTATTCAGAATTTTCAACTGGACGTATCTTTTGATTCCCGCTATGAAATTTTGATTTTTCGGATTCGTTGGAAAGATATTCTCAATTAGATCCCATTATTTTTGGTTTCACTAAAATCTGGTTTATTTCGCACCCGGTACGTTCAATTGAAGTTTGAAATCGAATTATCGAACTACCGCGCCATTTTCAATTCCTTTTATAATTATATATAATTATTTATATTCTAACGACGATGTATATAATATATACGTTCTAAATATATTCAAAATAAATTTCTCGTCGATATTATTTAAAATAATTCATTTTAAATAATCAAAATTCGCTAAAATTTCCAAAATAAAATTTTTAAACTGGCCCAGATTTTCGGGTTGTTACAAAGGATTATAAACATGTTAAGGTAAATTTAATTAATTCAGTTTAAAGTAGTTAGTGTTTAAGAGTTTAAACTAAATAAATTCGGTATAAAACCTTGTTAAGGGAATTCAGTAGCTAATTTATAAAATTTGGATTTTTCTTAGGCGAGGATAAATGAATGAAATCATCTGTATGAAGTTCAGAGACTCGGAAAGCGATGAAAGGTTATTGAAATTGGTACAAGTGCAATTTTAAAATCATGGTGAGTAAACTCACCCTTTAGTTCGTTTATAATTTTATCATAAACAAATTTTTATTTTAAATTATTGTTATATGTTGTTTGTTGGTTGTTTGGATGCGTTTAAACATTTTTGTGGCTATTATGAATATATTATTTATTTAAGCTTGGTGTTTGTGGCTATTATATATATATATATATTGGTGGTTGGATATTTCCCGTAGTACCATTAGCGGATGCCTGCGGTACTATTAGCGGATGACCCTATGCGCCCCACAATATGATAGTGGATGACCTTCTATATCGCAATATCCTGCCTTGAAGCAGGATGGGTATTATTTAAGTTAGCTAACGTCTATGGATGTAGGGAAACAGGTTGGAGGGATCCAACTGGATTCCTCAAAAATATTATTATCTGTTTGTTTTCATATATGATGTGTTCGAAAACCTGTGGTGGATAATTGGGTGTTTTTGATTTGTTGAATGTCACTGGCCCTGAATGTTAATTTATAAAAATTTCGTGAAAAGGGATTCTGAGATTCAAAAGAGGAAGTCTATTTTTTAAATAGAATTTTAATTTCGAATGGGCTAAGAAATATTAACTTGTTTTGAATAATAAAAACAAGTATTGAGATCATAAACGATGTTTATAAATTAAATAATGCGGGAATTGAACTGAATTTATCAACGATGTTTATAAATTAAATAATGTGGGAAATTGAAGTGAATTTATAAACGACATTTATAAATGAAATGGAAAAATTATCATTTGGATAATTTGGGTTGGATGTGTGGTGTATTTAGTCAACTCAGATAGTATGGAAATTCGGTTCATTATACCGAGCATGGAGCCAGTGATCCCCAGATGGATTGTCTCTTCTTGTTAAGCATAATTTGAGGTTTTAGTTATGTAAACTCTTATCTTGTAATCTCTTGTATCTCTCTTATGTGGAATAAAATCTCTCTTCTTTGAACTGGACGTGCACTATCATAGTGGAACTAGTATAAATATTCTGTGTCTTTATTTTATTCTTTATAGCTATTTATTAGTTGTATGGAGTATTAGAATAATTATTGTTAGATTGATGTTCAATTGACAATCTAGATCATGTTTATTGTTCTTTCGCATTTGTGCAACCTTTTTCGCACAACAAATTGGTATCTCAGAAATTTATGTAATTTTTGCACAGCAGATTGGTATTAGATCAAGGCGATTTGTTTATATTACGCATCAATAGCTTCTAGAAGGGGAGGCAAATTTATTGGTAATTATTTTACTACTATTTTAGGGAAAAAAGGAAGACTTTGGTGGAGGAAATTATGTTGAGAGAGAAGAGCTTTTCATTCTTGGAATTTTGACATGATAAGCAGTTTAGTGTGTTGAAGGGACCATTGGATTTGAGAATTTTCAATCATGTTTCAGACAGGAGTCTTTATGTTGATGATGCTCGAGGGATCCAAGATGATCAGAAAAGGCGCTCAGGTCAAGTGATAGACGAGTGTCAAGATGGAGATCTTTGTGGTACTAACTGTTTTTAGACCGTTGGTTTTTGCGTAGTGCATCTCATGTGGAAGGTTCATCTTTTGCAGGCAGTCTGTGTAGTTCGTAATGGTTTTAATTGAATTAGGTGGCAGGAGGGAGATTTGTTGTATGCACAAAGATTTGGATTAGCCATGTTTGTTGCTAATTGGCTTTAGTTTTTGGCTCTGTACTTAGATTGGTAGTTGGAGTATTTGTTGGCCTTAGTGCTATTGAGATTACTTTGGAATCTACCTTATTTGGATTTTGGATATTTACAACATTTGTATGTATAGAGATTTGGATTAGGCCTGTTTATTGTTAATTGGCTTTAGTTTCTGGCTCTGTATTTAGATTGGTAGTTGAAGGATTTGTTGGCCTTAGCGCTATTTAGATTACTTTGGAATCTACCTTATTTGGAATTTTGGATATTTACAACATTTGTTGGCGGCGGGGACATTGCTTGAGCTCGTTAACATAGTGTGATGGGGGTAGCTTTGCTGTAACTCATTTGGTAAATATTTATTTTTTCTCACTATGGGATTTTGTCTTAAGTTGGATTCCTTTTTTGAAGAGTTTTATGTTGTTAACAAAATTTGACTCGAGATAGGGTGTTGGATATTTGTGATTTTGCATCAAGGTGGAGTATTAAATTTGGTGATACAAAATCACAGATAGATGGAAGCAAATATGCAGAATGGAAAGTAAATATTATTAATATGGATAAACATAAATCATTGATTGCATGTGCATGAGATGGAAAAGAAATAAATGTAGGATTATTTTCTTCAATCTCTGCAAAGGAGGAGAATGATTGATATTACTTGCTATGTTTGCGCCATTTGTTTCCTCTGCAGTTGGTCTCCATTATTTTCTTACCATATCTTGGTAATTTGATTGATGACTCACATATATTTCACTGGCTATATACTGAAGGTAGACTTCATTGTAAACTCACCATGACTTGGAGCCAGTGATCCTAAAATGGAGTGTCTTTTCTTGTTAAGCCTAATTTGAGTTTTAGTTATGTAGACTCTTATCTTGTAATCACTTATATCTCTCTTATGTGGAAAAAAATCTCTCTCCTTTGAACTTGACGTACATTATTTTATTGATGATAATGGAACCATTATAAATATTATGTGTCTTTATTTTCTTGTTTATAGTTATTTACTATTTATTTGGAGTAATAGAATAATTATTGTTAGATTGATGTTCAATTGGCAAATCTAGATTCTATTTATTGTTCTTTCGCATTTGTGCAACCTTTTTCACACAATAAATTGGTATTAGAGCAATTTGTGCTATTTTTGCACAACAGCATTTGTGTATAATACACAATTGTACTAGGAGAGGACAAATGCCTTTTTGAATGTTCTTTTGTAAATTCACTCATATTTAACTCAATTGATGTTGTAATGACATAAAACAATACTTCAACATCTAACAGCGTTGTTGCTTTCAAACTTGAATTCATCGACCAATTAACCAATAATTCAAAATAAAAATCTTTTAAATTTATTTGGGTAGTGTTATAAACATATTATTTTAGTTTGAATAAGTTGCAACTTTTGCATACTATTTTGGCTTTACAAATATATCCAACATTCTTGTTCCTTTTAGACTTATCGATTATCAATTCATCGTCATAATAGCAAAATATATGATTATATTTTTTGACATTATGTAATTCAAATAAGTTGGAAACATTTCTGCCACCATATACGTAATTTGCACAACATTTAACTAATTCCATAGTCAAATTTAATTCCCTTACATTAAGAATCCTACAAATAACACTTTCATGAAACGTTATAAAGCTAGGGCTTTGAAATTCTATCTTCTACTTTGATGAACTTTGTTGAAGATCATTTTATCAATCTACAAATATAACATTTAACCAAAAATTTAGTCAAACAATCTTCTTTGAGAGGGATGGTAGAATAGAAGGAAAATTGCGTTTTCTATCTGGTTGTGGTAAAGTGAAGAGAGAGAAAAGAGAGAATGCTATATTGATTAAATATAGAAAATTTTAGAAAAAAAAGTATTTTGAAAATAGACCAAACACGATATTTCAAAATCAGCCAACTAGTTCAACCAATTTAGAGGAAGACCAATTTTAAAAATTCGCCATTAGATGGGCTTTCACCAATTTTCCAACATAGCAATGATGTGACCAAAACAAGCGGCCATTGTAATTCGGCTACTTTTGCAATCATGTGTTAGGGTTTCCCCGAGATCACTACACAATTAGATTTTGAAAGACCGAACAAGATAACAATAACAAGCAAATTCCACTAAATAAACCTTTATTATTCCACCAATTAATTACGAAGAAAGACCTAAAATTGAGAAGATATCTCAATCCCTAAAAACAAAAACAAGTTTTTCTCCCTCAAAAGTACCAATAAATCTATCCTTAATGACATGCTTATATAGACGAATGAAAAGACTAGATTTAATTAGGTCCTAAAAATATCTCAGAAATAAAAACTCCTTAAAACTTGTTCAAAATAAAACTTTCCCTAAAATATCTCAACAAATCCATAAAACTCGGTCAACATATCATAAAATCCCGCAACTTCCAATATCTCCACTTTAATATCCATGTGATAAATATCACAAACCATAACACTCCACCTTGATATGAAATCACTCCAACACTCAAAAAAACACCCCCAGACTATGCATTTCCCTAATGAGATGCACCACATAAAAGATCTCAAAATTGCTTGTAATACCACAATGGCCTCCATATAGACTTTGTGGCTTTACGTTGATGGCTCCACCTTGGTTCAGATGAACTCGCCTCTCCTAGTCCAATTTGAGAACCCATAACATTCTCCACCATTTTTCCAAGCAATTTATATATGTTATCATTTCCTTGTTTTGCGCGTAGAAGCTCCTTGTTACCCCTCCAAACCCTTGTAACTCCACCTCTAGTCGAGAAATTGCAACCTTTTTGTTCCAACTCTCCAATTGAAGCTAGATTCTTCTTAATTTCTGGGATGTACCTAACTCCCGTTAGCTTCACCAACCTTTCATCATTCATCTTCAATCGAACTGAACCTATATCTTTAACATGCAAATCTCGACCATCGGCAGATTCCACTGTACTAGTTTGTTCTTCATAATCAACAAATACTTCCTTGTGATTGCACACGTGGAAACAAGCTCCTGAATCAAGTATCCAATCTTTGCTTTTGCCTTTATTAACGCATAAAACATTTCCTTCAATCTCCTCGCCAAAATTCACCTCATTACCGTTGTTATTTTGTTCATCAATCTTTTTTCCAATGCCTCCATCTTCTCCTTATCCCTTTTAAGCTTGTGACAAAATCACAGTTGATGACCGGGTTTGTCACAGTAAAAACAAACATATTCTTTTTTCATGTCCGATCTATTCGATTGCCTTTCCATATTTCGTTGACTATCCCTCCTTGCAATAAAAGCTTTTTCAATTGGAGTTTCAATTTCCGTTTTCTCCTTATCTTTTCCTTCCTTAAGGCTCATCCTCCGCATCTCTTCATTAAGCAAGCTACTAATCACGGACCCCATTGAAACAACACCATCCGAATTTGAGTTACTCAACGCAACCACAAGTGTTTCCCAGCTTTCTGGCAAATAACTCATCATCATTAAAGCTTGTGTTTCATCATCCACCTTGAAATTCACGGCAGCCAATTGATTCACAATTTCCTGAAAATTATTAAGATGCTCCCCAATTGATCCACCTTCCTTAAGCTTCAGATTCACCAACCTTCTCATAAGAAAAGCCTTATTTGTTGCAGAGTTCTTCGCATAAACCCCTTCCAATTTCTTCCATATAGCATAAGCCGATGTTTAATTAGCAACAATATGAAACACTGAATTATCCAAAAAACATCGAATAAATGCAGCGGCTTTCCTATCCATAGTCTCCCATTTTGCTTCGGATAGATTGCTAGGTTTTTCCCCATTATTCTCCAGTGGCTGATTAAAATCATTAAGATAAAGGAAATCTTCCATCTTTGCCTTCCACAATCCCCATTTTCTTCCATTAAGCTTTTCAATAACAATTTTATCCATATTCAAACCCTCTCCAAAAAAATTGTGTAGAGAGCTCTGATACCAATTGTTAGGGTTTCTCCGAGATCACTACACAATTAGATTTTGAAAGAGCGAAGAAGATAACAATAACAAGCAAATTCCACCAAATAAACTTTTATTATTCCACCAATTAATTACAAACAAAGGCCTAAAATTGAGAAGATATCTCAATCCCTAAAAAACAAAAACAAGTTTTTCTTCCTTAAAAGTACCAATAAATCTATCCTTAATGACATGCTTATATAGATATACTACTTAAAACTTGTTCAAAATAAAATTTTTCCTAAAATATCTCAACAAATCCATAAAACTCGGTCAACATATCATAAAATCCCGCAACTTCCAATATCTCCACTTTAATATCCATGTGATACAAATCATGACACCATGTTTTAGAAATTGCCTACATAGCCAAAATTTCCGTTCACATATTGTATTCTTAGGTAACAACTTAATTTGGTGGAGCAGCTATACTGCTATAGCTCAATAGTAAACAATGGCTGCATTGCAAACTCTAGTATCCTGCAGGAAACCCACCTTTCCTAGGATCACTTACTGCTGTAAGATCATGAGTCTCCAAGTTATTGATCACAATTTGACAATTGTTGTTCTCTTCCAAAGACTGCAGCTTGTGTCCTTTCTTCACTAATGCCGCTCTTAGAGAAGCCGAAACTTCAAAATGATCCCCTTCAACCGTAGTGTAGTTCTCGTACTCTACAACATTTGGAATTAGCTGCATATAAATTGCATTCACAAACATTAGCTTACATATTACAGGATCATATATAATTTCAGTTTTCAGATTGTTCAAGTAAAACTTCTTCATACCGAGTGAAAAACTCTTGGACTTAAAATGGAAGACAATGGATCCATTCCTTTAGCAAAATGATTTAAAAATACTTGAGTAGTTCCAGCAATTATTCTAAGTCCACCGCTTGAGCCCATTACAGCTTTTAAGTATCCATCCTGAATGCAGAACAGTATATACAAAATGAGAAAATGCACAGAGGGGAAAAAAAAAATAAGGGTCAAAAAACCAAGAAAACAGTACTTTGAGGATGATAGTAGGCATCATGGATGACAAAGGCCTCTTCTTCGGTTGAATCAAATTAGCAGTATTAACTGGTGTTGCATTAGCAGTAGAGCTAACAGAAACATTTGTTTCAGGCATGGAGAAATCATCCATTTGATTGTTGAGTAATATTCCAGTACTTTCTGACAAAATTAGTGATCCAAAGTGGTAGTTTACTGAGCTTGTTAAAGCAACGGCATTGCGCTCACTATCAACTATGCTAACGTGAGCAGTTCCATGATCCTTGATTATATTCAAGCTGAAAACATTGAAGTAGATAAACATCTATTAAGAACTTTATTCAGTTATAAATCACTACAAATGAACATTTTTATTTATTTACTCGCCACCATAATGCTCAGGATCATATGTCCTACTATCACTTATAGTTTTCTTCATTTGTTCTGCAAAGTCAGGATTAATCATATCTGAAACAATTTCTCTGATGTTTGAATAATCTGGATCCCCTAGATTCATTCTTATAGCTATCATATTTTTTACTGATTCGATGAAGCGATGAATCCCAAGTGACCCTGTAACACCTTCTGGGATACCATATTGTGCTAAAATATTCAGTATCTGCATCATTTATATTTAGATTAATCCAAGCAAGCATTCCTTGATGCATAGAAGTAAAAAAGAAAATATACTTACCAGCACCATACCAAGGCCACCAGAAGAAGGAGGGGGCATACTAAAGATATCATATCCCATAACATTTGCATGTACAACTTCCCTTTCCTTAACTTCGTATTCATATAAATCCTGCACTGTGATTATTCCTCCGGCCTTTTGAATATCCTTAACTAAATCAGCTCCAACAGAACCGTAATACATGACATCTCCTCCATACTTAGCTATCTTACTCAAAGTATCAGCAAGCTTTCCGTTTCTACAAACATCGCCTTCCTTCAATAAAGTCCCATTTACAGTAAGCATTTTACGTAAACCGGGATTTGAAAATATACCAGAAGACATAATTGTCATCTCCATGTGAAGATAGGGAGATACGGTGAATCCATTTTTAGCATAGTCGATAGCTGGTTGCACTAGTTGTGCCCATGGAAGACTTCCATGGCGTGCCCATACTTTGTATAGACCCGCTAGTTCTCCAGGTACCGCTATCGATAGAGAACCACTTGCTTTTAACGTTTCGTTTCCACCGTACATGTTCTGTATAAAACACATTCATTTTCTCAACAATATTAGCATTCAAGTTATAATACATAGTGGTGTGACCATGTATTAGTTAACAAATGAGACATAAGAGTACCTCTGATGAGGCAAGTGGAGCGATATCTCTCATATCGAAAGCATGTGCTTCTTCTCTATTCATCTTTACTAACATGAATGCGCCGCCACCTATGCCGCTTGATGCAGGACTTACCACACCTAAACAAAGGGCGGTGGCCACAGCTGCATCAACTGCATTGCCTCCTTGTTTTAAAATATTGGCGCCCACAATGGAGCATCTACCATCATCGGTTGCAACCGCACCATGTTTAGTGGAGATCACTTGAGGATTTTGGAGTTCAATTGTGTGTGCACAATGGAAGGATTGAAGAAGCACCACAAGAGCTGAAATTGCTAGCCATCTGATGATGTTAACTGCATTTTCAAATTTAGTTTGTTAGACTTACTATACATAAAGAATAATCTATGCTCAAGCAAAATCACAAGTATGGAGCTTACTGGTCATGGCAATACAACAAAATTTTGGATGAATGAATTTTACAGGTAAAAGGTTTACATGTATCACATTGTAATATATGTGTGCTGTTGTTGGAATCAACTTAAAATTATAAATGAAAAGGGTTGAAAAGCACGGATGGGAACTTCTTTGATGTGTAAATCATTGTTATTGCAGTAAGCCAACTGGATAACATATGATATGGTATGAATTTTGGCATTTCTAACTTTGCACGGTGTTGACTTTAGAACTTTTGGCAGATGCTTGTTAATTTGTTTTACTTCCCCAAAAGAGTTACTCGTCTGAGGATCCGAGGAAATTTTGTACGTTCCATAAAATAGGAGGCTAATATTGTTGTCAAAAATGAAAATGAGTCCGTTTGGTTTACATTTTTTATTTTGAGTTTTCGCACATACATAAGTACCGACGACGTACACATATCGTAAAAAATGTGATCGTTTCACAAAACGAAGTTAACACACAAAACCGAAAACAACTTTTTAGTATTTTCCATATTTTAAGAAACAACGAAAGGACGATAGCAAATTCATCTGTTCATCTTTCCGCAGTCCCCTCCATCAGTCCCTCCGTCTTTGATCCGTCATCTCTTATATACTTCAAATCTTCTCAGCTTTCGTAATTAATTAACGCTGAAAACTAACACACCGAACACTACCAGATACAAATTTTAACATGTCATGCAAAATACAAAATAAGCCAAACTTCAGTGTTTCCTTAGCCTTAACAGATTTTATGTCATGCACCTTTTGTTCCAAGCTGTTGGCATGCCCATTTGACATGTCTGGTTGGACTGTGCCAGGAAACACTAAAATTTCATTTTGCTAATAATAAAAGAAATATACAATATGTTAAGGCTAAGGTTCTCTCTTCTATCAACCGAAGCAGTTAAGCATCTATTCTTGACCTGATGTCTTAGTGGGCTCAATCTATCAGCCAAAATTACAAATAACTTAGTATTAGCCTGTGTATATACAATGTAGCCTATAAATAGGCAGTTCAACAATTGTAACAGCATTTAGAAATTTATCAACAAAGTTTAATTTTGTTTCTTTTCAATTTGCGTGGTATCAGAGCGAAATAAATAGTCTAACAGCATCAGAGCGCCTCTACATCAACGGCACCAGAGAAATTCAATCATCTGAAATTGAGGCTGTACCTGACTACCATGAGAGAATAATATTCTCATCCTTTGGCCACGCCATTTATTCTGTTTACCTGTGTTGATTCAAGAACCGATAATCTGCCTTCAAGATTGCCTCGGTAATCATCTGTGCCTCGCCCAGATTTTGATCAGATTTGCTTCATCACGCAAAGAATCCGGCTGCACTTCATATTAATCAGTTTCAGATAGCATTTCTATTGTTGAATCTTGTTCTTGAGCAATGCATGAAGGAAATGATGATATATCCTCAACATCACTATCTGCTTCAAGAGCTCAAATCTGCAAAATGAAATCAACCCCATAACTGTTGTGAATCCAAAGAGTCAAGTCATAATTGTGCAATTAGATGAAAACAATTATATTTTATAGAAATTTCAGACTAAAACAGCCACAAGAGGCTACATCCTTGAAGGTTTCATCAAAGGCAGTGGCACTGCCACAACTCCGACAAGAATGGTACACAGAGCAGTTATGGAAGACTGACAAGCAACAAAGAATTAGTCCATCATCAAAGATAAAACAGCCTATTATCTTCTACCTCCGTTGATGTGATGCAGGACAACAAATGAAATTTGGTCAACTATTAAGCAAATTTAATACCCATCCGGCCGAGAAAAATCAAGTATCATAAGAGGCAGTTGTAGAACTTAAAACGAAAGAAAACATGTCAATAAGAGAATACTTAATCAAGATCAAGTCATTATGTGATCTTCTTGATGCAGCCGGACACAAGGTGTCAGAAACTGAACAAGTACTATAATGAATGGATTAGATGAAGAATCTATGGTGGATGAAATCTCTTTTGGAGACAAAATACCAAATATGCAATATGTGTTGAAGTAACATGTTGAATGAAAAATATACAGCCCTACATCGCCAAAATGTACAACTAGATTCAAGTATTTGAATAGCCTGCTTGTGAAGATGTTGGGGCCTTGAGACACCCAAATGTGTGCTTTGTTGTGAGAAGGGAAGTCATGCATCATCACCATCACATATGTGCACGGATTTTGGCGAACCGGTGCGACAACAGCAACCGGATGCGGCCCGTTAAGCCAGCGGAGGAAAAACCCGGCGGGTGCGTTGTTCGAAGGGGTGTGGACGAAAATATAAATAAGGGAGAATACTGATCACATTCTCCATCCGATTTTTCCGGTTTTCATTCTTCTCTCTTCTCTACTACTGTTGTTACTGTTAATATAAATCATAGAGTTGATATACTCATTATAATCTCGTGCAAACATTCTGTTATATCTTGGGAAACTTTGCAAATAAAAGTTTTAAGTAAATTGTTAAGGCAAACTATCAGAATTTCATTTATTTAATTTGTAGCGACAAATCACAGCGATTTATTTGTTACTGTACAATAATCTTTATACTTGCTGCTATGCAGTTAAAGCCCTGCGAAATCCTCGTTATAGCCCGTAACACTTTCCGGCCGCTATGCTATTTCAATTTAGCACTGATGAGCAGTACCTTCGCTTTAAGACCCGCTATTTTCCGCTGCATCCGCTAAATCAGCACTATTTAACACCCGCTTTAGCAATATTAATATATAGAGAATGATTTGACCAGTTCTCTTTTAAAATAAATCAAAAAAGTTAATGTAAAGAGCTAATTTTAAGTCATAAATGACTTATATAAGAAAGAAATCTATAATAATCATCGAATCTAGTGTGCATAAACTTGGTATTCTTTGATTTTGTTATATAATATTAATTAAAATTCATTTCTTCTACATAAGTGATGCAAGAATGATAATTAATTAATTTTAATTATATAGTTTTGCATCTAATTAACATTTTTGCACATCCGCTATAACCCCGCTACAGCTTTTTACACCTTTATCGTTATACAACCGCTAAGTATTTTAATTGCACGGACTTGCTGTTATATTATTTTCCCGATTCTAGCAATCTTAAAACTTTTTGAAAATTCGGGGAATTTTCGTGAAACCGAAAACTTTGTTTGTTGTCAGGTATTTGTTATTTCAAGTTCATATTTTCTAACTTGTTTTATACAATAGAAAATGGTAGCAGTTGAAATATCAAACAAAAGCGCTACTCACAACATGCCCGATCCTTTTAAAGGAGATGTTGATGGTTTTCTTACATGGCAGAATCATATGTCGTTTTATCTCACCACACTCGGTCTGCAAAGGTATCTCGGAAAGGAGAAACCAGTACCTACACCATGCAAGGAAATAGACAAGGATGTGATTCTTGATGTTAATACGTGAAAACATTCCGACTTTCTCTGCATAAATTATATTCTGAATTGTCTCACAAGATGCTATACAAAGTATATCAACATCTAAATACAGCAAAGGCACTCTGGAATGAACCTACCACGAAATACATGATGCAGAATGTTTGCCTTAAAAAATTCATTGTAGACAAATTCATGGACTACAAGATGGTTGACTCAACACCAGTGATTTCTCAATTGTATGAACTTCAGATTATCATTCATGAACTCGAATCGAAAGGTCACAAGGTTGGAGAATCATTTTTAGTTGAAGTCATCATAGGGAAACTGCCTCCGTCATGGAGGGATTACTGCAACTATATATAGCATAAAAAGAAGGAAATCTCTCTACAATATCTCACAGTCTGACTTAAAATCGAGGCAGATAACTGTGGAGTTACAAAATAAAACGATGAGGCATTTGTGACTGAAGGGTCAAAGACCAACAAAAAAAAAAAAGAATTACAAAAAAAAAGAGGAAAGCTCCTGAAAACAAACCCAAAGACAATAAATGACCAAGAAGTTTAATGGAGAGTGTTGGGTTTGTGGAAACGTACGACACGCCGCTAGAGATTGCAAACACAAAAAGGAACGCGACTCAGAGGCAATTATGGTGAATAACATGGAAATGGACGAATCTAATTTTTTGGTATTGTATCTGAATGAAATTTGGTTTAGAATCCTACACAATGACGGGTAGAAACAAGCTATACTCTTCATATTTTCTATGAAAAAACTATGTTTTCTACATATCGGAAATTCAATCAGGAAGAAAAACTTTATATGGATAATTTTGTTGTCTCCATGATCGAGGACAGCGGTACAGTAATCCTCAAATTTACTTCTAGGAAAATCGTTAAGCTGAATGATATGCTTCACGTTTCAGACATACATAAGAATCTCATCTCTAGTTCAATACTATCAAAGAAAGAATTCAAAATGGTCTTCGAGTCAGACAAGATGGTTCTATCCAAAGTTGGAATGTACATAGGAAGAGGATATTTGTGTGATGATCTATTTATAGCAAATGTAGCCGTAGTCAGCAATAAAACTATGTATTCTTATTGTTTATTAATAAAATTGAAGTTTCTTTTCTGTTTGAGCATGAAATTTTATTATGGTATGATAGATCAGGACACAAAAAATTTTAAAAAATGAAAAGCTAGCAAACTTGGGATTAATTCCTAAATTCCAAGTGGATAAAAAATACAAATGTTGGGACATGTGTAGAAGCAAAAATGGTCAAAAAATTATTTCGCACTTTGGATAGAAGCACCGAAGCACTACGTTTGGTTCATACAGATTTATTTAATTTTATATCATTAACTACAAGAGGTGGAGAAAAGTCCTTATTACTTTTATTGACGATTATATGCGATATTGCTATATATACATATCTCTTTTGAACAGTTAGAATGAAGCAATTACATCATTTATAAAGTATAAAGCTGATGTATAGAATCAATTAAATAAAAAGATTAAGATATTGAGATCTGATCGACGTGGAGAATATGAATCACCATTTGAACAATTCTATGCAGAAAATGGAATAATTCATCAATCAACAGCTCCATATTCACCAGTACAAAAATAATATAACCGAGAGAGAAAATAGAATGTTAAAAGATATGATTAATGCAATGACATTTACCCCTGGCTTACCGATGAACTTGTGGGGGAATCCTTAAATATGTATAATCACATATTAAACAAGGTTCCTCACAATAAAACAGGAACAATTCCATATAAGCTATGGAAAGGACATAAACCAAGTTATAAATACCTCTAAGTGTGGGGGTGCTTAGTAAAATTTTTAGTTCCGCCTCCTAAGAAAGTCGAACTTGGACCAAAAACAATAGATTGTTACTATCTAGGGTCAACTAGAAATAGTAATGCCTAAAGATTTTTTGTATTCAAGTCTGATATAACCGATATCAATGTAAATACAATCATTGAATCAGTAGATGCCTCATTCTTTGAAGATGTGTTTCCACACAAAAGGAACAAAGGAAATAATGTCCCTAAAAGGACAAGAGAAGAATTGAGAAAGTCACATGAAGATGAAACTCATCGTTAAACTAAGGATGCTGAACCTAGAGGAAGCGTAAGGCTAGAACTTCCAAGACATTCGATTCGAAAATTTTAACATATATGCTAGAACACAAACCTCAAACATACAAGGAAGCAATGTCATTTTCAGAATCTTCATGTTGGAAAGAAGCAATTAAAAGTGAGATTGATTCAATTCTGAGTAATAAAAGTTGGGAAGTTGGTATTCCACATGAAATAAAACCAATTGGTTGTAAATGGATTTTCAAGAAGAAAATAAAACCAGATGACTCTATCGACAAATATAAAGCCAGATTAGTAGCGAAAGGATATCGTCAAAAAGAAAATGTAGACTTCTTTGATATATTCAATAGTTACATGAATAACCTCCATAAGAATGTTAATAGCAATTGCATCCATCTATAATGTAAAAATTCATCAAATGGATGTAAAGACAGAATTCTTAAATGGAGATCTCAACAAGGAAATCTACAACATTCATCTATAAAATATGTAGATTAGTCAAATCATTATGTGGATTAAAACAAGCTTCAAAACAATGGCACGCAAAATTTGATAGTGTCATGATGAAAAATGGTTTTCGTATAAATGAATGTGATAAATATGTTTATTATAAATCAGTTAGACAATCATACGTGATGGTTTGTCTATATATAGATGATATGCTAATCTTTGGTCCTAACATTAAAGTTATAGAGACCGTAAAGAAAATGTTAATTAATAATTTCGATATGAAAACCTATGAGCTGTTGACATTATTTTGGGAATCAAAATAATAAGAATGCCTATGTAATTGAATTATTACAGTCAAACTACGTAGATAAAGTGATTGAAAGATTCCAAAATTTTAGAATTAAAGAAGTACGAACACATTTTAATCCGTTGGAAGTATTGCATAAAAACACTAATGAGAGTGTAATGCAACTCGTGTAATAGGATTTCTAACATATCTCATGAATTGCATTGGACCAGATATAGCTTATGCAGTAAGTCCATTGAGCAGGTATACAACAAATCTAGGAAACGAACATTGGAAAGCATTAATGAGGTTGTTATGATATTTAAAAAATACCACAAACTTTTCTTTACATTACGGAAAATAAATTGCCGACTTAGAAGGATATGGTGATGCAAACTAGAACGCTGATTCAGAGGAATCAAAATCAATTAGTGATTATGTCTTCATCTTAGCAGGTGCAGCACTGTCATGGAAATCTACTAAACAAACATGCAAAGCTCGATCCACTATGGAATCAGAGTTTATCTCTTTAGACAAAGCAGGAGAAGAAGCAGAATGACTTTGTCATTTTTTAGAAGACATTTCGTTTTGGCCTAACATGTATCGTCCATATGTATACACTATGATAACCAAGCAGCGTTAAGTAGGGCGCCAAACTTTATGTATAATAGTAAGTCGTGGCACATTTGTCGACGCCATACCCTCAACTGGAACTATGTCCGCGGATTATGTGAGAAAAACCGATAACCTATCAGATCCATTTACTAAAGGTTTATCAAGAGAGAAAATTTACTTCCCATCGAGGGGAATGGGTTTAAATGCCTAAACCAACAAAAGTTATCTTATACAAAAACCTATCCTAACGATTGGAGATTCCAAGGACTATGATTAATAGGCAAACTAGTTATGAATAACTCAAGACATGATGCATTTGTTCGGACATAATCCTACTCCATTCTTATAGTGCACAATATAAATGCATACCTAATAAGTATTAAAAGGTTAAAACTATGTTTTTTAATGATGACCATACCTCAAAAATAACAAGTGGGGTATATGTAGGATACTCTTAATGGTTGCAATCACTTATATTGGTATGAGTTGCATTGGCTCTATGAGAATATTACAGGCTTAAATTTCCTATACCACTAGCTGAACCAAAAAGTGTTCAGGACCAAAATGAAAACAACCAAGAGATTGGATGAAAAGGGAATAATGCTTCGTAAATCTTATTGTCTGGATATACAATAAAGGTCGACAGTTCAAGATGCAATAATTCACCGATTAGCTAAGTGAATCCAATAACCTTTTATTGGGGAAAGTTCCAAGTGAATGTCTACTTATCTATGGTAAAGCATTATTTCATATATATACTTGTGATATTATCATTCATGTGGGGGCATTATTGAAGTAACATGTTGAATGAAAAATATATAATCCCATATTGACAAAATAAACAACAAGATTCAAGTATATGAATAGCCTTCTTATGAGGAGGTTAGGGCCTTATTGTGACACCCCACGTCCGTTAATGTCACTCATAAGAGAATGCATTAAGTTGCATAAAGAGCGATAGGTAATCATTACAGAATATTTCCAAGACAGATAAAATAAGCAGTATAAAATTTTTAAACTTCGTTATAAAAGAAATAAAGCATAGTTTCAGAAATACACCAAACCCAGTTACAACTAGCAAACTGTCTTAAATCTATCTCGCAAAGTACCTGATGAAATAAAATATCAGAGTACATAAAATCATATCCCTCGCCATAAGCTATATGAAAGTAGAGAGCAAGTCAAAACGATACATCTCAAGAAATCCAAGTCAAGTCCAAGCTGTAAGAGAAATCCTAGTCACTTTTGAGTGCTTCCACTCTGAGAACCTGAGGAGGGGAAAGAGAGAAAGAGGCAAAAGAAAAAGGGTCAGAGATAAAGTCTGTCGAGTTCCAGTGATTTATAAATATGCATAAAATAGAATTGCCAAGATAGGTAAATATGACTGGATGAGAAATGTACGGTTTCATGTAAGGCACCCGATAAACAAAATAGCATGATGGATAGGAATAACAAGAATAAACTATGAACGAGTAATGCTTCGCATTTATGTCCTAAAACAGGCATGTCTGGACATATACGTCTGCACCAATACTAGTGTAACAGGTTCAACAGGATTCGGATCAGCAGGGTTACAGCAGAAATAAACAACATGATTAGGCATACCCTAATTAGTACCCATGCGACCGACTCCCTACTACGTAAATACTCTGTGGCATCCGTGGCAGTAGGGTGTATCATTCCTTAACCCAGCTACTATATGCACAGACCTATTTACTGGTGTCATAGTGTCTTATCTTCCCTCTTCGGAGCCATGCACGCTGATGACTCTGTCGGAATGCGCCCGTAACCACCCTCATGTAAACCTCTTACTATCCAGTTCAGTAAAACATGTCGTGACCCCTACCTAGTATGGGACCCCCATTAACAAGATACCTACATAGATACTGACGGATTTGGGTTCCAAACAGTGGATTGACACAACCCAATTCCCCTAAGCCTATGTCCCCAAATAACTAAGATTTAAGAGTCCCCAAAACCCGATACAATAACAGACAAGGGACCACTTAGCTTATTAATAATTAAGTTTAACCTAGAAGGTTTAGGTTCACTTAAGCATAGTTGTAATTTTACATGTCATTATGTGTGTACAAGCCTACCCCAAAACATCTGCCAGATGTATATAATTCCCCATAACATTTCAGTTTATTAAACTACATCTGATTCTTACCCTAAACATGTCGTTTACTTAATGTCCGTTTTAAGTCAAATGTAACATGTCCATTTCATATGCATACCAACTATGTTCCCAATTACAACATATATAGATTTATGCACTTTTCTACCAAGTTATAGTAACCTATACACATTACCCTTTTTATCAGTTTACAGCAAGCCTAAACATGTGTATACTTAACCTTTTTTTCCTAAAGTGTAGTCAATCAGTTCCAATTTAGTAAGATGCCTAAATTCCTCTTTTTATATCATTCATTATTGCCCCAATTATATGCACACTCAAATACGGTATAGCCTAGGCTTCCAAAAGGCCTAGGCTTGGCATAAAATAAAAGGGAAAACAAAGGAAGAAGAATAGAATCAAATCATATAGACATATAGGCAAGACTGGATATAAACACAAGACATAGAAAATGGGAAAATGAAGATAGATACATATAACCCGTTAATTTTCCAATATCACAGGCATAGGTATAACTTGTTTAATATCCAATATCACAGGCATGTGTATAACTGATCATAACGACATAGGTGATTAATAGTGAAAATAGGTGTAACATTTATTTTACAAACACTGTAGATCCCAACCAGTTTTATATATCTGTCATGTTAAAGGTATAAGAAATCAGATTTGTAAATAACTGAAACTCACAGTGAGTCTTGGTGAAGATAATTATATAAAACTATGTCGTAGAAAGTCCAAATCTTGTCCAAGTTGTATATATGTAAGTTCTGATGTTGTCTTTGTTTGATTCAATCTTTAGTAGCATCCCCTATTATATGTTTATAATTTTCAAAATAATTTCATGGAGGCAGAAGAAGAAGAATTTTGTGAATTGGGAATGAGGGAAGCCATATATTTGTAGAATTACAAAGCCAACATCAACCCTTAGACTTTAGATTTTAGATCCAAACCGTACAAGTAATGCTGAGTCAACAACGAACATACCCCGAAAATCGTCTAGGTTCGAAGTATGAATCCGCCCAAATCACGGTTAGGTCGACCCACCTACCCCTTAGGGTCGACCCACCCCCCTTGGGTAAACCCAGGCCAGTGTGGGTTGCCCCATAACGGGCCTGGCTCCCACTTTGGTTTCTTGCTTCGTTCGTTCGAAATTTCTGGAATTTATTTTAATTTATATTCATGCATAAGCTCCTTATGCATATACAAACTTCTAGAGCCTATAACTTCTTCATAGGTTGTCCATTTTACGCAAACTTGGGGCCTATCTGAACCAGAATTCCAAGAAAAACGCAACGGTAATGCCAGTTTCACTTAATTCTGAATATTGAATTAAGTTATTTCAAATTTATTATCTATTAGCATGGTTATAGTGTATTATATCACTACTCCAAAACAGGTGATTACCAACGAGTATAATCGTTGCAAACAGTTCCAGCAACACTTATTAGTGTTGTTATGGGGGCGCGGCAACTTATTAACAACACATATAAGCGTTGGTAAATTTTCTTCTCCAACGCTTATAAGCGTTGCTATATCTTCTTTTGCAACGCTTATAAGCTTTGGTAGATTTTCTTTCCTAATGCTTATAAGCGTTGGTATATCTTCCTTCGCAACGCTTATTAACGCTGGTAGATTTTCTTTCGCAACGCTTATAAGCGTTGGTAAATTTTCTTATGAATAATCAATAAATAACATTAATAATCAATTAATGTTGCTAAAATGACAATTAATAACTAACATGACTATAATATAGAAGATATTAATGTGAATCCAAAACAAATATTATTATCAATTTAAAAAGTATAACTCAATGAATATCAATAAACAAGATTCATATTCAAGTAATGACATAGTATATCAGTTAACAATAGACAAATACAATACGTAATTAAGTTGCTAAATTCAATACTTAAATGAAATTCTACAAATACGAAATATGAAACTCAGGTCATACAACGAAGCCTCCATCTGAAAATTGAAGGTATTCTTCATCTTTACTACCACAACTACTCTCCAATCTTCTCTCTTCTTCTAGTACCTACATGCGTTTAATATCATAATGATTTGAAATTATCAGTTACAACCAAGACATCAATGCTCAAAGAAATTATGCACTAGTCCAACATTCAAATTCAAACCAAGCTGCAAATTCATTTGCAAACAGAGTTTGCAACTCAGTTTCAAACTGACTTGTTCAACAAACTGAGTTGCAAACTCAGTTCGTCAAACAAAGTCGTGCAACTCAGTTTTCAAAACAGAGTTTGCAATAGCGACCCAATTTGCAAACTGAGTTGCGCAACTCAGTTTGAAACTGAGCTGCGCACTCAATTCCCAACTCAGTTTGTGCAACTCAATTTGCAAAACAGTTCACACAACTTAGTTTTATGTTTATTTTACGTAATAAGTTTCATGATAAATCAATGTTACCTCCCTGTACAAGCGATCCGATAGGAGAATCCTTTTTTGGATTTTAAATTCCTGAAAAGTTTGATATGCAGATTCTTGCATCAAGCTTTGGTCAAAGCATAGTAAAAAGCCCTTCAGACAATATGTTTATTGCTAAACCCTGTGAAAATGAAATTAAAAAATAGGTTAGTAGCATAGCCTGATAGACAAAACTGCAAACTAAATGAACCTTGCAATGTAGAAGATCAAACCTTTTTACTGCAATTGTACATCACTACAGCGGTTCAAATTCTACTACATAAAGCATAAGAATTTTTTGCTATTGTTTATAATTTCCTAGATCAAATGAATACAAAGGACTTAAATTTTTGCGACCAGCTTATTTGTATATATGCTTGTGCGTGGTTTAACAATTCAGATTACAAAAATGATGACAGTGCACAAACATATAAGTTATATTCATATAATGTTCAAGGTAATATTAGAAAATGGAAAATTTTAGGTAACTTACAAGAAAGACTATCAAGCAAAGTTTAAATTATTGTTAATATTATAACAAGAAAGTCTAAATAAAATCAAGTCTTGTTACAAATGTGTATCCTAATTTAACAAATCTATCAAGCAAAATCAATACACAGTAACTTACCGTGTGATTATTGATAAGATCTTCATAGTTAAGTACAATATGATCTTCATAGTTAAGTACAATATGCTAGGTACTTTTGAAGTATTCCAATGCATCAACAACCGTCTGGTTAGTTTGCTTCAGAGTAGAAACCAAAATTGTTGAATTGATTGTTGGTTTATATCTTGCTAGTATAACCTATGTGACATGATTGCTCGGTTAGAACAAACTATAAAATGTAAAGTTTATGTGTATGCAAAAATGATGGAATATGACTGATCATGTTTTATAGTTCTTCTCATTTCAAGCAATGAAAGTTGACCAAAAAATTCCAGACGTGAACAATTTATTTTATTCTGTGTTTGAAATTCAGTTGGACAAAATGAAAATGCTACTTATTACCTAATACCAGAGCCAGTTTTGACTTTTTTGTCAAACCAACTAGCCAAAATAAGGCCAAACGAAAGTTCTTCAGATAATGGAAAATGATGAAATAATTTATCAATAAAAAAATATCAGATCAAAAATGAATGAGCTGGCATATTGCTTATTGAAACATGTTTTAAAGAGTGTATTTCAAATAGAATATGTATTGCATACATGCAGTTGGATGAATATTGTTTACTGCTCTTATAGCGAACAACCTAACCTGACATTATAATTACAACATGTTCTCCGCAATCAAGAACAATAATTAAATGTCATAAGCTTTCTAGAATTAGAATGTGCAAATAGGCTAATGCACATGTAATGAAGAAAAAGCCTAAAAAATATGCATCAGCTAAAAAAGGATAGTTCATCTCGTAGGAAGCCAAAAGCAAAGGCTAGAATAATGAATATTCATCATTAAACATAAAAGTTGTATAAAATCATCCGCTGAACTGACTTTGGTTTCATATAGTAGAATGTCTACAAAAAACGAGTTTAAATTCTATTAAGGCCATCCAAACATCAACCAGTATGAACCTTAAACTTGTTGTAGCGTTACATTAGAAGAAAGGTCAAATTATAAAATCCACACCATATTATTATCTATGTAAGCAGAAACAAAGATAAAGTAACGAAGTACCTGACTCAACATCCATTTAAAGCCAACTGTAGCTGTGCACTCATTTTTTCAAGCACTTTTCATTAATCGAGATTATAAACTTTGTCTAATGTTGAGGTTATTGTTGTCAAGTTTTTCATCCTCCCTTTACCTAGAATATCTCACCATATGAGCTAACATTATTATGGCTATTCAACAATGTCTCAAACCAGCTGCTTCTCGACCTTTGAATCAATAAAATTGCAAAGAATTAAATAGGTGTGCATTTGCATTCCTTTCTACCAATTAGAGAAAATAAGTAAAAAAGGCAGGTTATCTAAACTAATCAAGTTTGGAAAAATAGTAGATTTATTAAGAAAGGAAAATAATAATTGTCGGATCCATCCAAATTCAAATTCCCAGAGTTTGAAAGACCAATAGTAAGTACTGATTATAATAGGTATACCAAAAAAAGTGGAGGAATAATAAACTAAAATTCCACATAAATAGTAAGGAACAAAATGCATGAAGGAAATAAGGAAATAAATTAGCTAGAAATAAAAATATACCTTAAATCTTTTTCCGTTTAATTTTTAACATTATTTTCTGGTTTGTTAAAACATGAAACATGGCCATGACATTGCAACGAGAATGGGAACAAGATCAAAGAAATTGATACGAGAACATAATGTGCGACTCATGTGGCAAAAGATAATGAATACTATAGCTAAACTCTTTAACAATACAACAGCTAAGTACAATATAATATAATATATAATCATACTACAGCTAAACTCTTTAATAATACTACAACTAAGTATAATATAACACAACATACTATAATACTACAACAGAACTATTTAATAATACTACAGCTAAGTACAATATAACGTACTACAGTGTAACAACCCGTAAATTCTGGGCCAGTTTAAAATTTTTTATTTTGGCAATTATAGCGAATTTTGATTATTTAAAATGAATTATTTTAAATAATATCGACGAGAAATTTATTTAGAATATAAATCGAACGTATATATTATACGCGTCGTCGTTAGAATATAAATATTTATATATAATTATAAATAGAATTGAAAATGGCGCGGTAGTTCGATAATTCGATTTCAAACTTCAATTGAATGTACCGGGTGCAAAACAATCCGGATTTTAGTGAAACCAAAAATAATGGGATCTAATTGTGAATATCTTTCCAACGAATCCGAAAAATCAAGATTTCATATCGGGAATCAAAAGATATGTCCAGTTGAAAATTCTGAATAGTCGCTATGGAATTCAGGCCCTTAAAAATGGACATTTTGCAAATGACCTCGGATTTCGACGAAACCAGTTTTGTTGGGTCCGCAGTGTCAAGTTATTGCTAGGTTTTAAATTTCATAATTTTTCGAATCCATATGTGAGCGTGGCAAAGGAAAACGCGTTTGACCAGTTTCAGTTGAATTTAATCGACTGGAAATTGGCCATTTTTCTAACGGTCTCAGAATTCGACGAAACTAGTTTTGATAGGACCGTATCGTCAATACGAAGCTAGAAAATATTTTTCTGGGATTTTTCTAATTAGTATGTGGCCCCGGTAATTTGAAATGTACGTTTAAAATTCAATATAAGGATTTAAATACAAATTCAACGGAAACAGATTGTAACGATCAAACCAGCTTACGATACATATCCCATTGTGTTCGGAATGGGGGTAAAACGCTATGGACGACAGGCGGTGGGCCTCGTTTCGAGGTCGTAAGTAAAAGTCAACCCTAGTGCAAATATAAATAATTAAATAATAAAATAAAATAATAATAAAAAAAAAATAATAACTTCTCCCCTTTTTCTTTCTGCTTGCCCCCCCCCCCCCGATCATTTATCAGAGAAAAAAAAAAAAAAAAAAACCTAGAAACTAAATCGAGCCGCCGCCTGATCTTCGAAGCCACCGCCGAACCCTTCGCCGAAGCCCCACCGCCGACCAACCTCCTCCTCCCACCGCACGACCCCCGTTCAGTCTCCTCCCTCCAGACATCGAAGCAGCAACCCGAAGCCTCCGCACCCTGTCGCGACGCCACCGACACCTCCGAACGCCGCCTGAGCCGCCCTCGACTCCTCCTCCTCCCCTTCGCATACCACAGTGAGTTTTTTTTAGTTAATTTATTTTTATTTTTATTTCTGATTTACAAAACTGTATTTTTTTTTAAGAAGTTATATTACTGTTTTTTTTTTAGATTTTAAAGCAGAAATTTTTAAAAGTAAATAAAAACAGGATTTTTAAAAGTAAATAAAAACAGAATTTTAAAAGAATTTTAAAAGCAGAAATTTTTAAAAAGATTTTTTAAAAAACAGAATTTTAAAGAGAAGATTTAAAAACAGGATTTTTTTTAAAGATAAAAAAAAAAACTGAGTTTATTTTAAAGGTTTGAAATGAAATAGAAAAAGGTTTTATCTTTTGAAATAGAAAAGGTTTTATCTTTTGAAATAGAAAAGGTTTTATCTTTTAAAATAGAAAAAAAGGGTTTAAATTTTGAAATAGAAAAAGGTTTAATCTTTTAGTAGAAAAAGATTTGAAAGCAAAAGTAAAAATCATATTTTTATATATTGAACTTCGATAGAAAAATAGAATTTTTATATATTGAACTTCGATAGAAAAATGGAATTTTTATATATTGAACTTCGATAGAAAAATAGGATTTTTATATATTGAACAGCGAAGTAAAATTCGATTTTTACATATGTAGTGAAAGCGGACAACGAAAGCGACAAAAGGCGAGTTGGCGAAGATTTCCTGCATTAGAAGTGCCGTGGAGCTAGGATAGCTATTTGTGAGAACTTCTCACCTTTCAATTTATTTTTCTAGTTATATATATATACTAGGATGCAGACGGTGCTTATTAGAAGCACCCGACACCCGTCCACATACCATGGACTTGTTTGTTTGGTTGTGTAGTTGGTTAGATTATTTGATTTGGATTTGATTGATTGGTTGAATTGGTAATTGATTAAAATTGATATGTGAATGGCGTGGGCCTTCACTAGACCGGGGATAAGGCTAGGCCTTGTCCCGTTTCTAGTATCGTGCCGTTATGCTGCCGAAATTTTCTAAAATAAGTTAGAAAAATAAAAATAGCATTTTATTTAAAGAATGAACTGAATAGAAATTCATATGTTAAAAAAAAATGTGTTATCGTTAAAAATATAATTTTTAACGTGAATGTGAATAAATATTCATTTACAAACCAGACGGTTTGTTTATGTACACCTATTTGAATGACGTTGATTGGGTCGATAAATTTTACACATCGCCTAACTGCACAAATAAAATATGTGTTTGATTGTTTGAAACCCCACACGGGTGTTAGGATGAAATTTGAAGTTCACTCATCCTGATTGATTAAATATGTCGATCGATTGATTGACAGGCTGTTATAAGCGTTGAATATCTATATTTGATGCTTATACAGTGTAGTGCACTTTGGTTGATGGTTGATTATTTTCAATGCTATTATATACATGTGTTGTATGAAAATCCATATAATTAATTTTATATGGTAATTGATTGGGCCTCATTCCAGTTTTGAAAAAGAAATATTTGAAAAAGAAATATTTGAAAAAGAAATATTTGAAATAGAATATTTGAAAATAAAGGAATATATGAAGCCGTGTTGATTAGATTGACGCCATTTTGACGTGAACGATATTTATATCGATTTTAAAAACGATTTCGAAATGAATTGAATTGAAAACGAATTCAAAATGAATTGAAAACGATTTCGAAATGAATTGAATTGAAAACGAATTCAAAGTGAATTGAATTGAAAGTGATTTCGAAATGAAACGAATTCAAATTGAATTGAAAACGAATTCAAAATGAATTGAAAACGATTTCGAAATGAATTGAATTGAAAACGATTTCGAAATGAATTGAATTGAAAACGAATTCAAAGTGAATTGAATTGAAAGTGATTTCGAAATGAAACGAATTCAAATTGAATTGAAAACGAATTCAAAATGAATTGAAAACGATTTCGAAATGAATTGAATTGAAAACGATTTCGAAATGAATTGAATTGAAAACGAATTCAAATGGAATTGAAAGCGAATTGAAATGAATTCAAATTGAATTGAAATTTGAATTGAATAGAAATGGATTTTAAAACGAATTTATGAAGAAGAATTCAATTTTGATTTGAATTGAAATGGAAGTTGAAAATGTTTTTGAAACGAATTCAAAACTATTTATATAATTCGTTTTAAATAGAAATCGACGATATATATATATTATATATATATTATATATAATATAATGGCCTGAATAGAACGCGCCGCGCCGCGGCAGTTCGCGAATTTCGACCATTTATTTCAAACGGACATTACGGGAGATCCTACCGTCGGATTCTCCTAAAACCGGAACCGTTGGGTTCGTATCGAAAAGAGCTTTCTAACGAATATTAGAAATTTGAAATCTAACGGTTGGATTTGGAGATACGTCCAAATCAAATTCGAAAAAGGTCGCTGTAAGTGCAGTTCGATGGCCATTGTTGGAAATCGACTGTACGGGCCTTGATAAAATTATTAAAAATAGTAATAATTTGTGTAAAATCATAAGAAATGATTTGGGAAGAATTGGGATGAAAAACTCCATATTTGAAAAGATAAAAGTAGATTTTTATCGAATTGAACTAGTTTTGAACTAGAATTATAATTCTATTTATTTTTAAATAAATAAATTGAATTCGAAAAGGGTTTTAAAAATAACCAAAATTTCCAATGATTGCATTGGAATGGATTTGAATCGAAATTGTCTTCGGAATATTTCGATGTTGAAATTCGTGGTTATACAGGTGTTGTTATGGAAATTTGAAAGATATAGATATTTATATCGTTATTTCCGATACGACATTTGTTAATCGTAGAATTTGATATTGAATATAAGCCGGGATATTTTCTATTCAGAGCCTTGTATTGAATATCGAATGTGATTTGGGTTTGTCGTGAATGGTGTCTTGACTAACACTGTTCTTGAATCCAGCTGAGAAAAGATTAAATCTTTTTATTTAGATTTAATGAAGTGTGCCAATTAAATAATATTTAATTGGAAATTGAATTGATATTGATTTTTGGGTTTATCGTGGACAGTGTTTTAAATAACGCTCGTTCTTTAACCCGATAATTAATGGAATGTGGATTTGGGTTTATCGTGAACCGTGTTTTAAATGACACTGATTCTTTAACCCAGTCAAAGATTAAAACTAAGTGAAGTTTTAATGAATCTTTAATTAGATTGAAATGATCGAAAATGGAGTATCACCAGTTTTGCTCCAGGCGATAGTTAAATCTTTAATTAGATTTGAACGTGAAATGGTAATTGAATTTACCGATAACACGGTGGTGTTAGATATGAAGTATTACCAGTTTTACTTCATAGGATGAATAGGTTGGGATTGGGAAATTAAAACAAATGATTACTTCGGTAAGGTTCGCTAATCCCGACTAGTTTGAATTGATATTCAAAAATAGAATAAAGAATAAATTCAAGGAATTTATCTTGGATAAAATTAATGGGGACCTTTCCCTATGAATGTGAAATTTAGAAACTAACTGTCGGTTGGCCAAGCAGAATGGTTTTCTGAATATTGATCTGATGTTGGTTTCAGCCTTCGGGGTTAATATTTGGGGAATTATTCTCTTGATTAATTTACGGTTAGTGACTAATGAATTGGAATGAGGCGTATGTTGTGTTTGTGTAACACTTATTTAAAATATACGCGAGTTATTCGGAAAGACCGGGTTTATCCCATTCTGAATAACTGATACGACGATAAGTCGAAGATGAAGACGATGGTCGAAGACCGGAGGTCTTCACGTCGTTTGGGTGATAACTGATGATCTTGATTGGGCTGTACACCCAAGAAGATGGAAACAGTTAGTGATCGTCCAGACGTACTTGGAGATCGATGGATATGCGGGGTACTAGGTGCCTCCGGTTTCGTTCAGACCCAGAACGGACTTGTAAATGGACTGTGTGTCTGACATCGGATTTCATTCTGTGTGACTGATATCGGTTGCATAGGATGGTTTGCCTGTGTGGCATGCTAAGATGCAAATGATCAAGGCTTCTGTTGAAAAGCAAAGTCTTGTGGTTGATGATCAAAGCACGGCCTTTGTGGCGTAGCTTTGTGTAACGTTTACCTCGCGTGTTTCACACCAGGTATGAACCAAAAACGGGAGACGGACCTCAGGGAGGGCCTGCGTTTCCTCCTAGCTAGAAGTGGCGTCAGTGGTTTTACACGCCCTGACGAGTTTGACTTATGTGGTTGTTGCTGTTGCGAGGCGCCTCGGTTAGATCGGACGATCCGGGTCCGATGGAGTCATTCGTTGGCTCGCTTACGCCCCAAAGGGCGGCGAAACGCAGTGTCCAGGGTTTAAGTTTAATCCACATCGGTGGACCGGCCCTGACGCTCCAAGGGTCGATGCGTTCTGATCCTGAGACTCGGGCTAGGCAGTCTCGAATCGGTTGAGGACTATCTTTTGCCTCGGTTCATAGATGGAAATCCAATTTCCAAATACGTGACAATTGCGGTTTTATTTGTAAACCTATATATGGCGACATGATATATGGTACCCATGCCGCCTATGATTGATACTTATGATTTGAAGTTGTTTTATACACTATACACTTATAATAGTATCAAATGATTTGTTTTAAACGTATCAAGCATTCTTTGGCTGTTATAAGGGAAAACCCTATCCCCCGGCTTGCGTTGCATTGTGTGATAGGACCTGGGTCTTATAACAGCTTCATCTTCTTTATTTAGCATTGCGCTGTTGTTTTATGCACTGGTATTCTTGGGAGGAAACCCGTTCCGTGTTATACGGCGTGGTCCCTTGATTTACCTAATGATTTAAAAATAAAGATTAATAACTGTTTTAGTTCTCACACCAGTCACATGACTGACCTGGAGTTTATTGTTTTAACCTAAACTCTGGGTGCCCCTATTTTGACACGGGCAGCTAGTAGTTTTGGTTTTGCAGATTTATATTCACAGGATCCTGGTTTACAGCTGGAATGATATCCGGAAAGCTTTGTATCCGTATATCTCCTTCTAGTTGTGTATTGTATTATTTTCCGCTGCTATGTTTTTAAATGTAATTTAAATCTCTGATATTTCTGTGTAATATTCATTTATACTCTGTATATTCTTGTAATCTGATGCATTGTTGTAATAAGCAGTGATATGTTCTTCTGTATGCGTCCTGTTGTGGTTTGTTCTCGAACGATAGGGCGTTTCGAACGGTCTGGGTCGGTTTAGCGACTGGTTCGGACCGAGCGAAATTCCTTGCCATCAAAGTTGGTATCAGAGCTTTGGTTTACAAAGCAGAGAACAAGACACATTAGAACCATACGAAAGAATTCATCAGATAATTGGATTAGTAATATCCAATGGGATGACTCGTTAGAGATAGGATCAGTAGTATCCTAGAACGAGTGTGAAGAGTATATTTTTGAAAATGAAAACAAATTTTTGTTTTGAAAATTTAAATCACTTCTACGTATTTGATTATTTATTTATTTGAATATGGACAATTCAGTATATAAAGAATTTGCATATACGCCTTGCAAACGTATATTCAAAGTTTTAATATACTGGATAGATATGGAATCACATTCTAGTCGCCCGGAGATGATATTGATGATAGCGATCGCATCATCAACATTTATGTTCGAGTTTCGAAGGTGTGATTTTCTATATATTTCCATTAGGCTGGTGTGAGAACCAAAACTTATATATAGCTAGAATATATTGTTGTGATTTGGCATCAAAAATCTGATTTTTGTATATGTATCAAAATTATGAATTTGATAATCTAATTCACTAATTGATTGATGTTTGTGTTGTTTGTTTATTTGTTTGCTAATTTTTAACCAATTAGCCTAACTGTATCAAATATTGAACTATATCGAAAATTGGTTGTGTTTGCTTGCATATACATATATATCATTGAACAGGTCATAGCAAGGAGGCTAGAGCCGAAGAATAAAATTTGTTTGCCCGACAAATAGGTACATGTTTACTACATAATTTACTGTTTTGTTTGGGTGATGATGATTTTGTGAGCCTATTGGCTAGCCGCTTGGCTTTTTCTTTTTCTTTTTGAGATCTGAAGGACCGGGGAAGCTATTTGAAATTCCCCGATGCTCCCGGTGCAGGGGAGGTTATGGCGAAATTTTTCGAAAATTTAGGGTGTTAGCCAAATTTTTGAAATTTTGAAAATTCTCAGAAACTAAAGAGTTGGAGAATGGAAGCCAGACCGAGCGTAGAGTTGATTAATCAAACCACTTTCGACTTTGTTCCTTTTCGGGGACGAAAAGTTTTAAGTGGGGGAGATTGTAACAACCCGTAAATTCTGGGCCAGTTTAAAATTTTTTATTTTGGCAATTATAGCGAATTTTGATTATTTAAAATGAATTATTTTAAATAATATCGACGAGAAATTTATTTAGAATATAAATCGAACGTATATATTATACGCGTCGTCGTTAGAATATAAATATTTATATATAATTATAAATAGAATTGAAAATGGCGCGGTAGTTCGATAATTCGATTTCAAACTTCAATTGAATGTACCGGGTGCAAAACAATCCGGATTTTAGTGAAACCAAAAATAATGGGATCTAATTGTGAATATCTTTCCAACGAATCCGAAAAATCAAGATTTCATATCGGGAATCAAAAGATATGTCCAGTTGAAAATTCTGAATAGTCGCTATGGAATTCAGGCCCTTAAAAATGGACATTTTGCAAATGACCTCGGATTTCGACGAAACCAGTTTTGTTGGGTCCGCAGTGTCAAGTTATTGCTAGGTTTTAAATTTCATAATTTTTCGAATCCATATGTGAGCGTGGCAAAGGAAAACGCGTTTGACCAGTTTCAGTTGAATTTAATCGACTGGAAATTGGCCATTTTTCTAACGGTCTCAGAATTCGACGAAACTAGTTTTGATAGGACCGTATCGTCAATACGAAGCTAGAAAATATTTTTCTGGGATTTTTCTAATTAGTATGTGGCCCCGGTAATTTGAAATGTACGTTTAAAATTCAATATAAGGATTTAAATACAAATTCAACGGAAACAGATTGTAACGATCAAACCAGCTTACGATACATATCCCATTGTGTTCGGAATGGGGGTAAAACGCTATGGACGACAGGCGGTGGGCCTCGTTTCGAGGTCGTAAGTAAAAGTCAACCCTAGTGCAAATATAAATAATTAAATAATAAAATAAAATAATAATAAAAAAAAATAATAACTTCTCCCCTTTTTCTTTCTGCTTGGCCCCCCCCCCCGATCATTTATCAGAGAAAAAAAAAAAAAAAAAAAACCTAGAAACTAAATCGAGCCGCCGCCTGATCTTCGAAGCCACCGCCGAACCCTTCGCCGAAGCCCCACCGCCGACCAACCTCCTCCTCCCACCGCACGACCCCCGTTCAGTCTCCTCCCTCCAGACATCGAAGCAGCAACCCGAAGCCTCCGCACCCTGTCGCGACGCCACCGACACCTCCGAACGCCGCCTGAGCCGCCCTCGACTCCTCCTCCTCCCCTTCGCATACCACAGTGAGTTTTTTTTAGTTAATTTATTTTTATTTTTATTTCTGATTTACAAAACTGTATTTTTTTTTAAGAAGTTATATTACTGTTTTTTTTTAGATTTTAAAGCAGAAATTTTTAAAAGTAAATAAAAACAGGATTTTTAAAAGTAAATAAAAACAGAATTTTAAAAGAATTTTAAAAGCAGAAATTTTTAAAAAGATTTTTTAAAAAACAGAATTTTAAAGAGAAGATTTAAAAACAGGATTTTTTTTAAAGATAAAAAAAAAACTGAGTTTATTTTAAAGGTTTGAAATGAAATAGAAAAAGGTTTTATCTTTTGAAATAGAAAAGGTTTTATCTTTTGAAATAGAAAAGGTTTTATCTTTTAAAATAGAAAAAAAGGGTTTAAATTTTGAAATAGAAAAAGGTTTAATCTTTTAGTAGAAAAAGATTTGAAAGCAAAAGTAAAAATCATATTTTTATATATTGAACTTCGATAGAAAAATAGAATTTTTATATATTGAACTTCGATAGAAAAATGGAATTTTTATATATTGAACTTCGATAGAAAAATAGGATTTTTATATATTGAACAGCGAAG
Organism: Allium sativum; assembly: GCA_030737875.1. Taxonomy (NCBI): domain Eukaryota; kingdom Viridiplantae; phylum Streptophyta; class Magnoliopsida; order Asparagales; family Amaryllidaceae; genus Allium; species Allium sativum. Next base: position 458,843,349 of record CM060910.1, read on the forward strand.
TAAAATTCGATTTTTACATATGTAGTGAAAGCGGACAACGAAAGCGACAAAAGGCGAGTTGGCGAAGATTTCCTGCATTAGAAGTGCCGTGGAGCTAGGATAGCTATTTGTGAGAACTTCTCACCTTTCAATTTATTTTTCTAGTTATATATATATACTAGGATGCAGACGGTGCTTATTAGAAGCACCCGACACCCGTCCACATACCATGGACTTGTTTGTTTGGTTGTGTAGTTGGTTAGATTATTTGATTTGGATTTGATTGATTGGTTGAATTGGTAATTGATTAAAATTGATATGTGAATGGCGTGGGCCTTCACTAGACCGGGGATAAGGCTAGGCCTTGTCCCGTTTCTAGTATCGTGCCGTTATGCTGCCGAAATTTTCTAAAATAAGTTAGAAAAATAAAAATAGCATTTTATTTAAAGAATGAACTGAATAGAAATTCATATGTTAAAAAAAAATGTGTTATCGTTAAAAATATAATTTTTAACGTGAATGTGAATAAATAAATATTCATTTACAAACCAGACGGTTTGTTTATGTACACCTATTTGAATGACGTTGATTGGGTCGATAAATTTTACACATCGCCTAACTGCACAAATAAAATATGTGTGTGATTGTTTGAAACCCCACACGGGTGTTGGGATGAAATTTGAAGTTCACTCATCCTGATTGATTAAATATGTCAATCGATTGATTGACAGGCTGTTATAAGCGTTGAATATCTATATTTGATGCTTATACAGTGTAGTGCACTTTGGTTGATGGTTGATTATTTTCAATGCTATTATATACATGTGTTGTATGAAAATCCATATAATTAATTTTATATGGTAATTGATTGGGCCTCATTCCAGTTTTGAAAAAGAAATATTTGAAAAAGAAATATTTGAAAAAGAAATATTTGAAATAGAATATTTGAAAATAAAGGAATATATGAAGCCGTGTTGATTAGATTGACGCCATTTTGACGTGAACGATATTTATATCGATTTTAAAAACGATTTCGAAATGAATTGAATTGAAAACGAATTCAAAATGAATTGAAAACGATTTCGAAATGAATTGAATTGAAAACGAATTCAAAGTGAATTGAATTGAAAGTGATTTCGAAATGAAACGAATTCAAATTGAATTGAAAACGAATTCAAAATGAATTGAAAACGATTTCGAAATGAATTGAATTGAAAACGATTTCGAAATGAATTGAATTGAAAACGAATTCAAAGTGAATTGAATTGAAAGTGATTTCGAAATGAAACGAATTCAAATTGAATTGAAAACGAATTCAAAATGAATTGAAAACGATTTCGAAATGAATTGAATTGAAAACGATTTCGAAATGAATTGAATTGAAAACGAATTCAAATGGAATTGAAAGCGAATTGAAATGAATTCAAATTGAATTGAAATTTGAATTGAATAGAAATGGATTTTAAAACGAATTTATAAAGAAGAATTCAATTTTGATTTGAATTGAAATGGAAGTTGAAAATGTTTTTGAAACGAATTCAAAACTATTTATATAATTCGTTTTAAATAGAAATCGACGATATATATATATTATATATATATTATATATAATATAATGGCCTGAATAGAACGCGCCGCGCCGCGGCAGTTCGCGAATTTCGACCATTTATTTCAAACGGACATTACGGGAGATCCTACCGTCGGATTCTCCTAAAACCGGAACCGTTGGGTTCGTATCGAAAAGAGCTTTCTAACGAATATTAGAAATTTGAAATCTAACGGTTGGATTTGGAGATACATCCAAATCAAATTCGAAAAAGGTCGCTGTAAGTGCAGTTCGATGGCCATTGTTGGAAATCGACTGTACGGGCCTTGATAAAATTATTAAAAATAGTAATAATTTGTGTAAAATCATAAGAAATGATTTGGGAAGAATTGGGATGAAAAACTCCATATTTGAAAAGATAAAAGTAGATTTTTATCGAATTGAACTAGTTTTGAACTAGAATTATAATTCTATTTATTTTTAAATAAATAAATTGAATTCGAAAAGGGTTTTAAAAATAACCAAAATTTCCAATGATTGCATTGGAATGGATTTGAATCGAAATTGTCTTCGGAATATTTCGATGTTGAAATTCGTGGTTATACAGGTGTTGTTATGGAAATTTGAAAGATATAGATATTTATATCGTTATTTCCGATACGACATTTGTTAATCGTAGAATTTGATATTGAATATAAGCCGGGATATTTTCTACTCAGAGCCTTGTATTGAATATCGAATGTGATTTGGGTTTGTCGTGAATGGTGTCTTGACTAACACTGTTCTTGAATCCAGCTGAGAAAAGATTAAATCTTTTTATTTAGATTTAATGAAGTGTGCCAATTAAATAATATTTAATTGGAAATTGAATTGATATTGATTTTTGGGTTTATCGTGGACAGTGTTTTAAATAACGCTCGTTCTTTAACCCGATAATTAATGGAATGTGGATTTGGGTTTATCGTGAACCGTGTTTTAAATGACACTGATTCTTTAACCCAGTCAAAGATTAAAACTAAGTGAAGTTTTAATGAATCTTTAATTAGATTGAAATGATCGAAAATGGAGTATCACCAGTTTTGCTCCAGGCGATAGTTAAATCTTTAATTAGATTTGAACGTGAAATGGTAATTGAATTTACCGATAACACGGTGGTGTTAGATATGAAGTATTACCAGTTTTACTTCATGGGATGAATAGGTTGGGATTGGGAAATTAAAACAAATGATTACTTCGGTAAGGTTCGCTAATCCCGACTAGTTTGAATTGATATTCAAAAATAGAATAAAGAATAAATTCAAGGAATTTATCTTGGATAAAATTAATGGGGACCTTTCCCTATGAATGTGAAATTTAGAAACTAACTGTCGGTTGGCCAAGCAGAATGATTTTCTGAATATTGATCTGATGTTGGTTTCGGCCTTCGGGGTTAATATTTGGGGAATTATTCTCTTGATTAATTTACGGTTAGTGACTAATGAATTGGAATGAGGCGTATGTTGTGTTTGTGTAACACTTATTTAAAATATACGCGAGTTATTCGGAAAGACCGGGTTTATCCCATTCTGAATAACTGATACGACGATAAGTCGAAGATGAAGACGATGGTCGAAGACCGGAGGTCTTCACGTCGTTTGGGTGATAACTGATGATCTTGATTGGGCTGTACACCCAAGAAGATGGAAACAGTTAGTGATCGTCCAGACGTACTTGGAGATCGATGGATATGCGGGGTACTAGGTGCCTCCGGTTTCGTTCAGACCCAGAACGGACTTGTAAATGGACTGTGTGTCTGACATTGGATTTAATTCTGTGTGACTGATATCGGTTGCATAGGATGGTTTGCCTGTGTGGCATGCGAAGATGCAAATGATCAAGGCTTCTGTTGAAAAGCAAAGTCTTGTGGTTGATGATCAAAGCACGGCCTTTGTGGCGTAGCTTTGTGTAACGTTTACCTCGCGTGTTTCACACCAGGTATGAACCAAAAACGGGAGACGGACCTCAGGGAGGGCCTGCGTTTCCTCCTAGCTAGAAGTGGCGTCAGTGGTTTTACACGCCCTGACGAGTTTGACTTATGTGGTTGTTGCTGTTGCGAGGCGCCTCGGTTAGATCGGACGATCCGGGTCCGATGGAGTCATTCGTTGGCTCGCTTACGCCCCAAAGGGCGGCGAAACGCAGTGTCCAGGGTTTAAGTTTAATCCACATCGGTGGACCGGCCCTGACGCTCCAAGGGTCGATGCGTTCTGATCCTGAGACTCGGGCTAGGCAGTCTCGAATCGGTTGAGGACTATCTTTTGCCTCGGTTCATAGATGGAAATCCAATTTCCAAATACGTGACAATTGCGGTTTTATTTGTAAACCTATATATGGCGACATGATATATGGTACCCATACCGCCTATGATTGATACTTATGATTTGAAGTTGTTTTATACACTATACACTTATAATAGTATCAAATGATTTGTTTTAAACGTATCAAGCATTCTTTGGCTGTTATAAGGGAAAACCCTATCCCCCGGCTTGCGTTGCATTGTGTGATAGGACCTGGGTCTTATAACAGCTTCATCTTCTTTATTTAGCATTGCGCTGTTGTTTTATGCACTGGTATTCTTGGGAGGAAACCCGTTCCGTGTTATACGGCGTGGTCCCTTGATTTACCTAATGATTTAAAAATAAAGATTAATAACTGTTTTAGTTCTCACACCAGTCACATGACTGACCTGGAGTTTATTGTTTTAACCTAAACTCTGGGTGCCCCTATTTTGACACGGACAGCTAGTAGTTTTGGTTTTGCAGATTTATATTCACAGGATCCTGGTTTACAGCTGGAATGATATCCGGAAAGCTTTGTATCCGTATATCTCCTTCTAGTTGTGTATTGTATTATTTTCCGCTGCTATGTTTTTAAATGTAATTTAAATCTCTGATATTTCTGTGTAATATTCATTTATACTCTGTATATTCTTGTAATCTGATGCATTGTTGTAATAAGCAGTGAAATGTTCTTCTGTATGCGTCCTGTTGTGGTTTGTTCTCGAACGATAGGGCGTTTCGAACGGTCTGGGTCGGTTTAGCGACTGGTTCGGACCGAGCGAAATTCCTTGCCGTCAAATACAGTGACCAAATTCTATGAGAAAACCATATTCGATTCAGTAACATTTTAAGAAACAAACATGTAAATTAATATTACTACAGCTAAATACAATATAATATAAAATAATATATAAGCATAGTTATTAAATTTAGCATATAATTCTAATCAATATAATATACAAATAAAATAACCGCTACATTTAACTAAATTAGTGGAATTATTAAAGTCATATCGTTCAATAAATATCACATCTTGTCACTTATAGGGCAATACCGAGGCACTGCACATTGTAGTGCACATGCAAGATACATACATTGAGCAACTTACTTAAAAATTGGTTGATCTATTGTGGTTTTATTTCAGATCATATAAATTCACCCACCATATAGATTTGCACAAAATCAAGCATGAATTATCTTGCATGTGCACCATATAAAACTGTAAAAAAGATTACTCGCCTCATAACAAGAAGAGAAACAAAAATTGGCCATTATTTCTGACAATTTCAGCTTTCCATTGATGTTGCTCTACAAATTGTTGCTCTCCAAATTGTCGCTTATATTCTTCTTCAGCCACCTTATGAAATCCAATATCAGTGATATTGTATGGAAGCTTGTTTTGGTATGTATTTTAATTTTCATGCTGCAAAGAAAATATTATTTCATATATGTTTGAAAATTAAATCCAAACTTAACTTAAAATCAACTAATTTGGAGACTACATAAGCTTAAGTTAGAAATAGATAAGTAAATTTAGAGAAAAGTAAGCATGTACTCGTAAATTTTTAAGAAGGCTATAACATCAATTTAAGATCAATCACTGAACAGATCAATCATTAATAATAAGAAATCGCATAAAGTTAAAATTGGAAAAGAAAAAAAAACTGTCTATAACAATGGACTATGCAAGATATTGCTCCAAACTCGTGCTTCATGAGTATAAAGATGATACTGGAGTTATTAACATGCTAATAGAACCGAAATGTTTATCCAACATTATAGAAATCATATTCACAATATTTCAAAAAAAATTAAAATTAGTTCATGTGCAAACTAGGATTTATCCCTTATTTTGAGACCTAAAATACCACAATCCCTAAAAAACAGTTTCTGATTATAACTTCTAACTTTTTTTCCAAAAGTCAAATCTTCAATTAATAAAAGATAGATATAATTAAAATTAAACCTTAGTTCCTGATTTTTTCTTTTTAGAAAAAAGTGCAAAAGTTTACAATTTTTATCCAGATATCCATGTTTCAACGACTGCAAATATTTGAAATTTTCACTTCAAACATTTCCCGTAAACTACAAATAGTTGCAGTTTGACAAATTATAAAGTAAAGACATTTTTCAAATTCTTCTTTAGAAAATGGACTGTTTACTTTGAGAAATAAACATCCTTCTTTACAAAGGTTTCCTAACTTGAATAGGATAAGCATACAATTGTTCTATAATATAATTGGCATGTCTATAAGTTTTTTATGTTCAAACTCAAACTAAGGTGAAATATGCAAATATTACTAATTTTGAGAACTGTCCTAGTTCCCGTTAGTCAAAAAATCAAGAATTTTGTGTACACAACCCACAGAATTGTAAGCATGCAGAGATTTAGGTTCATATAGACCAATATTGGTTATGTAGCTCCTCATACACTTTTATTATGCTACCACTTCATATATGAAACTATCTGAAAGTCGATAAGAAGATTCAAAATACCATTCAATTATCTTTACTTCAACTCATATAGATCAGTATCTAAAGGTTCATGTCAGTATTTGAAAAACTAAATTCACGCAGAGAATTCATGCAATTTCCTGAAGCTTCTGAAAAGAAATTACGCACAGAAATATTTGACTTCAGCTATGTTGTTTACAAACGTTCTATTATCTTTTACTTCAGTTTACAATCATAGTTGATGTCAGTTCATATCGGGTTGATAACGCAATTTCTTAAAGCCATAGAAAACACGCTGAGAAAAAGAAATTACGCAGAAAATGTAAATCACCTGAAACTGCGATTCCCTGAAAGCACATGATATTGATTTCGACTGTTGAAATCTAGTAGCCTGAAATTGCCTGAAGCAAAAATCCTACAAACTAAAATCACGATTCCTTGAGCCTGAAGTCAAAATCAAAGAGTTGAAATCGTGATTCCTTGAACTCGAAATCGGGTAGGTTGATATTGATTCACTAGTCGAAGCCGAGGAGTTGATTCTCAGAAACGGAATTCGATTTCGATTGCGATTGGCCCAAAATTTGCAAAGTTAAATGGATTCGCTTTTTTTTTTAAGAAGCAGCCTATCTGAAAGAAAAAAAAGCGTTGAGAAGGAGATTAGGGTTAGGGGTAAAAACATCGGCGTGTTTACCTTTTTGCCCATAGGCATTCCGCATACCAACGCAAGTAAGGGTTGACAATAAAAAATATATAATTAAGTATTTTTAGCGACACATTTTTAACACGGCAACACATATTGTTGTCACTACACCACAACACAAATAAGTGTTGGTAATGAAAAACATAAAGGGTTACCAAATGGTCATTATGGTGATTTTGGGGTGTTACATTCTCCCCTACTTAAGATTTCATCCCCGAAATCTCCAAGAGGAATGTTACTATCCTAACATCCACCTACAACCATCTACTCATCCGTCATTCACAGGCATCCATTGTCCTCAAGACATTTATAATGCTTGTATGAATTTATGCAATGTGTGTTATGTATATGTCCTTATATTAATGCGAAAATCAAGCGGTCGACTGATTCAGTTGACCTCCTTAATGCAATATATGTTTATGCCATGAATCCAAAATGTATCCAAATGGTCCCAGTATAACATGTAAACTCTATATGTATGCACAATTATTCATCCAAATGCAACATCCATATGATGATACATCCATTTCCATCCATAGAAAATCTAAAATGCATACACATCCATATGCAACATGTAAGTGATCTGAGCCAATCTAGTGCCTAGTGTGTGTATATGTATCCACTAGCGACCATTTGCATCCACTTGCAACCATCAACCATAACATATTTCAATCACATGTTTCCAACCATTGGATTCTTCTTAAGGATCGAATGGTTCGAATGAAAGGATAAATAAACTCGAATGGTAGAAGCAAATCCAAAGTAAAAGCTTGGAAAAGAAGTCAAGAACGTACCCTCAAAAAGAAAAGGATAAGAAGTGTGAATCCTATCTTCGGATTTCCATGTTGCATCTTCGCGGTCTTCTCCCTATTGTACTTTAAACAATCTGATTTACTTGTTACGTAGCTTCGTGATTTCTGATCCAAGGATATGAGTAGGAACTCGTATCACTGATGCTTCCTTCTCAACTTCCACACCCTCAAGAGTGCTCGACTCTACTATCTCTGTTGTATCATGGTGTCATTTCCTTAGATGGGAAACTTGAAATACGTCGTGTATGCCCGTCAGTCTGTCCAGTAGCTTAATGCTATAAGCCATATGCCCTATCCTCTCTATTATAGGGAACGATCCTACAAATCTGGATGCCAATTTCCCTACTGGGCCAAAGCGAACTACATTCCTTAGTGTTGACGCTTAAATGAAGACTATATCTCCCACTTCAAATTCTAAGTCGGTCCTTCTTTTGTCGGCATAAGATTTCTGTCTCTCTTGAGCGGCTTTCATTCTTTAACGGATAAGATCAATCTTTTTAGAAGTATCTCGAATCATATCTGGCCCAAGTAGAAGTCTGTCCTTGACTCCCACCAATAAGTCGGCGTTCTACAGGGTCGTCCATATAAGGCTTCGAAGGATGTCATGCCTATGCTTGATTGGTAACTGTTGTTGTAGGCAAACTCCACCAAAAGAAGATGCTCTTCCTAAGTACCTCCAAAGTCTAGGATACACAGTCTTAGAAGATCCTAAAGAACTCTATTCACCCTCTCAGTTTGTCCATCTGTGTAAGGATGATATGGGTGTATTCAAATGTAGCCATGTACCTAACGCCTCTTGCAAGCTTTTCCAAAACTCGCTAGAAAAGATGCAGTCGCGGTCGCTTACTAAACTGTAAGGTACCCTATGCAAACGAACTATCTCTCAAAGATATATTGATGCCAACCAAGACGCCATCCTCTTTCTCTTTACCAGAATAAAATGAGCGCTCTTTGTAAGTCTATCCACTATCACCCAAATATTCGTATTTCCCTTCCTTGACCGTGGCAATCCATCGATGAAGTCCATAGAGACGCTCTCCCGCTTCCACTGTGGGATATCCAGGGGATGGAGCGATCTTCCGGATTTATTTTGTTCAGCCTTTACTCTTTGTCAAGTCATGCATCGAGCTACAAATTCTGAAACATCTTTCTTCATGTCAGTGCAAAAGAAAACCCTCTTCATGTCTCGATACATTTTGTCGCCGCCCGGATGGATAGTTATCCGGGATTGATGATCTTCCTCAAGCACTGCCTTAGGTAATTCCCCAATCTTAGGGACACATAGCCTTCCATCATGCCTTAGCCTTCCTTTTTCATCCACGGTATATCTAGCAAGGTGACTAGAAGCCTCTCCTCTACTAATCCTAACCAAGATGTCTGATATATGCGGTTCCTCCTATTGCATAGATCCAACTCGCTCCAATATAGTAGGCCGCACCTCCAATGATGCTAACAATCCAACCGTGAAATCCGTATAAGGCTTAAAGTTAAAGGTCGAGATGTACTCCAAGCTCCGCCTTTCTACGAATAGAGGAATCAAAGTCATCCTCGGCCTACTCAATGCATCCTCCACTACATTACCCTTGCCGTGGGTATAAGCTATCTCGAAGTCGTAGGACGCTAGGAATTCCATCCACCATTGCTACCTTAGGTTGAGATCCTTATGTGAGAATGACTAATTGAGCGACTTATGATCCGTATATAGCTCAAATTTTTCTTCAAGTAGATAGTGTTGCAAAGACTTCAATGCGAACACTATAGCAGCCAACTCTAGATCATGGGTTGGGTAGTTCTTTTCGTGAACCTTCAACTGTCTGCTTCTATAGCACACTACCATTCCCTCTTGCATCAGAACGACACCAAGACATGTGCCATAAGCATCGGTGTAAACCGTAAACATCATACTTTCATCTAGGAGAGTCATAACTAGGGCTACTGTCAGAGCCCTCTTCAACCTCTGGAAGGCATCCTCACAATCAGTGCTCCATGAAAATTCCAACTTCTTTTTCATCAATCGGGTAAGCGGGGCTGATACTCTTGCAAAATCTTTGATAAAATTTCTATAGTAGCCCTCCAACCCTAAGAACCTTCTCACCTTCATTGCATTCTTTGGAGTCCAATCTTGAGCTGCAACGATTTTCATGGGGTCAACAGCTATCTCGTCCTTAGAGACCACATTTCCTAGGTACCTTACTTCATTTCTCCAAAAGTGGCACTTAGACAACTTTGCATTGAGTTGATGAGACCTGAGGGTACGTAGAACCTCTCCTAAGTGTTGGGCGTGCTCCTCCTCGTTCTTAGAACAAATTAGAATGTCATCCATAAAGACAACCACGAACTTGTTTAGAAACTCCCTAAACACCCAACTCATCAAGTCCAAAAAATAGGTGGGTGCATTGGTTAGCCCAAAAGGCATAACCACCATTTAAAGAAGCCATACGGAGTTTTGAATGCAGTCTTATCAATGTTGTCCTCTGCCACTCTGAACTGATGAATCACTATGGCTAGATCCATCTGCGAGAAAACTGATGCGCCCACAAGCTGGTCAAACAAGTTGTCTATTCTCGGTAGCGGTTGCCTATTCTTCTTAATGAGCTTATTCAGCTCCCTATAATCCATACATAGACGAAGTGAGCCATCTGCCTTAGTTGTGAAGACGACTGGTGCTCCCCATTCTGAAATGCTTCACCTAATAAAAACTTTCTCGAATAGCTCCCCTACTTGCTTGCTGAGCTCCCTTCTTTCCCTAGGAGCCATGTAGCGCACTAGTAGAGCAACTGGCATCACGTTCTCTACCTTGTAAATCTAGATGTCTATCTTACACTTTGGAGGTAGTCCCTTAACCTCCTCAAACACACCCGAGTAGTCTCTAACTAAAGGCACAGATCGCAACTCGTCAACAGAAGTGTAACACCCCGCATTTTAATCTTAAAATGTCTATATACATGGTGGTGATGTGCAGTTTAAATTAATACATACGATGAAGAGAAGAAAATTTATACATTAACATTTTATGTAACCAAAAGGATAATAAAACAAATGTACTTAATCCAATTATCAGGGATTAGGTAAAACGGACATCACCATTGCATCCGCCTCGAAATTCTGGTTCAGATGGACACCAAGTTTGCATAAAAAGAATAACATATGAAAAAGTTATAATCAATAGTAAGATTATGCATGTATATATATATAACCATCCCAGAAATTCAAACCGTTTCAAATTCAGCCAAAATTGGGCTGAGCCGGAAATTTCCCGCTCAGATGTGTCGACCCCTCTTAAGGGGGTCGACATAGGTGTCGACCCCCCTTAAGGGGAGTCGACAGAGGGGCCGACCACCCTATAGGGTGTCGACCCCCATAAACAGAACTTGGCTCTGTTCGTTTGTGCGCATCTGGACGGATTTGCGGCTCCATTCTTGGCCTACCAGCTATATAATAGACCCTACACTCATGGTTTTATTTGTCTAATTTAACGACAACGACGAAGTGCTGCTTCAACATAGTTTTCTCTAGTCTTTCCCTTTTCAAGCTATTAGAGGAATTCAAACCTGGCGATTTGGGTTTCTACTTCAGCAATTCCTCTTTCTCTTTTAGTCGCAACGAATCTATGTAGATTGTAGATCTCTTAACCAAGTAAGATAATCCCTTGATCCGATCTACTATTTAGTTTACTTCTTAGTTCCTATCTTCTTCATTTCGGAGAAAAAGAATTAATTACAAGTTCATTTTATTAGGCTTGGAAATCGAGTTAAAGTGGGAATGAAAAACTACGAATAATAGAACGGACCAGATCTAAAGGTCTTTGGAAAACATTATGCAGATCGTTCAGCAATTCCCCAAAAAACTATAATGCTTAATTCAATTAAAATCTTGTGGTATACACTTTTGCCTATTCTGTTCTTTTTCCCGTTCCTTTTCATTTATAGACTAGGCTAATTTCGAGCCTAGTCCAGATCTCGCCAAAAAGGAATACATACAAACAATAATACTGTGTAGTGGTGAAAGAATGTTTTGGGAAATTGAAATAACTTATACGGTAGATTTTGGGCAAAATTTGTGATTTGGGGAATTTTTATATAACCTATAAAATACGGGAAATAGGGAATATCAATAATTTGGCATATAATTGTAGATATTAACTTGAGACATTACTGAAAAGCTATGCAAATTTAGTTGGAACAATTAGGTGGGTTTGATCAGAACAAAGATCATGAAAGAAAAAAAAACAGAACGAAATAAATATGAGCGTAATTCAATCGTGTATAAATTTGATTATTGGCATATCTACGAAGTAAGTATAGTTACTATACAGGTTTAATAAAAGTCACGATTTGTGATAAATTGAAACTAGAATTTGTGCCTAGTTGTAAGATAAACAATTTTGATTTATGTTTTTCTCCACGACTAATCTGAAAATCACCTATGTCTATGAGACTATTGTACCTATAATGTTGTATATTAATTTGGTGATTCTTTTATGATATGTTATATACAAATCCCTAAGCTAAGCCATGTTCATATAGGTTTATATGTCCAGGTCCACATGTTTTATGTGTTTAGTCTATGTTAATTGGAACCAACTAAATATAAGTTCACAATTGTACGCTAAATTAAATTTAGGTTGTTCTATGCCAAATTTAAATTATATGCTATCGGCATAGATCGATTCAAAAATCTTGTAAATGGTTAGTAGCATGAAATGGTATAATTTGTATACCAAGAATTTATGGACATGATTTAAATGGTGAATGGGACATGACTTGAATGATAACACTTAGGGATAATTGACATATAAACACGAATATAAATATGTAAATTAAACAAAAAGACGAACATGCCTAACCCGAGGTTAGACTGAGTTGTGGTGTAAGACTGCCCGGAACCGCCTGACACAATCCAGTAACCACAACAACAGGTCTAATGTGAGAGGTTGGCGCATCATGCCTATGAAAAACCCGAGGTTAGAATGAGTTTGCGGTAGAAGTCTGCCCGGAACCACCCGCCACATCCAGCAACCGCAAACAACAGTTCTAATGTGAGAGGTTAAGGCATTAAGGAACGAATTAATGCTAATTAACAAGACATGCTAAGAATGAGTAGGGTTAAGTTAACAAGAAACACTTAACCAATATAACACGATGAATGAGTTGGGTTAAGTTAATAAGAAACACTTAACCAATACAACACGATGAATGAGTAGGGTTAAGTTAATGAGAAACACTTAACCAATATAACACGATGAATGAGTAGAGTTAAGTTAATGAGAAACACTTAACCAATATAACATGATGAATGAGTAGGGTTAAGTTAATAAGAAAACACTTAACCCATATAGCATGATGTATGGGAAGGTTAAGTTAACGTGAATAGAAAACACTTAACCAATATTACATGAATAAAGTGGATAGGGTTAAGGAAAACTTAACCAACAGTACATATTGACTTGATAAGTGGGAGGGTTAAGTACATATCGGGTCGGTGGGTAATATTAGTATATATAGGCCCACAAACTTAGCCATTAAATAAACATGATTAAAGCGGCAGAAGGGGGTTAAGTACATATTGGGTTGGTGGGTAGTATTATATATATAGGCCCACAAACTTAACCAATACAACATGTTAAATAAAACAGATGGATGGGGTTAGGTCAAATGGGGAACACTTAACCATTATAACATGTTGGCTAGGAAACCGTAGTAATGGGGACCCATTTCAGCAGTAACCCACATAGATGTATCATGATACCCTGAACTAGGTAGGGTGGGGCAAGATTACTGGGCTGATTAAAAGCGGTCAAAACAACGGTGGGTGGTGCATCAGTGTAGGTTCCAACGGAGTATGGGCGTGCACGTACCCCGGAGTGGAAAAAGCAGGCACTGGGCATCAGTAGTCATACACTATGCATCTTGAATTGTGTCGGGTTGCCACCATAAGGATTGATACACCCCATGGTGGGACCAGCACAGGTATCTAGAAAGGAGCGGGGTCGAATGACACAAATATAAATATCTACGAGTAGAAGCCGATCGATGATGGGATCATTTTATTATGAGTACATGAGGCTAGTAGTTGTAGAGAAATAGAAATGGATATGATAGCATACTCAGTTTTTCTTACCTTACCTTATCTTATGTTATTTTGTTACTGTGATATCACGGAGGAGACCGTGCAAGTGGGGTGCCACGGGGTGTACCTTAGTTTGGAGGTAGCTACATATACATTATATTAGGTTAATCTATTAAGGAGTAGATGGGTACGACGGGTGTATGAAAACCCTGAGTGCTAATGACATGAATAACTTAATAAGAGAGAAAATGTAATTGAACAAGATATATGTAGGATTATCCAGGAAGTGTAATTTAAATTCATTTACACAGAACTTATGTTCTGACCCCCTCCTCATAACATTCGCAGGCTAGGTTCATAACAGGGACTGTATAGCTTTGGATACTGGTTTAGCAGTATTATTGTTAAGGTAAAGCTATATCTTAATTACACTATATTTTACTTCCGCTGTGAGATGTTTTCAGAACTCTTGCATGTTTTATGTCTCTGTCTTTTCTACAGGATACCAGAGCAAACCAACTCGGTTTCGATGGACTGGATTTCTGAAAAAAATCGGTCTGTCGGAACATGGGTTGTTACAAGAAGTATCCAGTGATTCTAGAAAACTGAGCATTACCGACCCTCGTGGGTCGCCAGAAATCTCGAGAGTCCTACCATGACAAGAAAGAAATCTAGCCCCTCTCTTTTCACAATCGAAAATGGAACCATATATGGCTAGCCAATCCATGCCTGGAATCAAACCATAGCCTATAAATCCCAGCATGAATGCATCACATTCAAACTGGTCTGATATTCATTTATATCCAGTGATATTAGTATAGTCTCTGAAACCCCTACATATCATGGATAAATGATCTGATCCTCCTATGCAGTTTGAGACCACTATAGGTTCAGAGACTATACTAGTATTATGGTATAGACTAACTACTAAAAAGCTGGATATAAATGAATGTGAAGCTCCAGAATCAAACAGGGTTCGAACAGGATAGTCAAAAAGGGAAACCAAATCTTTAACCGTGACTTCCCTACCTCGATCGGGTCAAATTTCTTCCAAAGCATGCACTTGTCCAAAAGTTTATGCCCTTTGTCCTTGTTTGTTAGGGCCATTCTTTGTGAAGTTTCACATCTGTCCACAATTAAAGAAAGCTCCCTTTTTCTTTTTGCAGTCTTTTACAAAATGACCCATAGCACCACAACCATGACACTTTACCTCCTTTTGGTTTGAGCCTTGTTGGGCTTTCCACCTTTCTATTACTACTTTTCTTTCTTGGGCCACCATTTTTGATTTTCTCCCTTAGCTTAAGTCTCCTCAGTCTTAGTTTCTTTCTTTTCTTCCTTGCCATCCTCGTGCATAAGCGCCATATCAACTAGCCTTTCAAAAGTTGCCCCCATTGGTATTTGAGACAAAGAAAGTCCTTGGAGAGGTTGGTTCAACCCTCTTGCAAATCTAAGCACCTTCTAGTGGGTCGTATTCACCAAGTCTAGCCCAAACCTTACCAGTTGATTAAACTTGTTTACATAGTCTTTAAGACTCATATCTCCTTGCTTTAGAGTCAAGAATCTCTCCATCTGCAATCCTTCTTCCACCTGAGACAAGAATTTCATCTCGAATCTCTGCCTGAAATCAACCAAAGTCACTACTAGTTGTCCAGCTTGCATTACTTCCCACTAGTAGGAAGCCTCATCCTTAAATTGCCATGTGGCCAATTGTATTTTCCTTCGGTCGTCAATCTAAAAAAGTCTAAACAAATTCTCCATCTCTCGCAGCCAATTTCGTGCTTCAACAAAGCTTTTGGTACCACAGAATGGCTTTCCTTCCATAGCGCAGAAGTCTTTGCATAACTTAGAGAAGTGATCTACTCATGGAGGTGGAGGAACAACGGCTGGAGCTGGGTGAGGAGCATCCCCTTGACCTCTGGTAGTTACTGTAGCCTCAAGATACCTATGGAACCATGTCGGTATTGTAATGCCCTCAGGAAGTTTGGGTGCCCCAGACATTCTGAAAAGAAAAGAAAAAGAATTCAACAAGAGATTGAGAGAATATTGACTATGGCTGGAACAGATATTTTTTACAAAGATAGTTTTTTACTTGAAAATGCTTTGCTTTTAAAACCAATTTTTAAAACTTTTTCTCTGATCTTGTAACCTTCAGCTCTGATACCAAATGTGACACCCCAAGTCCGTTAATGTCACTCATAAGAGAATGCATTAAGTTTCGTGAAGCGCGATAGGTAATCATTACAAAATATTTCCAAGACAAATAAAATAAGCAACGGAATTTTTTTAAACTTTATTATAAAAGAAATAAAGCATATATTCAGAAATACACCAAACCCAGTTACAACTAGCAAACTGTCTTAAATCTATCTCATAAAACATCTCATGAAATAACATATCAGAGTACATAAAATCATATTCCTAGCCATAATCCATACTAAAGTAGAGAGCATGTCAAAATGATACATCTCAAGAAATCCAAGTCAAGTCCAAGATATAAGAGAAATTCTAGTCATTTTTGAGTGCTTCCACTCTGAGGACCTGAGGGGGGAAAGGGAGAAAGAGGCAAAAAAATGGGTTAGACATAAAGTCTAGCGAGTTCCAGTGATTTACAAATATACATAAAATAGAATTGCCAAGACAGGTATATAAGAGTAGGTAAGAAAGGTACAGTGTCATATAAGGCAACAAATAAACAAAATAGCATGATGGACAAGAATAACAAGAATAAACTATGATCGAGTAATGCTTTACATTTATGTCCTAAAACAGGTATGTCTGGATATATATGTCTGCACCAATACTAGTATAACAGGTTCAACAGGATTAGGTTCTTTGCTTAATTACATATCAACAGGATTACAGCAGAATTAACAGCAGAAATAAATAGCAGGATTAGGTGTACCCTAATTACTATCCATCCGATCGGCTCCCTACTACGTAAATACTCTGTGTCAGCCCCTACAGTTGGGTGTATCACTCCCTAACCCAATAACTATATGACACAGACCTATTTACTGGTGTTATAGCGTCTTATCTTCCCTAGTTGGACCCATGCATGCTCATGAACCCGTCGGAACATGCTCGTAACCACCCTCATGTGAACCTCTTACTATCCAGTTCAGTTAAGCGTGCCTTGGCCCTACCTAGTGCGGGACCCCTATTAACAAGATACCAATAGGGATACTGACTGATATGGGTTCCAAACAGTAATTGACACAAGCCAAACCACCTAAGCTTGTGTCCCCAAATAACTAGGATTTAAGAGTCCCCAAAACTCGATAAAATAGCAGATGAGGGACCTCTTAGCTTATTAATACTTAAGTTTAACCTAGAAGGTTTAGGTTTCCTAATAAGCATGGTCGTAATATTACATGTCATTCTGTGTGCACAACCCTACCCCAAAACACCTGCCCAGATGTATATAATTCCCCAAAACTTTTTAGTTTATTAAACTACATATGATTCTTACCCTAAACATGTCTTTTACTTAATATCTGTTTTAAGTCAAATGTAATATGTCCATTTCATATGCATACTAACCATATTCCCAAATTACAACATATATAGGTTTATGCATTTTTCTACCAAGTTATAGTAACCTATACACATTACCCTTTTTATTAGTTTACAACAAGCCTAAACATGTGTATACTTATCTTTTTCCCCAAAAGTGTAGTCAATCAGTTCCAATTTAGTAACATTCCTAAATTCGTCTTTTTATATCATTCATTATTGCCCCAATTATACGCACACTCAAATAGGGTATAGTCTAGGCTTCCAAAAGGCCTAGGCTTGGCGGAAAATAAAAAGGGAAAACAAAGGAAGAAGAATAGAATCAAATCACATAGGCAAGATTGAAAATAAACATAAAACATAGAAAATGGGAAAAGGAAGATAGATACATATAACTTGTTAATCTTACAACATCACAGACATATGTATAACTTGATTAATAATCCAACATCACAGGCATGTGTATAACTTGTCATAACGGCATAGGTGATTAACAGTGAAAACAGGTGTAACATTTATTTTACTAACACCATAGATCCTGACCAGTTTTATTTATCTATTATGTTCAAGGTTAAAGAAATCAGATCTGTAAATAACTGAAACTCACAGTGAGTCTTGGTGAAGATAATTATATAACACTATGCCATGGAAAGTCCAAATCTAGTCCAAGTTGTATATATGCAAGTTCTGATGTTGTATCTGTTTGATTCAATCTTTAACAACATTACCTCATTATATGTTTATAATTTTCAGAATAATTTCATGGAGGCAGAAGAAGATATGAAGAATTTGCATGAATTGGGAATGAGAAAAGCCATCTATTTATAGAGTTACAGAGCCAACATCAACCCTTAGATTTTAGGTTTTAAATCCAAACCGTACAAGTCATGCTAAGCTAACAGCGAACATACCCTGAAAATCATCCAGGTTCGAAGTATGAATCCTCCCAGATCCGGGTTGGGTCGACCAACCTACCCCCTGGCTCGACCCTAGGGTCGACCAAGCCCCCTTTGGTCAACCCAGCCCCCTTGGGTCGACATATGGATCGACCCAGGCCAGTGTGGGTCATCCCATAACAGGGTTGGTTCCCGCTATGGTTTCCTGCTTCGTTCGTTTGAAATTTCTGGAATTTATTTTAATTTATATTCATACATAAGTTCCTTATGCGTATATAAACTTCTAGAGCCTACAACTTCTTCATGCATTATCCGTTTTTACTCATACTTGGGGACTATCTGAACTAGAATTCCGAGATGAATGCAACGATAATGCCGGTTTCACTTAATTCTAAATTTGAATTAAGTTATTCCAAATTTATTGTCTCTTAGCATGGTTATAGTGTATTATATTTTGGGGGTGTTGCACTTGGGGTACCCTAATATGTGCTTTGTTGTAAGGAAAGAAGTTATGCATCACCACCACTACACCACCACCCGTCTGACTGAACTGGGCCGGGTTCGGGTCTAAAATGGTCTTAATTTTTCTCTAAAAATTGGGCTGGTTTTTCAATAATTTCAGATGTGAAATTTTTTCCGAATAGATGGGACTTCAAGAGAGAGATGCGTCCTTTGGAGAACAGTGGCGGATGCGGCCCTTTAGGCAGCAAGCACGAATTTTGGTGAATGGGTGCGACCCATTAGATGGAAGCAATAAACGAGTGCAACAACAACGAGCGCATGCGAAACATTAAGCCAGTAGAGACAAAAAGTGGTGGGTTTGACTGTTCGAAGGGGATGCAGACGAATATATAAATAGGGGAGAATACTAATCACATTCTTTATTCGATTTTTCTAGTTTTCATCCTTCTCTCTTCTCTTCTACCGCTGCTATCTCTAATATAAATCACAGAGTTGACATACTCATTACAATCTCATGTAGAAACATTATGTTTTATCTTGGGAAACTTTGCAAATATTTTTTTAAGGAAATTGCTGCGGAAAGCCTCAGAATTCCATTTTTTTAATTTACAGCGACAATCACTATGATTTGTTTGTTACTATACGATGGTCTTTATACTTGTTGTTATATTGTTTTCCCAATTCTAATAATATGTACATGTAATTCTACTTGCACATGAAGCAAGAGTAGAAGAGTAGAACAGAAGAATCCAATTACATCAGACTTGACAGTGAATTTTGCCATAAAAAACTAAAACTATGAAAGAAGAAATATTTGTTAAAACCTAAAGAATGATCAAAGTTTTAGAGGAAGAACCAAAGGAGGTAAATGAAACAATAACAATAGATTAAGACATCAAATTTGGGAAAAGTATGGTCATGCTACAAATAAATAATATTTTAGATTTAATGCAAACTACACACCCAAACGACCAGTCAACACTTAATGAAACTTTAATGCAAATCTAGCTAGCATGCAAACAAAGACAAATGGAAGATCAGATAGTGCAAGAAATAAATTGCTAAACTGAAGACATTCAAAATGAGTGTTGATACCCAGATTCAGGAGCTATAAATCAAGTAACAATTTTTTTTGATAATCTAAATCGTGACATAAAGGAGTATAAAAGCATTCGGTCTATTTTTATGGAAATTTTAAGCAAATTAAGACCACACATATAGCTTCGAGTTGTATAAGAGGTAACATACATCTATACCTCAATAATGTATTAAGGACCCCTCAAATTAAAAAGTATCTTTCGAGTTTATCCACTGTTTCAGATCTCCAAAAATCGCTCAAAGATCTCGTCCAATATCTCGTTTTGGGCTCCTTCCAAAAAGAAATAACAAATATCGATGTAAATCTCATTTTAAATATATCTTCCGAGATATTGCGATATCAAACGATATATAGATCGAGATGAGATATTGAAACATCGTCCGAGATCTTGGTTTTTCTTGTTAAAATCTAAATCCATGCCTGGACTGAAAAACAATAATTAAAAACTCAAATCAAGCCACGTTAATATGTTGCTATCTCATATTTTTCATGTTAAGTGACCATATTGTATATTCATATATGTTCTACAATGCTTGTGATTTTCATATTCGTTGTTTTTTACATGCATGTTACCTTTGAAATTATGTATTTTACGTTCCTATGCTAAATTGTTTAATGTTTTGGATTTCTTTGTATTCTATATCTAACAATGATGCATGCTCATATGTGTTATTTATTTAAGCATATTATGACTTACGAACATGAATGTTCTTTCATAAATTAAGAACAATTAAATGTTTTGCAATTCAAGTTTAAGTTACTATTTTTTATAATAGCATTCACAAGAACTATTTGTAAGAATACCAGTTTTTAACATATCATATACCCCAAGATGGTTCTGATATGAGCTTTCGGATTTAATATGAAAATCTGAGATAAACCCCCGAATTAGACTCATATCATTCGAGATCTCCCATGATATGAGATCAGGTCTCTAAAATCCCCAAGAAGAAATGCGATGGATATTTGAGATTTAAAACCCTAAGCATATCTCAATTTACCAATGATAACAATGTTTATTTTGGATTTCACTAACAATATTATTCAGTTAGGGATGTACTAGCTAACAAAATTCTTCAACAGAGTGAAATATGTAAG
This sequence comes from Allium sativum, assembly GCA_030737875.1. Lineage (NCBI taxonomy): Eukaryota > Viridiplantae > Streptophyta > Magnoliopsida > Asparagales > Amaryllidaceae > Allium > Allium sativum. Next base: position 458,864,292 of record CM060910.1, read on the forward strand.
GGACTTTGCAAATTCAATCATGATGATTAAAAAATTTCAATACATAAGGACTAATGTTGTAAATGTTTTAGATTGATTAAAGTAGCAAAACCAAATTTGATGTATGGCATCATAAACTAGGCCACTCCAGTGCAATCACTATAAAGAAAATGTTAATTTCTTTTGATAAATATATTGTCATAGAACATTTGTACTTGCTGTCAGTTAGGTAAAAGTCATAAACTTGCCTTTTCAAACTCAAAAACCAAATATTAAGAACCGCTTGAGTTGACAGCAATTGATTTAAGGGATCGTCGCCTATCAATTTCAATTATGGGTTTGATTATTATGTCTTCCTTGTTGATGCATATTTCAGGTATATCTTAATATACTTTCTTCATAAACTATAAAGGTAGTAATACATTTCACAACCCAGGTCGAAAATTAAACAAAGCATCAAATGAAGGCTTTTCAATCAAATAGGAGGCAGAATACAAACCACTCGGTAATTACTTCAAAAGAAAAGGAATAAGTGGCGGTGTGACGTGTTTACATATATAACACACTGTAAAATAAGCCTAAAATAGACATAAGATAATTTGATTTAAAATAAATAATAATAATTAGTAATGAATTAATGGGATGAAAACAGAATTTTTAATAATTGGGAATTGGGCCATGAAAGTATTATTATTGCGTTCGCGGTGAGGTTCTAATAAGTTTTCATATTTTATTTACTAAAAACGGAGTTCGTATAAATAAAATATTAATGAAAACAAGTTATGTGTAAGTATTTACACAAAAGGTTTGAAATTCAAATAGATTAAATATAAATTCGAAATATAATTAATTATAGATTGGCATAAAAGAATATTCCAAGAGGATTTCAATTTGCGTGTATGTATTCATATTAAAAGGGGACAAAGATAATCAACATAAAGAAATAAATCAAAGCCATTAATTAAGAAATCAATAGAAAACAATGTCATAGGAGATTCAAATCTCCTAGTCTGACCCCAAAATGAGGATCGACCGCCCTTATAAGAGGGGGGTCGACCGAACACCTATAAAGGAGGCTGACAACCCTTATAAGGGATGGGTGGTGAGTGTATGTTTTTATAGGGATATTTATATAGATTTGCATCAAATAAACCATTATGATCAAATCTAAATAAACTAACGGCCTATGTACACACTTGCAACTATAAATATAGCTCCCTAGCCTCACTCTACTCTTATTTCTTTCTACGCCTCCATACTGTCCTTCTGCCATTGCTAATTCTAGAGAAAAAGGTTATGAATCTCTTCAATTACTCTAACCTTCATTCTATCCTCTCTGTTCTAGATTAATATAGATTTAGGTTCTAGAATTTAGTGTTATATATATAAGATTCTATGATTTGATTCTTATATATATATATATATAAGGGTTGGAGTACGATTTTGAAGGCTAAATCCAGATCTAATTCTACACAAATCTTGTTGTTCTTCCTTCTCAAATCATTGTGAGTGGAAACCCAATAAGCTGTTGTTTTCTATCTTTTGTAGTTTGGATTTAGATTATTATGCTTGTATGGGATTTGAATTAAATGAAAATAAGACAATATAAACCCTCCAAATCCTATATTTTGTTTATCGCTCAAATGGTCAATCAAAAGTGATATGTTTGGGTTTGTGTTATTGGAATAATGGAAGTTGGGCTTAGGGTGTTGTGAAATTCTTAGTTTTTGGTTCAGATTCACTTGATTCTTATTTTAAAAATTCATATATATATATTTATGTATTAAAAACGTAAGATTTGTGTATTGCAACGTTATAGGTTTAAACATTTATTTTAAATAGATTTGTTTGAACGTATTATAAACAACGTATTATGATCTTAAGTTTTTGTATGCAATATAAATTAAAAAGTGAAGCTGTGCCAAAATCAAGTTTTTTGCATATGTAATTGGATATATTGCGCTTTTCCTATACTTTTATTATTTTAAATAATTATTCAAACCTAGGTTGCAAGTTTTATTTGTAGGTGTTGTTATTTTCCTTTTTATCATCAAATGAGAATACGCATGTTGGACCATGTTAATTGATAGGGGAATTAACTTGTATACCTTAATTGCAATTGTTAGGATTGACATTTCAAACGTGTTAGGTCATTATTCTCGTGCGCTAAATTCACGCATATTTATTTGCATACTTCTAGTGTAATTAGACATCATATTAATGCGTATTAGATGCGTACTAAATACGTTTAAATTAGGAAACAGAATTTGAATATCCCCATGGAAATTGTATACATATTTGTATGTGTGTGAGTCAATGTCTTTAATTATAATTAATGACACAAAAATACGAGGTTAACTATTACTTGTAGTAGAAGCTTGCCCGGAACCGACCGACATATTCTGTCTCTACAAGTAATACTGGTTAATATGAGAGGTTTACGTGTCAAGGGCCATTATAATTATTACGCTAAGACGTGAAGTTAAGCTCAACCTGTAGTAGAAGCCTTCCGGAACCGCCTGGCAAATCCAGCATCTACAAGTAGTCGGCTTAATATGAAATGTCCAGTGTGTGTATACATACATATGTGTGTATGTGTGTGAAGTAGGGCTGTCTTGAGAAGGTATTAAGTGGTTGTCCTACCTTGTTGGGTATTAAGTGGTTAGGACTAGGTCCGCTCCTAAGGTTCACTCGTTCACCCATAGGGACATCTAGATAGTAATGAAGGGGTTCACTAGGAGTGTCTTATAGATGTCTGTTCCTACCTAAATCTGGTATTAAATGGTTGCTTACTATTTCTCGACCAAAAAGGAGAGCACATATTTGATAACATTGACGTTATGGATGAGGCCTTAAGTGTCTAAGGGTCCGCCAGAGGGTAATAAGTGATAGTTGGAATCCGCCCTTAAATAAAATTAGGAAATGGCCTTAAGTGACTGGGTAGAGCTCACCTTGTAAGGGTATTAAGTGACTGTAAGGATGTCCACTCTTATATCAATATGTAGGCCTTAAGTGACTGTAGAAATGTATGCCTCATATGTTTAGTTACGTGTGTTTGTTTACATAGACATAACATGAAGAATTTACATTATAAAATATAGGAAATAGTCATTCCTAAACTTATATGATTTTCATTCAGCAGAACTTTATGTTCTGACCTCCCTCCTCTTAACATAAACAGGTTAGTAGGTGAGGACGCTTGGATCGGTGATGCTTTGGAAATGGAGCTAGACGAGGGAGGATTTAGTTATTTATGGTAGTATTATTATTATTATCATGTTGTTGTATGTTTTATTTATTGAGACTCGTTGTACCTGACATTTATGGTGGTTTTATTTATTGTACATGTATTTTGAGATATTATATTTTATCTCATTCGTTGTGTAAGACTCTGATTTCTTTTAAATTTCTCTGTTATATCTGTTTTAATACTTCCTTATAGGAACCAACGCTTCGTTTAGAATGGTTTAAAGTTCCGATGGGCCTTTATCGGATTAGAATTTAGGCTCATTCCGAGCGGGTTATTACAACATATCTTAGAACAAAATGGAATAGTTGAAAGAAAACATATGCATATTGTTAAAGCTGGCCTCACACTATTAGCAAAAGCATCCTTACCACTCAAAATTTGGCTTGATGCATTAAATACATCTGTACATTCGATAAATATACTACTAACCAAAATATTGAATGATAAAACCCTAACGGAAAAACTACTCAACCTGAAGCCAGATTATTGGGCATTGAAATCCTTTAGATGGATATGCTTTTTATGGCTTAGACTATATGATTCGCACATGCTAAACTACAGATCACCCCTACATATTTCTGGGCTATGCAGAAAATCAAAAAGGTTATACATACTTAAACAATAATTGAAGAATAATAATATCAAGGCATGTGATATTCAATGAATATGAATATCCTTTCTCAAGTCAGATTTTAGGCCATCACAAAAATTTATAATCCAAAGATTGCAATATTAACATATCAATATCAACTCATTAACAATCACAAACAAGAAGATCATGTTGATACAGGGTCACATTTGTTGTGAATTACACGCCTTATGCGAAAGCGGTTTACCCACCAGGATCTTATTCACCCAATTATTTAAAGATAATTTTGATAGAAAACAACACGGATATGCAAACGAACACAAACACAAGATATTCCACCCAGCCACCCTCTTTATTGATTCACCAAAATGATTTTTTACACTTATGAAATAAACCCAAAATAAACAAATTACAATTAAATCAATAACCTAATTGAGAAAGGGAAAGAATATCTAGATGACTAAAATATTGTTGGAGAAGAAGAGCATTGAAGAATGACGACAAACCCTTGTATTACATTTTTGGTTTCTCTCAACCAAATTCGGTCATATCCTAATCCAAACCTGAAGGTAGCTTATATAGGAGAATTGAAAACCTAGGAAAATACCCAAATTGCTGCTTCAAAATATCACAGATCCAAGATGATAAAAATCATGTCAAAAAAATATATTCTCAACTCAGGCGTCTGGGGTAATGGGCCAGACATCTGACCTGTGACTCTGGAAATTCCAAACTCCATGCTCAAACGTCTGGCCTCATCCCCTAGACGTTTGAGCTGCAACCACTCAGTTATCTCCTTCGTTCTTCGAACTGTGGACCATCTCCTCCTCTGCAAAGCTACTTCCAAAACACACATCGTTGTCTTCAACATAAATGTGATTTTATATCACAAATCGCAACATTCCACCTTGATATGAAATCACATTAACATAACAACAATCACCGAACAAGTCAACCTGGCTCTTTTAATGACCACCAAATCTCGATTAAAACCATTACGAACTTTACCCACCAATTGTAAAAGATGCATCTTCCATATGAGATGCACCATGCAAAACCAACGGTCTCAAAAATGTTTGTAATACCATATCGTTCTCGACTTTGTGGGTTTTCCAAATCGAAACCTGTCTACCACTAGATCTGAGCTCATTACCCAATCTTTATCGATCCCTTGAGCATCATCAATGTAAAGACCCCTGTCGGATTTTCCAAATTGACACACGTTTGTCACTTGACCTGGGCTCCTTACTTGATCTCTATTGATCCCTCGAGCATTATTAACGTGAAGACCCCTGTCGAAAACATGAACCGAATCATCAAGGTACTGCCGGATTAAGGCAATCTCCTTCTTATCCATCTTCTTCCATTTTCTTTTATCCATATTGGAAGACTTATTCTCATCTCCATCAATATGACCATTAAGGCATGGAATATCCACCATCATAGGCTTCCAAATTCCCTATTTTTTTCCATTAAAAATAGCCATATTCGTCAACGACATCATATCCGACATAAAAATTGATTTTTTTCCCAATCCTAAATCACTCTAAGCTTTGCGATGATCTGGCTTCGATACCAACTGTTGTAGAGTATGTGCCTTATGCGGAAGTAGTTTACCCACCAGGGTCTTATTCACCCAATTACTTAAAGATAATTTTGATAAAAAACAATGTTAGGGAATGCGGAATGGATTCTTAAGGAAAAATAAACACTAGAGAGGGAGGGGAATAAATAGTGTTTTTGAGAATTTAAACAAAATCTAAAACTTGTGTGAATTACTAGATGAATCAAGCACCATAGATACAATCACAGACACAGATTCGAACTAAACACAAGAATAAATAGAAATAAAAATGAAGAAAAGGAAGGAACACGTTGGATTTTTTACTGTTTCGGATTACTCCTACGTCCAGTCCCGCGCAGCGCTGGATTGCGCAGAGTTTTATTACTATATCAATATCCAATTACAATCCTCCTTGATTTCATGGCTACAAGGGATACCACCGATTCCGTCCTTGATTTCACGGCTACAAGGGATACCAACAATTCCGTCCATGATTTCACGGCTACAAGGGATACCACCAATTACTTTACTCAATCCAAACAATTACAAACAGCGTTATAACTCTTCAATAACACTTGATTTAGAGAGTAGAGAGTAGAAAGTGTAGAGAGAAGAAGTTTGATCAAAACGGAATTGAATTCAGTAGAGTATAAGTGTAGAAATCATAAAATGATTAAGAATAATGGTGTAAATAAAGAGGATGAAGTTAGAGAAGAAGAGATGATAAAAATTTCGAATTTAAGCCATTTTTATAACGTATGAAAGAATGCCACGTTTCAGAACCGTCACAAATAGTGAAAAGACACTTCCTTTAAAAATTGAAAAAATAACAGTTATATGTCGACATAGTGTTTTATGTATTTTTACATACCCATAGTGTAAATGTCATTTTTGAGCATTTTCAAAGTATTTTGATATAAATATAATTCTGGAAATTCTTGAATTAAAATATAGTATTATAAATTAATATTATAAAGTAGAAAACATATGAAAACATAAGTTTAAACATATTTATAAAGTTATAAGTTTTTAAAACTATATATATAAATATAAAAGTATAAAAATATAAAAATATAAAACTTAAGTTTGAAAAGTAGAAGTAAAGTAAGAAAAGAAAATAGAAAAGATAGAAAATAAAATAGGGAGGAAATAAAATAGAAAGGATTGAAGATAGAATTTGAAAACAGAATTTGAAAATCAAAATTTGAACCTGGAGTGCTATTTAGAGTCTTACATAATCTAGACTCTATAACTGTATTAGTATTGAACTCTTGAAATCTTGAATACTCATAAGTCTTGAAATTTCTCTGAACTCTAAATCTCTAATATCTTTAAACTGTACAGTCTTCAGTAATATTTCTTGTATATAAATCTTGCATATATATATATATATATTCTATACAAAAATGTTAGTATATATATTTTATAATCAATTAATATTGAAATAAGGTTGTTATCATCAGAACTCCATTCTCCAACAATCTCCCCCTTTTTAATGATGACATCCTTAGTTTATAAAATATCTTACTAGTACATACCTGTTGACAATGTTCCTTTAAATACTCCCTCTGTCTATATGAATCCTATAAACTATGTCTATATTTTATAATTTCTCCCCTTTTAGCATTATCAAAACGAAATTCTAAAATTACTCCCCTTAAATTGGATAAATATCTAAAACTTAAGTAACTAATCCAATCATGATATTCCCCTTAATCTATAACTAATAAAAATACTCCCCTTTAATCTATACAAATCTATGATTATAATTCCCAATAATATGATGATAAAATACAAACCAATCCAAGTATTATAACCACATATGTTTTTTTGTTATATATATAAACAAATCAAATCAAATCACACCACACCATATGTCTTAATATATATACAGGTTTCAAATCACAGAATTAAAATCAAATTCAAACAAATCAATCAAACGGTATCGGACAATTAAACTTTTCTTGGAACTTCAACCCAACCATCTTCTCCAACGATAGGATCCTTCTTAATGACTTCCCAATCCTCATTTTCTTTAGTTGGAGGAGCCTTTGCGAGATTATTATCTTTATCTCTGAAAAGAGAAGAGATTAGCCATTGCATTACATGAAAATGCTTCTCTTGCTGTTCAAACATCTTATTTGGCTTTGTTCGAGATGACGTTGGTTGCGTAGAATGATAGAGAGAACATTTTTGAAAGAATTCGAGGTTTCTTCTAGATTTTCACTAAGATTATGGATAGGATTTGCCATGGATTTGAGTAGAAAAGAATAAGGAAGAAGAAGAAATAGAATTATGATTTTTTATGGAAGAAAAAGACTTCAATAGTGTCAGGAATTCGTTGGATTTTGAATGGAAATGAGCAGTTATTTTAATTTTAAAATTTGAAACAATTTGAAAATCTGATAGTTATTTGTCGACATACAAAAAACACTATGTCGACATTCTATAGTGAAATTTTTTGAAATTTTCAAATTTGAATTCTTTGAACTCTGTTATATTATAATTAGTCCTAAAGTTTTTACGGAAACATACGAACGATTTTATCATAATTAAAACTCCATTCATTACTTAATGAAAGCATATACATCCAACTAATAAAGACACACTTAAATACGAGGTTCGAAAAGAAAATACAAGGAAATTTAAATGAATACATAAAGATAGATTAAACTAGATAGCCTAGTTTTCAGATGATGATGAGGAAGATGAAATTCCAAACTTTCTTCCTATATTGATCATGAATTTAGATATTTTGGAAAGTTTCTTGTTGAGCTTCTTTTGATTATTGATGATTTTTACTTGATTTTGAATAATCGTCTCTTTGTAAATGCGTCTAGTACCAGTTGGATGCTCAACACTTTCCATAGAGGCCTCTTCTTCTTCTTCGACTTCCATTGGATCTTGTTCTTGTTGCATTCGAGCTTGTTTGGCTTTCAATGTCTCGTATGGTTAAAAAAAGTGAGAGTAATTTGCATGAGATGAATGTTTGATGCATCAAGCACTTTTCTAGGCATAATTTTTTCTCCATGAAGATGAACGTTAAAGTACTTGGAAATGCGAGTGAGATAAAAACCATAGTAGAGAGTGTTTTCTCTTGCTGATAAATCTACGATCTTAACTTCACTTAGGATCATTTCGGCCCAATTGATAGTATAGCCACCCTTAATAGCAAAAAGATCCTTTTAAACTTTGATGGTAGGATTGTTGAAATTTTCGGAACGGGGATTGATGGTATGTTGAAAGAGAAGGTTGACAATTCTTGCTTTTAGACGAAAGGAACGATTTTTGAATTCCATTGGAGCACCATCTTCAATTATGTCATGGTAGGTTTCCAAATCGGTTTCGTCGATAACAAAATTTGAAAAATTCGAGCCCGTGCTTCTACAATTTAGAATAGTGCCTAAGAGTTCGACATCAAGAACAATTTGAGTGCCTTTGACACTACTCCAAATTTGGTCTTCATTGCCTTTGTAAAATCTGCGATTGAAATTCGCAAAGAACTCTTGATGAGTTTGGGGTAACATATTTCGTCATTGTCACGGGAGTCAAATAGACTCAAGACTTCATTGTTTTGAAAAAAGAGAGATGAGATCATAAGTTGGAAAATCGCTAAATACGGCGAAAGCACCAGTGTTAACTTTAGCATTTGCTAAGTAGTTACCATAGGTTTTGATGGCCTCTTTGTCATTATGAAGATAGCCTTTGATGGTTTTGGTTATCTTCAATTTTTGAGATGAACTAGTGGAAGCCATCGAATTGATAATTTTGAAGAGAATAGATATAAAGAATATTGTATTGAGTTGTGAATGAAAGGTAGAAAGAGTAGATGTATATATAGAATATAACGAAAAAGAATTTCGCTCGATCCGAATCGATCGCTAAACCGACCATGACCGATCGAAACCCCTGATTGTTATGATAACACGACAAATTGGAACGCAAACAGAAGAACATTTCATTGTTAATTACAACAATTCCATCAGAATACAAGGATATACAGAGTATGAATCAATATTACACATCATAAAATATCAGAGATTACAATACATTACATAGCAACGGAAAATAATACAAAACACAACTGAAGGAGATATACGGATACAGAGCTTTCCGGATATCATTCCAGCTATAAATCAGGATCCTGTGAATATAAATCTGCAAAACCAAAACTACTAGCCGCCCGTGTCAAAATAACGACACCAAGAGTTTAGGTTAAAACAATAAACTCCAGGTCAATCATGTGACTGGTGTGAGAACTAAAACAATTATTAATCTTTATTTTAAAGTCAGGTAAATCAAGGGACCACGCCGTATAACACGAAAGGGGTTTCCTCCCAAGAATACTAGTGCATAAAACAACAACGCAATGCTAAATAAAGAATAATGAAGATATTATAAGACCCAGGACCCATCACACAATGCAACGCAAGCCGGAGGATAGGGTTTTTACCTTATAATAGCCAAGAATGCTTGGTACGTGAAATTTCATGTTTTATTTTTACTATAAGTGTATAGTGTCAAAACAATTTCAATCATAAGTATCAATCATAGACGGCATAAGTGCCCCATACCACTATGTTGTCATATATAGGTTTACAATCAAAACCGCAATGTCTCGTATTGGAAATTGGATTTCCATCTGTGAACCGAGGCTAGGGATCGTCCTCAACGACTTCGAGACTCTCTAGCCCGAGCCTCAGGGTCAGAGTGCATCGACCCTTGGAGCGACAGGGACGGTCCACCGATGTGGATTAAAATGCCTGAACACTGCGTTTCCCCACCCTTTGGGGTGTAAATGAGCCAAATGACTTCATCGGCTCCACACAGTCACCGATATATCCGAGGCGCCTCGCAATCCAACAACCACACAGGTGAAAATAATATAAATGTTAGGGCTGGTAGGTCACTGACACAACCCTAGCTAGAAGAAAACGCATGTCCTCCCTGAGGTCCTCTCCTGTTTTTGGTTCACAACCGGGGTGTAAGGCTTGCGAATCAACGCTGCATAAGGCTATGCCACACAGGCCGTGCTTTGATCATCAACCACAAGACTTTTCTTTTCAACAGAAGCCTTGATCATTTGCCACTTAGGCATGCCACACAGGCAATTCACTCCATGCGATTGATATCCATCAATATATAACCCCTGAGCTCGTACGTCTCAGAGAAGGGCGTTAAGCAAGAGAATAAATTCTCCACCGCCAAACAGATATATATTTAATAGAAATCAATCACACAGAATAAAATCCAATGTCAGACACACAGTCCATTTACAAGTTCGTTCTGGGTCTGAACGAAACTGGAGGCACCTTGCACCTCGCATATCCATCGATCTCCAAGTACGTCTGGACGATCACCAATTGATTCCCTCCTCTTGGGTTTACAGCCCAATCAAGATCATCAGCAATCACCCAAACGATGCGAAGACCTCCGGTCTTTGACCACCGTCTTCATCCTCGACACATCGTCGAATCAGTTATTCAGAATGGGATAAACCCGACCTTTCTGAATAACTCGCGTATATAATAAACAAGTGTTACACAAACACAACATACACCTCATTCCAATTCAGAATATTCTTTTATTCAAATATTCTTACACTTTGGGAAAGGTTCCTATTAATTTTATCAAAGATAAATTCTTCAAATTTATTCTTTAATTTCCTTTTGAATATCAATTCAAATTAGTCGGGATTAGCGAACCACACCGAAGTAATCATTTATTTTATTTCCCAATCCCAACCTATTCATCCCATGAAGTAAAACTGGTAATACTTCATATCTAACACCACGGTGTTATTGGTAAATTCAATTACCATTTCACGTTCAAATCTAATTAAAGATTTAACTATCGCCTGGAGCAAAACTGGTGATACTCCATTCTCGATTATTTCAATCTAATCAAAGATTCATTAAAACTCCACTTGGTTTTAATCTTCTCAATAATCACTATCAATGATTATTTAACTTGGGAAATCATATCCTACCTTTAACTGGGTTAAAGAACCGATGTCATTTAAAACACGGTTCACGATAAACCCAAAAATCAATTCAAATTCAATTCCAATTAAATACCATTTAATTGGTATACTTCATTAAATCTAAATAAAAAGATTTAATCTTTTTCTCAACTGGGTTTAAAAACAGTGTAAATGGAGACACCATTCACGACAAACCCAAATCCCATTTGATATTAAATACAAGGCTCGGAATAGAAAATATATCGGCTTATATTCAATATCAATTTCTACGACCAACAAATGTCGTATTGGAAATAACGATATAAATATTTCTTTCAAATTTCCATAACAATATCTGTGTAATCAAGAAATCCAACATCGAAATATTGCAAAGACAATTTAAATTCAAATCCATTTCCACTTTATATATTGGAAATTCTGGTTATTTTCAAAACCATATCAAATCCACTTTATTTATTTGAAAAATAAATGGGATTATAATTCTAGTTCAAAACTAGTTCATTTCGATAAAAATCTATTTTTATCCTTTCAAATTTGGAATTCTTCATCCCAATTCTTTCCAAATCATTTTTTATGATCTTACACAAATTATTACAATTTTTAATAATTTTATCAAGGCCCGTACAGTCAATTTCCATCAACGGCCATCGAACTGCACTTACATTGACCTTTTCCAAATTTGATTTGGACATAATTCCAAATCCAACCGTTAGATTTCAAATCTCTAATATTCGTTAGAAAGCTCTTTTCGATACGAACCTAATGGTTCTGGTTTTAGGAGAATCCGACGGTCGGATCTCCCGTAACGTCCATTCGAAGTCAATGGTCGAAATTCGCGAACTCAAGCTGCGCGGCGCGTTCTAATCATTCCATTATATATAATATATATATATATATATTATTATATATATCGTCGATTTCCTTTCAAAACATATTTTCTAAATCGTTTTAAATTCATTTTCAAAACGATTTCAACTTCATATTCAATTTCTAGTCAAAATTGAATATTCCATATCATTAATCTATAAATGATAATATTTTCAAAATGTTACATTTTGAAATCACTTCCTTTTCTATATTGTAACGACCCAGAAAATCTGAACCAATTTAAATTTTTTAAATTGGCTAAAATAATGGATTTTAAATATTTAAAATAAATATTTTAAATAATGGCAATGAAAAATGAGTTTGAATCGGCAATTGAAAACGAATATAATTAATTCTAATTATAAACAAGGCTTGAAAAGGCGCTGCAGTTTCAAAAATTGGATTCAAACTTTGTCGGACTGTATCGGGTGCAAAACAAAACGGATTTTAGTGAAACAAAAAATATTTAAATTTGTTAGTGAATACCTTTCTAATGAATCTGAAAAATCGAATTTTCATAGCGGAAAGCAAAAGTTATGGCCGAATGAATTCTCAGAAAGGTCGCTATGGAATTTATATAGCCCGTGAAATTGGCCATTTTGCATACGACCTTGGAATTCGACGAAACCACTTTTGTTGGATCCGGGATGTGAAGTTATTGCTAGGTTTCAAATTTCATAATTTTTGAAGCTAGTATGTGAGCGTGGCAAAAGAAAACGTGTTTTGATCAATTACAGTTAAATTGGATCGACCAAAAATGGGCCTTTTTGCAAACGGTCTCAGAATTCGATGAAACTAGTTTTGTTGGGACTGTATCGTCAAAACATAGCTAGATTTAATTTTCTGGAATTTTTCGAATCAGTTTGTGGCCATGGCAAATTGAAATGTACGTTCAAATTAAATATTGAAAGTTTTATATTTTAATTTGAAGAATAACTGACTGTAACAGTCGAATGGGCCTTCGAAACATATCCCATTGTGTTCGGAATGGGGGTAAAACGCTAAGGGCGACAGTCATTGGATTTGATTTCGAGTTCGTTTAAGAAAACCCCAATTTTTGAATAAATATTTATCGACCAATCACGAAATTCCATTCATTAATTTAAAAATAAAAAAAAACGAAAACCCCCCGTAACAGCTGCGATCGACAGCGAGAATCCTCCCAATCTTTCCGACCAGATCGCCGCCGCCTCGCTCCACGATAGGTCGCGCCACCACCTGGATTCGACGGCCCTTCCTCCCCTCTCCAAATCGGACCAAACCCCACCCTCCACCATCGCCTGTATCGCCTGAACCACCCCCACGAAGTCGACGTCTTTCCGACGCCGCCCAGCCTTCCTCCAGCCACCGAACTGACCCCACTCCTAGGCGCAGGCGCGCCTCTCCAAGCCCGAGGGCGTGGCACTACCTGATCGAAGCAACGATCTACGGATTTCACGAATTTGGCAAACCTAGTTTTGAACCTTCAAATAAAGGTATGGCCTTGTTTTTCTGAAATGAAAATAACACTTTTAAGCGTTGCAAAACTTTGAAAAATAATATCTTTTTGCTTTGTGGACGAAATTCGATGAAACAGGAAACGTCGTGACCGTGTGGACGCCTTCTGCAATTTAGAAGAGACCGCGTATTTTTCTGAGCCTTCTGCTATTTTTGGTGGAGTGGAACCCAATGTGAGATTTCTAATTTATAAACGATATGGAAAACGACGATGTATAAATTATATAGTCAATGTATGAGTTATATAAGCGTTGTACACCTCATGTATAAGCGTTGTATAAGTTGTACGTTCGATGTATAAGTTGTATATGCGTTGTAAAAATTATATATGTGTTGAAATAAAAGTGAATTGATATATATATATATATATATACGCCCCTCATCCACAAACCATGGACGATATTTATTGGTTGTGATTGGTGTGAAAATTGATTGATAGCGAATGGTTGTTTGGGATTGTTTGTGGTTGATATTGATTGATTGTGGTTGAAAAATACCCATTTGTGGTTGAGAAATATTTGGTTGAAACCACATAGGATTAGTTTGTGGAAATGAAATAAATATATACATGCCGCCCGCGTGCGAACTAGATGCATGATCCCCATTGTCAAAAACCGCGAGGTTTTAAGGTAGAGCGAGGAGCCGTACTAGGGACGGTCCCGGTTTTAACTACCCTGCCGTTATGCTGCCGAAATTTTGAATAATATTCATGTGTTTGAATTATTTTCATTTGCTGAAACTATATTTATTTGTTGAATAGAAAACCTTCATGTGTTGAATCGATATTCATTCGTTGATTAGAAATTCATGTGTTGAATGGTATTCTTGTTTCAAATATAAAAATCACATTTTTAGCTATATATAGAAACTATAGAAAACCTTCATGTGTTGGATCGATATTCATTCGTTGATTAGAAATTCATGTGTTGAATGGTCTTCGTGTTTTAAATAAAAAAATCACATTTTTATCTATATATAGAAACTATAGAAAACCTTCATGTGTTGGATCGATATTCATTCGTTGATTAGAAATTCATGTGTTGGATGGTATTCATATTTTGAAATAAATTGTTTTATAATATAAATCACCTTTTTATCATCTATATAGACTATATAAAATAATAGTGTTTTGAAATGAATTGTTTTACAATAAAAATCACATTTTTATTATATACATGAATTGTTGAAATGTGAAGTGTTAAAAATAGCAACTCGTTCAAATAAATATGCATGAGTCGAAATATTCATTAATTAGCTAATGATATGATTTTTGCCTATGCATGCAACATTAGAATGAATGGTGTTTTTAAACCAAATGGAATCAAATATGAAGTTGAATGGAAAATGATAAGTGATAAGAACTGTATATATGTACATGCATATTTATTGAACAAGTTATAGCAAAGGGGCTAGAGAAGAGGAATAAAATTTTGTGCCCGACAAATAGGTACACATTTACCGTTTTGTTTGGGTGATGATTTTATGAGCCTGTTGGCTAGCCGCTTGGCTTTTTCTTTTTCTTTTTGACATGAGACGCCCGTGTGGCTATTTGGGAATTTTCCCAGCCCCTCCCGTACAAAGGAGGTTATGGCGAAATTTTCCAAAATTTAAAGGCGTTAGTGAAATATTTGAAGTGAAAACGATATTGAAATTGTTGAATGAACTATATTTATACAATATAAATAAAACTAAAACGAAACGTGGCCGTGCAGTTCGCATTTTGAAACCGTGATTTCAAACGATTATACCGGGAGATCCGACCCTCGGATTTTCTTGGAATCGCAACCGTTGGGTTCGCCTTGGAAAAATCTTTCCAACGGCACCAACTTTGTAAAAATCCAACGGTTGGATTGTCTGGAATGTTTAATTCAAACCTGAAGAAAAACAGCGCCAGAATCGATTATATTTATATATATATAAATATAATTATATTTAATCGAATAACGACGCTGCAGTTCGTATTTCGAAATCGAAACTTCAAACGATTGTACCGGGAGATCCGACCGTCGGATTTTCCCGAAACTGGAACCGTTGGATTCGTTTTGAAAAGACCTTTCTAATGATGTAAATTTTGTGAAGATCCAACGGTTAGATTTTCAGATATGTGTAAATCAAATCTAAAGAAAAACAGCGCCACAGTCGCGTTATGGCCCGAAGCGCCGTTTTAAATAAATTAGCTATTTTAAAGTAAATAAAAATAGCGATAAATCGTTATAAAACATTATAAAAGATATGGATGTGATTTAGAAATTAACTGAAGGTTGGCTAAGTCGAATGGTTTCCCGGGTGTTGATCTGATGTTGGTTTCGGCCTTCGGGGTTAATTTTTGGGAAATCGTTCTCTTACTAATTGACGGTTAGTGACTAATGAATTGAAATGATGCGTGTATATGTTAGTGTTGCACTTGTTTATTATATACGCGAGTTGCTCAGAAAGACCGGGTTTATCCCATTCTGAATAACTAAATCGACGATAAGAAATCAAAGATGAAGACGATGGTCGAAGACCGGAGATCTTCACCTCGTTTGGATGGTAACCGAGGTCCTGATTGGGAGGCATCCCGAAATATGGATAATGAGTGGTGATCATCCAGACATACGTGGTGGTCGATGGGTTTGCGAGGTATATAGTGCCTCCGGTTTCGTTCAGACCCAGAACGGACTAGCAAATGGACGGTGTGTTTGACATTGGAATTTATTCTGTGTGATTGATAACCATCAGTTGCACAGTGTGAATTGCCTGTGTGGCATGCTAAGATGCAATGATCAGGGCTTCTGTTGAAAAGCAAAGTCTTGAGGTGATGATCAAAGCACCGCCTGTATGGCATAGCTTTGTGTATAACGTGAAATCGCGAGCCTCACACCCCGGTATGAACCAAAAACGGGAATAGGACCTCAGGGAGGGCATGCGTTTCCTTCTAGTTATGAGTGGCGTCAGTGGTTTTACACGCCCTGACGAGTTTGACTTATGTGGTTGTTGCTGTTGCGAGGCGCCTCGGTTAGATCGGACGATCCGGGTCCGGTGGAGTCATTCGTTGGCTCGTTTACGCCCCAAAGGGCGGGGAAATGTATTGTTCAGGCATAATAATCCACTTCGGTGGACCGGCCCTGACGATCCAAGGCTTGCCTGCGCGCTTGCCTGAGACACGGACTAGAGCGTCTCGAATTCGATAGGGACTATCTTTTGCCTTGGTTCATGATGGAAATCCGATTTCCAAATACGTGACTGTGCGGTTTTGATTGTATACCTATATATGGCGACATAGTGGTATGGGGCATTAATGCCGTCTATGATTGATAGTTATGATTGAAATTGTTTACAAAACATATAAACACTAGCAATAATATCAAATGCCTTTGTTTTATTCGTATCAAGCATATTTTGGCCGTTATAAGGTAAAAACTCTATCCTCCGGTTTGCGTTGCATTGTGTGATGGGAACTGAGTCTTATAACGGCTTCATTTTTATGAAAAGCATAGCGATGTTTAAAAGAATGATTTGTTTTAAAGCACTGGCAATCCAATGGAGTAAACCCGTTCCACGAAAGTGGCATGGTCCTGTGATTAGCCATATTATAAATGTGTTGAGTAGATTTCTCATACCAGTCCCATGACTGACTCGTAGTTTGTTTCACTTTCAAACTCGGGTGCCCCTTTTTCTACACAGGCAGCCTGGTATTCAGGTTTAGCAGACTTTATCTGGATAGCTGGAGCTGAAGATGGATTCTATCATTTATCTCTTTTTATGCTGTTCAGCTCCTATTGTACATTATGTTTGTTTTCCGCTGTAGACATTTATATATAGCTGAACTGTATTTATTCTAAGTATGATCCTGTATACTGTGTAACTCTGATGATTACTTTTATCCAGTATATTCTGTTGTTCATTATCTGGTGTATTTATTTAATTCTGTTCTGTTTTTACCTGTTTCTATGTTATATTCCAAGGATTACCCATGCCGCCGTCGGTACGGGGTTTGGGGTCATCTCATTTGGTATCAGAGCTTTGGTTAAGCTTAGTTCTGGAATATAACATATGAACGAACTCGTCAGAAATAGAACCAGTAGTGTTCTAAGACGGGTAACTCTATACAGATAGGATCAGTAATATCCTAGTATAAGTAAAGCAGAATGGAATACACTTCAGTAGACACATTTACATTGAAGTATTTGTCTCTATACTTTGAAATATCTTTTCTGTTGACCTGACACTTTGTCTGCTAATTGCAGACGTACTAGAAAAGAGTGACAGGAACAGAAGAAATAATCGTATGGCTCGACCAGCAAATGAGCCAGTTGTGTTCCCACAGCCAGAAGCAGATATAGAAGTTCTATTCAAGAGATTTCGAAATCTGGGTGGATCGCCATTCTTAGGCAAAGAGTCCATTATGGAAACACAAGCTTGGATCCGTTCTGCAGAGAAAATCTTTGAGGGTTTAAAGCTGAGAGACGAACAGAAAAGATTACTGGCGTCTTGGGCACTCAAAAAAGAGGCTTTGTTTTGGTGGGATTCAGTTATTAAAGAAAATCCATAAGGTGATATCACCTGGGATAGATTCAAAGTAATTTTCTTAGAAAGATTTACTCCTCCCGAAGCAACAGAGCGATTATGTGATGAATTTTCTTATTTGATACAAGGTGATATGACCATCCCAGAATATCATAAGAAATTCAACGAACTTTCTCACTTTGCTCCTCATTTGATTCAAGATCCAAAGAGGAAGAATCTGAGATTTATTTATGGCCTTCAAAGAAAATATCAGAACAGTGTAATGAGGAATGTGAAGCTCCCCTTTTCTGAAATGATATACATGGCTTACCAGTATGAAGATCTCGACAAGAAAGGTATGTTGCCTTACGAAGAAGAGGTCAGCTCTAGTAAGGAAGTTGAGTCTGAAACTGATCGTCCGGAGGCCAGTACGATGTCTGAGGTTAGTAAGAAGCCCAGTGCCAAGAGAAAAAGGGCTAAATCTGAGAAAGGGCCAGTAACGACAACCGTATGCAATAACTGCCATCAAACAGGGCATTTGTCGATAAACTGCGGACCCTTAAAGAAGCGGAAAAAGCATGGGTCTAAATCTAAGGGCAAGCTTCCTGTGACTCGAGAGTGCAATCTTTGTCATCAGGTCGGTCATATAAAGCGAGATTGCTGGCTGTTAAAAAAGACCAAAGAGGCTCGGGTAAATGAAGTGGCAGAAGTGCCTGTCTCCTCGTCTATTCAGGAAAGGCCAGATGTTTTAGAAGGCATGCTAACTGTCAAAGACATTCCTGTTAAAGTACTGTTTGACACTGGCGCGTCGCGAAGCTTCATTGCAAAGAATGCGACTAAGAAACTGGATTTGAATTTGATAAAGCTCAAAGAACCAATGACTGTCCAGAATCCGATTGGGGGTTCCATTGATCTCAGTTGGGTTTGTGGAGTGTCGGTTTCCTTCTCTCGTTATCGGTTTCCTACCATCGCAGTCGTCATGAATTTTAAAGAGTTTGATCTTATCTTGGGGTTAGACTGGTTGACTAAATATGAAGCTGAAGTTAAATGCGCCGACAGAGTCGTAAAGGCGACGATTAAATCAGGTGATTATATAACCATTCCCTGTGAAGGTCAGAATGCTAATAGAAAAGACTTCTGGGCAGCTCTAAATGTTTCTCCAGCCCAAATAGAAAATGTCCCTGAAATCACAGAGAATATTCCCGACCTAGTGAAGGATATTCCTGTCGTCAAGAATTATGCGGATGTGTTCGAGGAAGTTGTTCGCTTACCTCCGCAGAGAGAAATAGATTTCAAGATTGCTTTGATTCCTAATGCAAGGCCAGTAGTTCACGCTATTCGAAGAATGTCCTTGAAAGAGAAAGAGGAATTAGACAATCAAACACGACAGCTGGTATGGAAGGGTCTGATCAGGCCTAGTTTCTCTGATTGGGGTGCAACAGTGGTGTTTGTTCCAAAATCTGACGGTACTCTACGTCTATGTGTGGATTATCGTGATCTGAACAAACAGACAATAAAGAATAAATATCCATTACCGCGGATCGATGATTTATTGGATCGTCTGAATGGAGCACAAGTATTTTCACGAATGGACCTAGCTACAGGTTTCCACCAACTTCGAATTGCCGAAGAGTGTGTTCCAATGACAGCATTCAGAGGTCCAGACTTGTTCTACGAGTGGTTAGTAATGCCGTTCGGCTTATGTAACGCTCCAGCTTACTTCGTCGATCTAATGAATAGAGTGTTCAGAGGGGTTTTGAATAAATTTGTTCTGGTTTTCATTGACGATATTTTAATCTTCTCTAAATCGAAGGCCGAACATGAAAAGCATTTGGAACAAGTTCTGGAAATCCTCAGAAGGAATGTATTGAAAGCCAAACTATCCAAATGTATATTCTGGCAGGATGAAGTAAAATTTCTGGGCCATGTCGTATCAAAAGAAGGAATTGCTGTGGATCCAAGCAAAATCACAGCTATTCAAAATTGGAAACAGCCCAGTACCCCCACTGAAGTCCGCAGCTTTCTCGGATTGGCTAGTTATTACCGGAAGTTCGTTAAAAACTTTTCGAAGATATCTGGTCATTTAACGAAGCTTACGAAGAAGCACTCTAAGTTCAAATGGACTCCGGAAAGTGAGGAGGCTTTCGAAGAGCTAAAGTTAAGATTAACGACAGCTCTAGTGTTAACCATCATCGATGGCAACCAAGATTTAAAAGTCTGGACTGATGCATCTAGAGAAGGCCTTGGCGCAGTGTTAATGCAAAGGGGTCAAGTGATTGCTTATGCTAGCCGTCAGCTGAAGCCGCACGAAAAGAACTACGTAACTCATGATCTTGAGTTATTGGCTATTGTGTTCGCTTTGAAAATCTGGAGAAACTATCTTCTGGGTGAGAGATTTGAACTGTTTACAGATCACCAGTCGTTAAAGTATCTGTTCACTCAGAAAGACCTGAATCTGAGGCAGCAACGTTGGCTGGAGTTTCTTGCAGCATATGACTTTGAAATTATATACACTCCAGGAAAAGCCAATGTCGTGGCCGACACGTTAAGCCGAAAGAATGAAATGATCGCCAGCTTTATTATCACGACTTCCTTGATTGATAAAATATCTATTCTTCAGAAGGAGGATAACTTTATTAAGGATATGATTAAAAGGATTCAGAAAGGCGAACCCTCGTGTTTTCAAATAGATAACGACGAGACCTTGAGGTTGAAAGGAAGGGTTTGTGTTCCTGACATCCCAGAGTTAAAAAGGGAAGTGTTAGACGAGTGTCACAAGTCCAAGCTGAGTATCCATCCTGGTGTAGCCAAAATGTATAACGATCTCAAACGAACATTCTGGTGGAAGGCTATGAAAAGAAACGTTTCAATATATGTTAGCCGATGCCCTACTTGCCAGTTAGTCAAGAGCGACCAACAGAAACTAGCTGGGTTATTACAACCACTAGAAGTTCCTGGTTGGAAGTGGGAGCATACTTCTATGGATTTCATTGATGGTCTGCCCAGAACCAGAAAAGGGAATGACAGTATTTGGGTGATCGTAGATCGCTTCACGAAGACCGCCCATTTCATACCTGTTAGATCAAACAGAACTGCTCAGAGTCTGGCGCAGATTTACTTCAAAGAAATAGTTAGACTACATGGAGTGCCGCTCAGTATAGTCAGTGATAGAGATACAATATTCACTAGAAAATTCTGGGAAGCATTTCAAGTCGAACTGGGAACGAAGTTGAACTTGAGCACCGCCCATCATCCTCAGACAGACGGCCATACTGAGAGGGTGAATCGTATTTTAGAAGATCTATTGCGGGCTTGTGTTCTAGATTTCGGTGGATCATGGGAAGACCATCTGCATTTGGCTGAATTCTCTTATAACAACAGCTACCAGGCGAGTCTGACAATGTCGCCATTCGAAGCATTGTATGGTAGACCGTGCCGATCTCCTGCTTGTTGGGTCGAACCCGGAAATAGACTTGTGTTGGGGCCTGATATGATTCGAGAAGCTGCCGACAAAGTCGACTTTATTAAGAAACGATTACTGGCCGCTCAAAGTCGACAAAAGAGCTATGCCGATAGGAGAAGAAGAGATATATCCTTTGTTGTTGGCGACTATGTATATTTGAAAGTATCGCCGATGAGAGGGGTTATCCGTTTCGGTAAAACTGGGAAGTTGGCGCCCAAATTCATTGGTCCGTTTCCTATTCTGGAACGGATCGGAACTCTCGCTTATAGGGTTAAATTGCCTAACTGGTTGCCTGGAGTTCATGATGTATTTCACATATCTCAACTTCGAAAACACGTTCATGATCCAGACTTGATCGTGGAAGAATCAGCTCAACAGGATATTGAAATTACTCCAGAACTAGCTGTGAGAAGAGAGCCGCTAAAGATTATCGGCGAAGAAACCAAAGAGCTGAGGAACAAGAAGGTTCACTTAGTCAAAGTGCAATGGAGTGGAGATCCACGAGATTGTACTTGGGAAACTGAGGAGAGCATTCAGAAAGCTTATCCTAGATGCCGAGTGGATATCTCTGATTGACCCTGGTGCAAGGTACATTTACCCTACTTTGCATTACCATTTAATTCTCTACTCTGTTGTTATTTTATTTTCATGGATGTGCACTTTTAAATTCTATAGTCTGAATGATTTTAAAAAGAGTATAGAAGTTGATCAATATATTTTTGAAAGGTTAAAACGATTTGATTGTTGGTTGTATTGTGTGATTGTAGATTTATCAAACCACTTTCGACTTTGTTCCTTTTCGGGGACGAAAAGTTTTAAGTGGGGGAGATTGTAACGACCCAGAAAATCTGAACCAATTTAAAAAATTTAAATTGGCTAAAATAATGGATTTTAAATATTTAAAATAAATATTTTAAATAATGGCAATGAAAAATGAGTTTGAATCGACAATTGAAAACGAATATAATTAATTCTAATTATAAACAAGGCTTGAAAAGGCGTTGCAATTTCAAAAATTGGATTCAAACTTTGTCGGACTGTACCGGGTGCAAAACAAAACGGATTTTAGTGAAACCAAAAATATTTAATTCTGTTAGTGAATACCTTTCTAACGAATCTGAAAAATCGAATTTTCAAAGCGGAAAGCAAAAGTTATGGCCGAATGAATTCTTAAAAAGGTCGCTATGGAATTTATATAGCCCGTGAAATTGGCCATTTTGCATACGACCTCGGAATTCGACGAAACCACTTTTGTTGGATCCGGGAAGTGAAGTTATTGCTAGGTTTCAAATTTCATAATTTTTGAAGCTAGTATGTGAGCGTGGCAAAAGAAAACGTGTTTTGATCAATTATAGTTAAATTGGATCGACCAAAAATGGGCCTTTTTGCAAACGGTCTCAGAATTCGACGAAACTAGTTTTGTTGGGACCGTATCGTCAAAACATAGCTAGATTTATTTTTCTGGAATTTTTCGAATCAGTTTGTGGCCCTGGCAAATTGAAATGTACGTTCAAATTAAATATTGAAAGTTTTATATTTTAATTTGAAGAATAACTGACTGTAACAGTCGAATGGGCCTTCGAAACATATCCCATTGTGTTCGGAATGGGGGTAAAACGCTAGGGGCGACAGTCGTTGGATTTGATTTCGAGTGCGTTTAAGAAAACCCCAATTTTTGAATAAATATTTATCGACCAATCACGAAATTCCATTCATTAATTTAAAAATAAAAAAAAACGAACCCCCCCCCCGTAACAGCTGCGATCGACGGCGAGAATCCTCCCAATCTTTCCGACCAGATCGCCGCCGCCTCGCTCCACGATAGGTCGCGCCACCACCTGGATTCGACGGCCCTTCCTCCCCTCTCCAAATCCGACCAAACCCCACCCTCCACCATCGCCTGTATCGCTTGAACCACCCCCACGAAGTCGACGTCTTTCCGACGCCGCCCATCCTTCCTCCGGCCACCGAACTGACCCCACTCCTAGGCGCAGGCGCGCCTCTCCAAGCCCGAGGGCGTGGCACTACCTGATCGAAGCAACGATCTACGGATTTCACGAATTTGGCAAACCTAGTTTTGAACCTTCAAATAAAGGTACGGCCTTGTTTTTCTGAAATGAAAATAACACTTTTAAGCGTTGCAAAACTTTGAAATATAATATCTTTTTGCTTTATGGACGAAATTCGATGAAACAGGAAACGTCGTGACCGTGTGGACGCCTTCTGCAATTTAGAAGAGACCGCGTATTTTTCTGAGCCTTCTGCTATTTTTGGTGGAGTGGAACCCTGTGACGGCAAGGAATTTCGCTCGGTCCGAACCAGTCGCTAAACCGACCCAGACCGGTCGAAAACGCCTTATCGTTTGAGAACAGGACAAAACAGAACTCATACAGAAGAACATTTCACTGTATATTACAACAATGCATCAGAGTACAAGAATATACAGAGTATAAATGAATATTACACAGAAATATCAGAGATTTAAATTACATATAAATACATAGCAGCGGAAAATAATACAATACACAACTAGAAGAGATATACGGATACAAAGCTTTCCGGATATCGTTCCAGCTGTAAACCAGGATCCTGTGAATATAAATCTGCAAAACCAAAACTACTAGCTGCCCGTGTCAAAATAAGGGCACCCAGAGTTTAGGTTAAAACAATAAACTCCAGGTCAGTCATGTGACTGGTGTGAGAACTAAAACAGTTAATCTTTATTTTTAAAGCTAGGTAAATCAAGGGACCACGCCGTATAACACGGAACGGGTTTCCTCCCAAGAATACCAGTGCATAAACAACAGCGCAATGCTAAATAAAGAAAAATGAAGCTGTTATAAGACCCAGGTCCTATCACACAATGCAATCGCAAGCCGGGGGATAGGGTTTTCCCTTATAACAGCTAAAGAATGCTTGATACGTTTAAAACAAATCATTTGATACTATTATAAGTGCATAGAGTATAAAACAACTTCAAATCATAAGTATCAATCATAGGCGGCATGAATGCCCCATACCACTATGTCGCCATATATAGGTTTACAAATAAAACCGCAAATGGCACGTATTTGGAAATTGGATTTCCGTCTATGAACCGAGGCTAGGGGCAAGATCCTCAACCGATTCGTGACTCTCTAGCCCGAGCCACAGGCAAGCGCGCAGGCAAGCCTTTAGATCGTCAGGGCCGGTCCACACGGAGTGGATTATTATGCCTGAACAATACGTCTCCCCACCCTATGGGGTGTAAGTCTGGTCCGTCAGCCGACCAGAATGCATTCGGCCGAAACCGATATAACCGAGGCGCCTCGCAACAGCAACAACCACATAAGTCAAACTCGTCAGGGCGTGTAAAACCACTGACGCCACTTCTAACTAGAAAGAAACGCAAGTCCTCCCTGAGGTCCGTCTCCCGTTTTTGGTTCATACCTGGTGTGAAACACGCGAGGTAAACGTTACACAAAGCTACGCCACAAAGGCCGTGCTTTGATCATCACCACAAGACTTTGCTTTTCAACAGAAGCCTTGATCATTTGCATCTTAGCATGCCACACAGGCAAACCATCCTATGCAACCGATATCAGTCACACAGAATGAAATCCGATGTCAGACACACAGTCCATTTACAAGTCCATCCTGGGTCTGAACGAAACCGGAGGCACCTAGTACCCCGCATATCCATTGATCTCCAAGTACGTCTGGACGATCACTAACTGTTTCCATCTTCTTGGGTGTACAGCCCAATCAAGATCATCAGTTATCACCCAAACGACGTGAAAACCTCCGGTCTTCGACCATCGTCTTCATCTTCGACTTATCGTCGTATCAGTTATTCAGAATGGGATTAACCCGGTCTTTCCGAATAACTCGCGTATATATTATAAAAGTGTTACACAAACACAACATACGCCTCATTCCAATTCATCAGTCACTAACCGTAAATTAATCAAGAGAATAATTCCCCAAATATTAACCCCGAAGGCCGAAACCAACATCAGATCAATATCCAGAAAACCATTCTGCTTGGCTAACCGACAGTTAGTTTCTAAATTTCACATTCAAATCTAATTAAAGATTTAACTATCGCCTGGAGCAAAACTGGTGATACTCCATTCTCGATCTTTTCAATCTAATTAAAGATTCATTAAAACTCCACTTAGTTTTAATCTTTTGACTGGGTTAAAGAATCAGTGTCATTTAAAAACACGGTTCACGATAAACCCAAAATCACATTCATTAATCGTCGGGTTAAAGAACAAGTGTTATTTAAAACACTGTTCACGATAAACCCAAAAATCAATATCAATTCAATTCCAATTAAATATTATTTAATTGGTACACTTCATTAAATCTAAATCAAAAGATTTAATCTTTTCTCAGCTGGGTTCAAGAACAGTGTTAGTGAAGACACCATTCACGACAAACCCAAATCACATTCATTAATTATCGGGTTAAAGAACAAGTGTTATTTAAAACACTGTTCACGACAAACCCAAAAATCAATATCGATTCAATTCCAATTAAATATTATTTAATTGGCGCACTTCATTAAATCTAAATAAAAAGATTTAATCATTTCTCAACTGGGTTCAAGAACAGTGTTAGTGAAGACACCATTCACGACAAACCCAAATCACATTCGATATTCAATACAAGGCTCTGAATAGAAAATATATCGGCTTATATTCAATATCGAATTCTACGACTAACAAATGTCGTATTGGAAATAACGATATAGATATATATCTTTCAAATTTCCATAACAACACCTGTATAATCACGAATTCCAACATCGAAATATTCCGAAGACAATTTCGATTCAAATCCACTCCAATGCAATCATTGGAAATTTTGGTTATTTTCAAAACCCTTTTCGAATTCAATTTATTTATTCAAAAATAAATAGAATTATAATTCTAGTTCAAAACTAGTTCATTTCGATAAAAACCTATTTTTATCTTTTCAAATAGGGAGTTTTTCATCCCAATTCTTTCTAAATCATTTCTTATGATTTTACACAAATTATTACTATTTTTAATAATTTTATCAAGGCCCGTACAGTCGATTTCCATCAATGGCCATCGAACTGCACTTACAGCGACCTTTTTCGAATTTGATTTGGACATAATTCCAAATCCAACCGTTAGATTTCAAATTTCTAATATTCGTTAGAAAGCTCTTTTCGATACGAACCCAACGGTTCCGGTTTTAGGAGAATCCGACGGTCGGATCTCCCGTAATGTCCGTTTGAAATAAATGGTCGAAATTCGCGAACTGCCGCGGCGCGGCGCGTTCTATTCAGGCCATTATATTATATATATAATATATATAATATATATTTCGTCGATTACTATTTAAAACGAATTATATAAATAGTTTTAAAATCGTTTCAAAATCTATTTCAACTTCCATCTCAATTCAAAGCAAAATTGAATTCTTCTCTATAAATTCGTTTTAAAGTTCATTTCTATTCAATTCAAATTTCAATTCAATTTGAATTCATTTCAATTCGCTTTCAATTCCATTTGAATTCGTTTTCAATTCAATTCATTTCGAAATCGTTTTCAATTCAATTCATTTCGAAATCGTTTTCAATTCAATTCGAATTCGTTTTCAATTCAATTCATTTCGAAATCGTTTTCAATTCAATTCATTTCGAAATCGTTTTCAATTCAATTCGAATTCGTTTTCAATTCAATTCATTTCGAAATCGTTTTCAATTCAATTCATTTCAAAATCGTTTTCAATTCAATTCGAATTCGTTTTCAATTCAATTCATTTCGAAATCGTTTTCAATTCAATTCGAATTCGTTTTCAATTCAATTCGAATTCGTTTTCAATTCAATTCATTTCGAAATCGTTTTCAATTCAATTCATTTCAAAATATTTCAATTCAATTCGAATTCGTTTTCAATTCAATTCATTTCAAAATCGTTTTCAATTCAATTCATTTCAAAATATTCGATTTCGAAATCACTTTTCAATATTCATTTTAAAATGAATAAAATCGATATAAATATCGTTCACGTCAAAATGGCGTCAATCTAATCCTCACGGCTTCACATATTTCTATTTTCAAATATTCTATTTCAAATATTTCTTTTTCAAATATTTCTTTTTCAAAACTGGAATGAGGCCCGATCAATTACCATATAAAATTAATTATATGGATTTTCATACAACACATGTATATAATAGCATTGAAAATAATCAACCATCAACCAAAGTGCACTACACTGTATAAGCATCAAATATAGATATTCAACGCTTATAACAGCCTGTCAATCAATCGATCGACATATTTAATCAATCAGGATGAGTGAACTTCAAATTTCATCCTAACACCCGTGTGGGGTTTCAAACAATCAAACACATATTTTATTTGTGCAGTTAGGCGATGTGTAAAATTTATCGACCCAATCAACGTCATTCAAATAGGTGTACATAAACAAACCGTCTGGTTTGTAAATGAATATTTATTTATTCACATTCACGTTAAAAATTATATTTTTAACGATAACACATTTTATTTTAACATATGAATCTCTATTCAGTTCATTCTTTAAATAAAATGCTATTTTTATTTTTCTAACTTATTTTAGAAAATTTCGGCGGCATAACGGCACGATACTAGAAACGGGACAAGGCCTAGCCTTATCCCCGGTCTAGTGAAGGCCCACGCCATTCACACATCAATCAAATCAATTCATTATGCAACCCACAAAATTTGGAGTAAGAGTCTAACCTAGCCTTACTCCTTCGCCTTATAACGGCGCACGTCTATTCCTAACCAATTTATCGATTCGATTTTTCACACCACAAACCACATTCAAACCAATATCACAATCAATAACCAAACAGCCAAACAAACAAGTCCATGGTCTGTGGACGATTGTGTCGGGTGCTACTAAGCACCGTCTGCATCCTAGTATATATATATAACTAGAAAATAAATTGAAAGGTGAGAAATTCTCACTTATAGCTATCCTAGCTCCACGGCACTTCTAATGTAGAGATCTTCGTCGTTTCGCCTTTTTGTCACCTTCGTTGCTGCTTTCACTACACACGTAAAAATCACATTTTTTTACTACGCTATTCAATATATAAAAATCGAATTTTTAGTTCAAAGTTCAATATATAAAAATCGAATTTTTAGTTCGAAGTTCAATATATAAAAATCGAATTTTTAGTTCGAAGTTCAATATATAAAAATCGAATTTTTAGTTCGAAGTTCAATATATAAAAATCGAATTTTTAGTTCGAAGTTCAATATATAAAAATCGAATTTTTAGTTCGAAGTTCAATATATAAAAATCGAATTTTTATTTCAAAGTTCAATATATAAAAATCGAGTTTTTATTTCAAAATTCAATATATAAAAATCGAGTTTTTATTTCAAAAATAAAGTTTTCGCCTTTATAAAAATTACCACTTTATCTCAACGTATATAAAATAAAAATCAGATTTTTTTATTTGGCTACACATACAAAGATGATATTTTTATATTCTCTATCCTATAAAGATTATATTTTTAATACTTTAAAAATATAAAAATCATATTTTTATTACTCCTATATAATAAAGGTTATATTTTTAATACTTTAAAAATACAAAAATCATATTTTTAATTCTTTAAAAATATAAAAATTATATTTTTAACTCTCTACAACTATAAATAAAAATCGTTTCTTTATCTCCTAAAAATCAAATCTCTTCCATAATCAAAAATCTTTTCAACAAAAAATCAGTTTTTATATTTTTATAAATCAGTTTTTAAAATGCTTTTAAAAACAGTTTAAAAAAGCTTATAAAATCAGTTTTCATATAAAATAAAATAAAACAGTTTTCCTATTAAACTAAAATAAAACAGTTTAGGAACTTACAGGAGGGGGGGGGGTCAGTGGGCGCTGGATTCATCGCGGCTGTTGGAGGGTTCGGCGGAGGAGTCTGGTGGGTGGCGGACGGTGGCTCCAGGGCTGCTCCGGCGACTAGGTTTTCGAAATGGGGGGGGGGGTGCGAATCGCTGTTGAGCTTCGAAGGGGGAGGGCGGTCAGGCCGCGCCTGAGGCGGCGCGAGGTGGCAGGCGAGCAGGCGGTGGGCGGCGCCGCCTTGGGGAGCGAGGGCGCGACGAGTTTTTCTTTTTTTCTTTTTTTTTTTTTTTATTTCGACTGAATCGGGGAAGAGAAAAGGAAGGGGGGGGGGTTTTTATAAAATTTATATTATTTAATTTATTTATTTTTAATTGCCAAAAAGTTGACTTTCACAAACGACCTCTAAACGAGGCCCACCGCCTGACGTCCATAGCGTATTACCCCCATTCTGAACACAATGGGATATCTATCGCAAGCTGATTCGACTGTTTCGAATAGTTTCCGTTGAATTTACATTTAAATCACTATATTGAATTTTAAACGTACATTTCAAATTACCGGGGTCACATACCAACCAGAAAAATTCCAGAAAAATATTTTCTAGCTTCGTATTGACGATACGGTCCTAACAAAACTAGTTTCGTCAAATTCTGAGACCGTTGGAAAAATGGCCCTTTTCCAGTCGATTAAAATCAACTGAAACTGGTCAAACGCGTTTTCCTTTGCCACGCTCACATATTGATTCGAAAAATTATGAAATTTGGAATCTAGCAATAACTTAACATCACGGACCCAACAAAACTGGTTTCGTCGAAATCCGAGGTCGTTTGCAAAATTGCTATTTTTAAGGGCCTTATATATATAAAAATATATATAAATTCCACAGCGACTATTTCTAATTTTAAACTGGACATATCTTATCATTTCTAAGATGAAATCCCAGTTTGTTAACTTCGTTACAAAGATATAGTTATACAGTTTCAAATATTTCTTGTTTCGTTCATTTCTGACTTATATTGAATTCTGTATATTCATTTGAAATTAGAAATCGAATTTTCGAACTACCGCGCCATTTTCTATTCCTTTTATAATTATATATAATTATTATATAATCTAACGACGACGTATATAATATATACGTCGAATTTCAATTCTAAATAAATTTCTCGTCGATATTATTTAAAATAATTCATTTTAAATAATCAAAATTCACTAAAATTGCCAAAATAAAAATTTTAAACTGGCCCAGATTTTCCGGGTTGTTACAATCTCCCCCACTTAAAACTTTTCGTCCCCGAAAAGGAACAAAGTCGAAAGTGGTTTGATTATTCAGCTCTACGCTCGATCTGGCTTCCATTCTCCAACTCTTCAGTTTCTGAGAATTTCTAAAATCTCAAAAATTTGGCTAACACCCTAAATTTTTGAAAAATTTCGCCATAACCTCCCCTGCAATGGGAGCATCGGGGAATTTCAAATAGCTTCCCCGGTCCTTCAGATCTCAAAAAGAAAAAGAAAAAGCCAAGCGGCTAGCCAATAGGCTCACAAAATCATCATCACCCAAACAAAACAGGAAATTATGTAATAAACATGTACCTATTTGTCGGGCAAACAAATTTTATTCTCTGGCTCTAGCCTCCTTGCTATGACCTGTTCAATGATATACATGTATATGCAAGCAAATGCGACCAATTTTCAATATCGTTCAATATTTGATATAATTAGGCTAAATGGTTAAAAATTAGCAAACAACTAAACAAACAACACAAACATCAATCAATTAGTGAATTAGAGCTTCAAATTCATAACTTTGATATATATACAAAAAATCATGTTTTGATGCCAATTCACAACAATGTGTTCCTAACTATATAAGTTTTGGTTCTCACACCAGTCTAATGGAAATATATAGAAATCACACCTTCGTCACTCGAAAATAAATGCTGATGATGTTTCGAACCACCATCAGAACCTTGTCGGGCTACTAGAGTGCGGTTCTATATCTACCCGGTATATTAAAACTTCGAATATACGCGGATCAGACGTATACGCAAAATCTATATATACTGGATTGTCCAAATCAATATAAATAAATAATCAACTACGAATAATTGATTTAAATTTTCAAAACAAAATTTTGTTTTCATTTTAAAAATATACTCTTCACACTCGTTCTAGGATACTACTGATCCTATCTCTAACGAGTCATCCCATTGGATATTACTAATCCAATTATCTGATGAATTCTTTCGTATGGTTCTAATGTGTCTTGTTCTTTGCTTTGTAAACCAAAGCTCTGATACCAAATGTGACGGCAAGGAATTTCGCTCGGTCCGAACCAGTCGCTAAACCGACCCAGACCGGTCGAAAACGCCTTATCGTTTGAGAACAGGACAAAACAGAACTCATACAGAAGAACATTTCACTGTATATTACAACAATGCATCAGAGTACAAGAATATACAGAGTATAAATGAATATTACACAGAAATATCAGAGATTTAAATTACATATAAATACATAGCAGCGGAAAATAATACAATACACAACTAGAAGAGATATACGGATACAAAGCTTTCCGGATATCGTTCCAGCTGTAAACCAGGATCCTGTGAATATAAATCTGCAAAACCAAAACTACTAGCTGCCCGTGTCAAAATAAGGGCACCCAGAGTTTAGGTTAAAACAATAAACTCCAGGTCAGTCATGTGACTGGTGTGAGAACTAAAACAGTTAATCTTTATTTTTAAAGCTAGGTAAATCAAGGGACCACGCCGTATAACACGGAACGGGTTTCCTCCCAAGAATACCAGTGCATAAACAACAGCGCAATGCTAAATAAAGAAAAATGAAGCTGTTATAAGACCCAGGTCCTATCACACAATGCAATCGCAAGCCGGGGGATAGGGTTTTCCCTTATAACAGCTAAAGAATGCTTGATACGTTTAAAACAAATCATTTGATACTATTATAAGTGCATAGAGTATAAAACAACTTCAAATCATAAGTATCAATCATAGGCGGCATGAATGCCCCATACCACTATGTCGCCATATATAGGTTTACAAATAAAACCGCAAATGGCACGTATTTGGAAATTGGATTTCCGTCTATGAACCGAGGCTAGGGGCAAGATCCTCAACCGATTCGTGACTCTCTAGCCCGAGCCACAGGCAAGCGCGCAGGCAAGCCTTTAGATCGTCAGGGCCGGTCCACACGGAGTGGATTATTATGCCTGAACAATACGTCTCCCCACCCTATGGGGTGTAAGTCTGGTCCGTCAGCCGACCAGAATGCATTCGGCCGAAACCGATATAACCGAGGCGCCTCGCAACAGCAACAACCACATAAGTCAAACTCGTCAGGGCGTGTAAAACCACTGACGCCACTTCTAACTAGAAAGAAACGCAAGTCCTCCCTGAGGTCCGTCTCCCGTTTTTGGTTCATACCTGGTGTGAAACACGCGAGGTAAACGTTACACAAAGCTACGCCACAAAGGCCGTGCTTTGATCATCACCACAAGACTTTGCTTTTCAACAGAAGCCTTGATCATTTGCATCTTAGCATGCCACACAGGCAAACCATCCTATGCAACCGATATCAGTCACACAGAATGAAATCCGATGTCAGACACACAGTCCATTTACAAGTCCATCCTGGGTCTGAACGAAACCGGAGGCACCTAGTACCCCGCATATCCATTGATCTCCAAGTACGTCTGGACGATCACTAACTGTTTCCATCTTCTTGGGTGTACAGCCCAATCAAGATCATCAGTTATCACCCAAACGACGTGAAAACCTCCGGTCTTCGACCATCGTCTTCATCTTCGACTTATCGTCGTATCAGTTATTCAGAATGGGATTAACCCGGTCTTTCCGAATAACTCGCGTATATATTATAAAAGTGTTACACAAACACAACATACGCCTCATTCCAATTCATCAGTCACTAACCGTAAATTAATCAAGAGAATAATTCCCCAAATATTAACCCCGAAGGCCGAAACCAACATCAGATCAATATCCAGAAAACCATTCTGCTTGGCTAACCGACAGTTAGTTTCTAAATTTCACATTCAAATCTAATTAAAGATTTAACTATCGCCTGGAGCAAAACTGGTGATACTCCATTCTCGATCTTTTCAATCTAATTAAAGATTCATTAAAACTCCACTTAGTTTTAATCTTTTGACTGGGTTAAAGAATCAGTGTCATTTAAAAACACGGTTCACGATAAACCCAAAATCACATTCATTAATCGTCGGGTTAAAGAACAAGTGTTATTTAAAACACTGTTCACGATAAACCCAAAAATCAATATCAATTCAATTCCAATTAAATATTATTTAATTGGTACACTTCATTAAATCTAAATCAAAAGATTTAATCTTTTCTCAGCTGGGTTCAAGAACAGTGTTAGTGAAGACACCATTCACGACAAACCCAAATCACATTCATTAATTATCGGGTTAAAGAACAAGTGTTATTTAAAACACTGTTCACGACAAACCCAAAAATCAATATCGATTCAATTCCAATTAAATATTATTTAATTGGCGCACTTCATTAAATCTAAATAAAAAGATTTAATCATTTCTCAACTGGGTTCAAGAACAGTGTTAGTGAAGACACCATTCACGACAAACCCAAATCACATTCGATATTCAATACAAGGCTCTGAATAGAAAATATATCGGCTTATATTCAATATCGAATTCTACGACTAACAAATGTCGTATTGGAAATAACGATATAGATATATATCTTTCAAATTTCCATAACAACACCTGTATAATCACGAATTCCAACATCGAAATATTCCGAAGACAATTTCGATTCAAATCCACTCCAATGCAATCATTGGAAATTTTGGTTATTTTCAAAACCCTTTTCGAATTCAATTTATTTATTCAAAAATAAATAGAATTATAATTCTAGTTCAAAACTAGTTCATTTCGATAAAAACCTATTTTTATCTTTTCAAATAGGGAGTTTTTCATCCCAATTCTTTCTAAATCATTTCTTATGATTTTACACAAATTATTACTATTTTTAATAATTTTATCAAGGCCCGTACAGTCGATTTCCATCAATGGCCATCGAACTGCACTTACAGCGACCTTTTTCGAATTTGATTTGGACATAATTCCAAATCCAACCGTTAGATTTCAAATTTCTAATATTCGTTAGAAAGCTCTTTTCGATACGAACCCAACGGTTCCGGTTTTAGGAGAATCCGACGGTCGGATCTCCCGTAATGTCCGTTTGAAATAAATGGTCGAAATTCGCGAACTGCCGCGGCGCGGCGCGTTCTATTCAGGCCATTATATTATATATATAATATATATAATATATATTTCGTCGATTACTATTTAAAACGAATTATATAAATAGTTTTAAAATCGTTTCAAAATCTATTTCAACTTCCATCTCAATTCAAAGCAAAATTGAATTCTTCTCTATAAATTCGTTTTAAAGTTCATTTCTATTCAATTCAAATTTCAATTCAATTTGAATTCATTTCAATTCGCTTTCAATTCCATTTGAATTCGTTTTCAATTCAATTCATTTCGAAATCGTTTTCAATTCAATTCATTTCGAAATCGTTTTCAATTCAATTCGAATTCGTTTTCAATTCAATTCATTTCGAAATCGTTTTCAATTCAATTCATTTCGAAATCGTTTTCAATTCAATTCGAATTCGTTTTCAATTCAATTCATTTCGAAATCGTTTTCAATTCAATTCATTTCAAAATCGTTTTCAATTCAATTCGAATTCGTTTTCAATTCAATTCATTTCGAAATCGTTTTCAATTCAATTCGAATTCGTTTTCAATTCAATTCGAATTCGTTTTCAATTCAATTCATTTCGAAATCGTTTTCAATTCAATTCATTTCAAAATATTTCAATTCAATTCGAATTCGTTTTCAATTCAATTCATTTCAAAATCGTTTTCAATTCAATTCATTTCAAAATATTCGATTTCGAAATCACTTTTCAATATTCATTTTAAAATGAATAAAATCGATATAAATATCGTTCACGTCAAAATGGCGTCAATCTAATCCTCACGGCTTCACATATTTCTATTTTCAAATATTCTATTTCAAATATTTCTTTTTCAAATATTTCTTTTTCAAAACTGGAATGAGGCCCGATCAATTACCATATAAAATTAATTATATGGATTTTCATACAACACATGTATATAATAGCATTGAAAATAATCAACCATCAACCAAAGTGCACTACACTGTATAAGCATCAAATATAGATATTCAACGCTTATAACAGCCTGTCAATCAATCGATCGACATATTTAATCAATCAGGATGAGTGAACTTCAAATTTCATCCTAACACCCGTGTGGGGTTTCAAACAATCAAACACATATTTTATTTGTGCAGTTAGGCGATGTGTAAAATTTATCGACCCAATCAACGTCATTCAAATAGGTGTACATAAACAAACCGTCTGGTTTGTAAATGAATATTTATTTATTCACATTCACGTTAAAAATTATATTTTTAACGATAACACATTTTATTTTAACATATGAATCTCTATTCAGTTCATTCTTTAAATAAAATGCTATTTTTATTTTTCTAACTTATTTTAGAAAATTTCGGCGGCATAACGGCACGATACTAGAAACGGGACAAGGCCTAG
Source organism: Allium sativum (assembly GCA_030737875.1). Classification (NCBI taxonomy): domain Eukaryota; kingdom Viridiplantae; phylum Streptophyta; class Magnoliopsida; order Asparagales; family Amaryllidaceae; genus Allium; species Allium sativum. Next base: position 458,900,512 of record CM060910.1, read on the forward strand.
CCTTATCCCCGGTCTAGTGAAGGCCCACGCCATTCACACATCAATCAAATCAATTCATTATGCAACCCACAAAATTTGGAGTAAGAGTCTAACCTAGCCTTACTCCTTCGCCTTATAACGGCGCACGTCTATTCCTAACCAATTTATCGATTCGATTTTTCACACCACAAACCACATTCAAACCAATATCACAATCAATAACCAAACAGCCAAACAAACAAGTCCATGGTCTGTGGACGATTGTGTCGGGTGCTACTAAGCACCGTCTGCATCCTAGTATATATATATAACTAGAAAATAAATTGAAAGGTGAGAAATTCTCACTTATAGCTATCCTAGCTCCACGGCACTTCTAATGTAGAGATCTTCGTCGTTTCGCCTTTTTGTCACCTTCGTTGCTGCTTTCACTACACACGTAAAAATCACATTTTTTTACTACGCTATTCAATATATAAAAATCGAATTTTTAGTTCAAAGTTCAATATATAAAAATCGAATTTTTAGTTCGAAGTTCAATATATAAAAATCGAATTTTTAGTTCGAAGTTCAATATATAAAAATCGAATTTTTAGTTCGAAGTTCAATATATAAAAATCGAATTTTTAGTTCGAAGTTCAATATATAAAAATCGAATTTTTAGTTCGAAGTTCAATATATAAAAATCGAATTTTTATTTCAAAGTTCAATATATAAAAATCGAGTTTTTATTTCAAAATTCAATATATAAAAATCGAGTTTTTATTTCAAAAATAAAGTTTTCGCCTTTATAAAAATTACCACTTTATCTCAACGTATATAAAATAAAAATCAGATTTTTTTATTTGGCTACACATACAAAGATGATATTTTTATATTCTCTATCCTATAAAGATTATATTTTTAATACTTTAAAAATATAAAAATCATATTTTTATTACTCCTATATAATAAAGGTTATATTTTTAATACTTTAAAAATACAAAAATCATATTTTTAATTCTTTAAAAATATAAAAATTATATTTTTAACTCTCTACAACTATAAATAAAAATCGTTTCTTTATCTCCTAAAAATCAAATCTCTTCCATAATCAAAAATCTTTTCAACAAAAAATCAGTTTTTATATTTTTATAAATCAGTTTTTAAAATGCTTTTAAAAACAGTTTAAAAAAGCTTATAAAATCAGTTTTCATATAAAATAAAATAAAACAGTTTTCCTATTAAACTAAAATAAAACAGTTTAGGAACTTACAGGAGGGGGGGGGGGTCAGTGGGCGCTGGATTCATCGCGGCTGTTGGAGGGTTCGGCGGAGGAGTCTGGTGGGTGGCGGACGGTGGCTCCAGGGCTGCTCCGGCGACTAGGTTTTCGAAATGGGGGGGGTGCGAATCGCTGTTGAGCTTCGAAGGGGGAGGGCGGTCAGGCCGCGCCTGAGGCGGCGCGAGGTGGCAGGCGAGCAGGCGGTGGGCGGCGCCGCCTTGGGGAGCGAGGGCGCGACGAGTTTTTCTTTTTTTCTTTTTTTTTTTTTTATTTCGACTGAATCGGGGAAGAGAAAAGGAAGGGGGGGGGTTTTTATAAAATTTATATTATTTAATTTATTTATTTTTAATTGCCAAAAAGTTGACTTTCACAAACGACCTCTAAACGAGGCCCACCGCCTGACGTCCATAGCGTATTACCCCCATTCTGAACACAATGGGATATCTATCGCAAGCTGATTCGACTGTTTCGAATAGTTTCCGTTGAATTTACATTTAAATCACTATATTGAATTTTAAACGTACATTTCAAATTACCGGGGTCACATACCAACCAGAAAAATTCCAGAAAAATATTTTCTAGCTTCGTATTGACGATACGGTCCTAACAAAACTAGTTTCGTCAAATTCTGAGACCGTTGGAAAAATGGCCCTTTTCCAGTCGATTAAAATCAACTGAAACTGGTCAAACGCGTTTTCCTTTGCCACGCTCACATATTGATTCGAAGAATTATGAAATTTGGAATCTAGCAATAACTTAACATCACGGACCCAACAAAACTGGTTTCGTCGAAATCCGAGGTCGTTTGCAAAATTGCTATTTTTAAGGGCCTTATATATATAAAAATATATATAAATTCCACAGCGACTATTTCTAATTTTAAACTGGACATATCTTATCATTTCTAAGATGAAATCCCAGTTTGTTAACTTCGTTACAAAGATATAGTTATACAGTTTCAAATATTTCTTGTTTCGTTCATTTCTGACTTATATTGAATTCTGTATATTCATTTGAAATTAGAAATCGAATTTTCGAACTACCGCGCCATTTTCTATTCCTTTTATAATTATATATAATTATTATATAATCTAACGACGACGTATATAATATATACGTCGAATTTCAATTCTAAATAAATTTCTCGTCGATATTATTTAAAATAATTCATTTTAAATAATCAAAATTCACTAAAATTGCCAAAATAAAAATTTTAAACTGGCCCAGATTTTCCGGGTTGTTACAAACCCAATGTGAGATTTCTAATTTATAAACGATATGGAAAACGACGATGTATAAATTATATAGTCGTTGTATGAGTTATATAAGCGTTGTACACCTCATGTATAAGCGTTGTATAAGTTGTACGTTCGATGTATAAGTTGTATTTGCGTTGTAAAAATTATATATGTGTTGAAATAAAAGTGAATTGCTATATAAATATATATATATATATATATATATATATATATATATATATATATATATATATATATACGCCCCTCGTCCACAAACCATGGACGATATTTATTGGTTGTGATTGGTGTGAAAATTGATTGATAGCGAATGGTTGTTTGGGATTGTTTGTGGTTGATATTGATTGATTGTGGTTGAAAAATACCCATTTGTGGTTGAGAAATATTTGGTTGAAACCACATAGGATTAGTTTGTGGAAATGAAATAAATATATACATGCCGCTTGCGTGCGAACTAGATGCATAATCCCCATTGTCAAAAACCGCGAGGTTTTAAGGTAGAGCGAGGAGCCGTACTAGGGACGGTCCCGGTTTTAACTACCCTGCCGTTATGCTGCCGAAATTTTGAATAATATTCATGTGTTTGAATTATTTTCATTTGCTGAAACTATATTTATTCGTTGAATAGAAAACCTTCATGTGTTGAATCGATATTCATTCGTTGATTAGAAATTCATGTGTTGAATGGTATTCGTGTTTCAAATATAAAAATCACATTTTTAGCTATATATAGAAACTATAGAAAACCTTCATGTGTTGGATCGATATTCATTCGTTGATTAGAAATTAATGTGTTGAATGGTCTTCGTGTTTTAAATAAAAAAATCACATTTTTATCTATATATAGAAACTATAGAAAACCTTCATGTGTTGGATCGATATTCATTCGTTGATTAGAAATTCATGTGTTGGATGGTATTCATATTTTGAAATAAATTGTTTTGTAATAAAAATCACCTTTTTATCATCTATATAGACTATATAAAATAATAGTGTTTTGAAATGAATTGTTTTACAATAAAAATCACATTTTCATTATATACATGAATTGTTGAAATGTGAAGTGTTAAAAATAGCAACTCGTTCAAATAAATATGCATGAGTCGAAATATTCATTAATTAGCTAATGATATGATTTTTGCCTATGCATGCAACATTAGAATGAATGGTGTTTTTAAACCAAATGGAATCAAATATGAAGTTGAATGGAAAATGATAAGTGATAAGAACTGTATATATGTACATGCATATTTATTGAACAGGTTATAGCAAAGGGGCTAGAGAAGAGGAATAAAATTTTGTGCCCGACAAATAGGTACACATTTACTGTTTTGTTTGGGTGATGATTTTATGAGCCTGTTGGCTAGCCGCTTGGCTTTTTCTTTTTCTTTTTGACATGAGACGCCCGTGTGGCTATTTGGGAATTTTCCCAGCCCCTCCCGTACAAAGGAGGTTATGGCGAAATTTTCCAAAATTTAAAGGCGTTAGTGAAATATTTGAAGTGAAAACGATATTGAAATTGTTGAATGAACTATATTTATATAAATATATAAATATAAATAAAACTAAAACGAAACGTGGCCGTGCAGTTCGCATTTTGAAACCGTGATTTCAAACGATTATACCGGGAGATCCGACCCTCGGATTTTCTTGGAATCGCAACCGTTGGGTTCGCCTTGGAAAAATCTTTCCAACGGCACCAACTTTGTAAAAATCCAACGGTTGGATTGTCTGGAATGTTTAATTCAAACCTGAAGAAAAACAGCGCCAGAATCGATTATATTTATATATGTATATAAATATAATTTTATTTAATCGAATAACGACGCTGCAGTTCGTATTTCGAAATCGAAACTTCAAACGATTGTACCGGGAGATCCGACCGTCCGATTTTCCCGAAACTGGAACCGTTGGATTCGTTTTGAAAAGACCTTTCTAATGATGTAAATTTTTTGAAGATCCAACGGTTAGATTTTCATATATGTGTAAATCAAATCTGAAGAAAAACAGCGCCACGGTCGTGTTATGGCCAGAAGCGCCGTTTTAAATAAATTAGCTATTTTAAAGTAAATAAAAATAGTGATAAATCGTTATAAAACATTATAAACGATATGGATGTGATTTAGAAATTAACTGAAGGTTGGCTAAGTCGAATGGTTTCCCGGGTGTTGATCTGATGTTGGTTTCGGCTTCAGGGTTAATATTTGGGAAATCGTTCTCTTACTGATTGACGGTTAGTGACTAATGAATTGAAATGATGCGTGTATATGTTAGTGTGTCACTTGTTTATTATATACGCGAGTTGCTCAGAAAGACCGGGTTTATCCCATTCTGAATAACTAAATCGACGATAAGAAATCGAAGATGAAGACGATGGTCGAAGACCGGAGATCTTCACCTCGTTTGGATGGTAACCGAGGTCTTGATTGGGAGGCATCCCGAAATATGGATAATGAGTGGTGATCGTCCAGACGTACGTGGTGGTCGATGGGTTTGCGAGGTATATAGTGCCTCCGGTTTTGTTCAGACCCAGAACGGACTAGCAAATGGACGGTGTGTTTGACATTGGAATTTATTCTGTGTGATTGATAACCATCAGTTGCATGGTGTGAATTGCCTGTGTGGCATGCTAAGATGCAGTGATCAGGGCTTCTGTTGAAAAGCAAAGTCTTGAGGTGATGATCAAAGCAGCGCCTGTATGGCGTAGCTTTGTGTATAACGTGAAATCGCGAGCCTCACACCCCGGTATGAACCAAAAACGGGAATAGGACCTCAGGGAGGGCATGCGTTTCCTTCTAGTTATGAGTGGCGTCAGTGGTTTTACACGCCCTGACGAGTTTGACTTATGTGGTTGTTGCTGTTGCGAGGCGCCTCGGTTAGATCGGACGATCCGGGTCCGGTGGAGTCATTCGTTGGCTCGTTTACGCCCCAAAGGGCGGGGAAACGTATTGTTCAGGCATAATAATCCACTTCGGTGGACCGGCCCTGACGATCCAAGGCTTGCCTGCGCGCTTGCCTGAGACACGTACTAGAGCGTCTCGAATTCGATAAGGACTATCTTTTGCCTTGGTTCATGACGGAAATCCGATTTCCAAATACGTGACTGTGTGGTTTTGATTGTATACCTATATATGGCGACATAGTGGTATGGGGCATTAATGCCGTCTATGATTGATAGTTATGATTGAAATTGTTTTCAAAACATATAAACACTAGCAATAATATCAAATGCCTTTGTTTTATTCGTATCAAGCATATTTTGGCCGTTATAAGGTAAAAACTCTATCCTCCGGTTTGCGTTGCATTGTGTGATGAGAACTGAGTCTTATAACGGCTTCATTTTTATGAAAAGCATAGCGATGTTTAAAAGAATGATTTGTTTTAAAGCACTGGCAATCCAATGGAGTAAACCCGTTCCACGAAAGTGGCGTGGTCCTGTGATTAGCCATATTATAAATGTATTGAGTAGATTTCTCATACCAGTCCCATGACTGACTCGTAGTTTGTTTCACTTTCAAACTCGGGTGCCCCTTTTTCTACACGGGCAGCCTTGTATTCAGGTTTAGCAGACTTTATCTGGATAGCTGGAGCTGAAGATGGATTCTATCATTTATCTCTTTTTATGCTGTTCAGCTCCTATTGTACATTATGTTTGTTTTCCGCTGTAGACATTTATGTATAGCTGAACTGTATTTATTCTAAGTATGATCCTGTATACTGTGTAATTCTGATGATTACTTTTATCCAGTATATTATGTTGTTCATTATTTGGTGTATTTATTTAATTCTGTTCTGTTTTTACCTGTTTCTGTGTTATATTCCAAGGATTACCCTTGCCGCCGACGGTACGGGGTTTGGGGTCGTCTCATTTGGTATCAGAGCTTTGGTTAAGCTTAGTTCTGGAATATAACATATGAACGAACTCGTCAGAAATAGAACCAGTAGTGTTCTAGGGCGGGTAACTCTATACAGATAGGATCAGTAATATCCTAGTATAAGTAAAGCAGAATGGAATACACTTCAGTAGACACATTTACATTGAAGTATTTGTCTCTATACTTTGAAATATCTTTTCTGTTGACCTGACACTTTGTCTGCTAATTGCATACGTACTAGAAAAGAGTGACAGGAATAGAAGAAATAATCGTATGGCTCGACCAGTAAATGAGCCAGTTGTGCTCCCACAGCCAGAAGCAGATATAGAAGTTCTATTCAAGAGATTTCGAAAAATGAATAAAACCGATATGAATACCGTTCACGTCAAAATGGCGTCAATCTATCCAACACAGCTTTATATATTTCAATAACTTCGTTATTCTATTCAACAAATGAATATTTTCTTCAACACATGAATATATATTTTTATTCAACACATGAATTTTTATTCTATTCAACACATGAATTTTCTTTCTATTCAACACATGAATATATATTTTTATTCAACACATGGATTTTTATTCTATTCAACACATGAATTTTTATTCTATTCAACACATGAGTTTTCTTTCTATTCAACACATGAATTTTCTTTCTATTCAACACATGAATTTTCTTTTATAGTATTCCTTATTTCCCAAATTGGAATGAGGCCCAATCAATTACCATATAATGTTAATTATATGGATTCCCTACAACACATGTATATAATAGCAACGATAAATCATCAACCATCATCCAGAGTGCACCACACAACTACATAAGCATTAAATATAAATAATTAACGCTTACACAGTCTGTCAACCAATCGGTCGGCATACTACTAAACAATTGGGATTAGTATACGTCAATATTATCCCAACACCAGTGTGGGGTTTCAAATCAATAAACACAGATTTTTATTTGTGCAGTTGGGCAATGTGTAAAATTTATCGTCCCAATCAATGTCAGTCAAATCAGTGTATATAAACAAATCGTCCGATTTGTTTATTACTATTTATTTTATATACACGTTAAAAATTATATTTTTAACTATAAAATATTTTCCACTATAAAATATTTTATTCCATTCCACATCACACAATCAAATTTCACAACACAGCAATCAAACAAATAAGTTATCCATGGTCTGTGGACGACGGGTGTCGGGTGTTACTAAGCACCGTCTGCAACCTAATATATATTTCAAACTAGAAATAAAAATAAAAGTGAGGAGTTCTCACCGAGGGTTCCACTCCGCCGTACTTTACTTTTGAACTGCTGAACCGCCTGTTTGAAATTCTAATGTAGTCCTTGCCCCGCTGTTCTATACATTAAAAATCATATTTTTAATACTCTACCAATATAAAAATTATATTTTTATTTTTTCTATAATATTAAAATCATATTTTTATTCTTTCTATAATATAAAAATCATATTTTTATTCTTTCTATAATATAAAAATCATTTTTTTAAACCAATTTCAATTATATAAAAATCGTATTTTTTCATTGCTATTCAAACGATAAAACCCATTCATGTAAAAACGTATTTTTTTACTTCTCTAACTTCATATATATATATATACATATATATAGATTACCTTCTAAAAACCATGCTAACACTATTTTAATTGTTGGATTAATTAATCACATAAAGAAAATAATTTAAAAACTCACAATTCGCTTAATGAAGAGGGGGAAAGGGTCTACAGTCGAAGATAAGGGGGTGGGGATGGCGTTGGTGGTCGGAGGAGGTGATCCCGGTTGTGGCGACGGTGCCTTTTAGGGCTAGAGCGGGGGTTGTACGGGTTTTAGGGCTGGGGGGGGGGGGGGGGGTTCCTCGTGCTGAAGGAGGGCCGGAGGAGAAGAGGCTCGAGCGGCAGTGGGTCAGAGGATTGGCGGCGACTCCTACGATGGGGCGTCGAGACCTGGCGGCGCGGGTTTAGGGTTTCGCACTTTTTTTTGTTTTCTGCTTTGACAGAAAGGAGAGAGGGAAAGGAGAGAGAAAGCTGAGGGGGTGTTTAATAATAATTTATATATTTTATTTAATTTGAATTTCAAAAGCATCTTTTTATTTTGATTTCAGAATCGAACCCACTGACTATCGTCCCTAGCATATTACCCCCATTCCGAACACAATGGGATATGTATCGTAGGCTGATTCGACTGTTTCGATCAGTTTTCATCATAATCAAAATATAAATATATATATATTGATTTTGAACGCACATTTCAAGTTACCGCGGCCACATACGGATTCTAAAAATTCCCAAAAAATATTTTCTAGCTTCGTATTGACGATACGGTTCTAACAAAACTAATTTCGTCGAATTCTGAGACCGTTTAAAAAATGGCCATTTTCCAGTCGATTAAAATCAACTAAAACTGGTCAAATGCGTTTTCCTTGGCCACGCTCACATATTGAATCTGAAAATTACGAATTTTGAAACCTAGCAATAACTTGACATCACGGTTCCAACAAAAGTGGTTTTGTTGAAAACCGAGGTCGTTTGCAAAATTTCCATTTTTAAGGGCCAAAATTCCATAACGACTATTCTGAATTTCCAACTAGACGTAACTTTTTATTCCCACTATGAAATTTCAATTTTTCGGATTCATTGGAAAGATATTCTCAATTAGATTCTAATATTTTTCGTTTTGCTAAAATCCAGTTTACTTTGATTCCTGTACATTCATTTGAAATTTGAAATCGAATTTTCGAACTACCATGCCATTTTCAATTCCTTTTATATATAAAATAAAATACTTATATTCTAACGACGATTCAAACAAATATATACGTTCGAATTCCATTCAAAATAAATTTCTCGTCTTTTTTATTTAAAATAATTCATCTTAAATAATCAAAATTCATTAAAATAGCCAAAATAAAATTTTTAAGTTGGCTCGAATTTCCGGGTTATTACATAGAAATTGAATGGATATGAATTAAATGAATATGAATTGAATAGGCACAACTTTTCAGATTGAAATGACACCTTTTCAGACCTTGGGAGTTGGTGAAAAGTTTGAGAGAAGTTTAAAAGTTTAAACTATTTGAAATTCAAAATTTGAATTTCAAAACTGGTCAGGTGTGTCGACATAGACTTATTTGTATATCGACATACATGTCTATTTTCAAAGAGAATTTAAATTTGTGAAAATTAGGGACACATCCCAAAAAGCAGACTTAATTAGGCTCACATCACTCCCAAGTTTCACATTAGGATCCGCCCCCTATTTTTTTTCGGCCTTTTATGTTTTTTTGCAAAAAAAAATGCTCTGTATGATAAAAAAAATTCTAAATTCTGGAAATATTCTCGGAAGTCCACATAAAAAAAATTTGCATACATGTATGCAACTTTCAATAATAGTTGCACATATGTATGTAATTATTGCATATGCTATTTTCTATTGAAAATCTGGACAGAAACTTGCATACAAGTGTGCAACTATCTTGACATAATTGCATACATGTATGCAAGTATTACGTGAAGAAAACTTATCTAGTTTTTTCCCTGCAAATTGCACGCATATGTGCACTTAATCTGTATTACTGCATGCGTGAATGCAAATAAATGTTAACTGATTTGCATGCGAGTGATTTTTTGCACATTTGTATGCAAAAAATATGCAATACTTGCATAGATATATGCATTTAACTGCATTTTCCATGATTTTTTGTATTTTTTTAAGCATTTGTTAACGATATTTTTCATCAACACCGGAAATAGGTCTGGAGAGTGGACCGTAGAGAAAGCGTTAGGTTGTTGAGAACCTAATGGCTTCAGCAGGAATATTCTGATGATCCCGCTGTATGAGAAGATTACACAAGAGTATACTGGAAAGTAGCACAGTATGCGGAAAAAGTAAAGACACACAATTTTATAGTGGTTCAGTTCTTTGTGAACCAATGTCCACTTTAAGTGTTTTTATGATTTTATTTATGGAGGAAGTTACATGGAAATCCCCCAAATTGATTTTCCTATTTGAGTTTCTATTTTCTAGAGTAATAGAAGAAGACTGTCTGGATTCCCCTCAATATTACCTCTGGGGTCTTACTTATAGAGGGTTGGGGGACCTTTCTGCTGTTGGGCCTACGAAAGCTATGTCAGGCGCCTTTTTCTTCAATTTCGGACGTCTATCTCCCAGTCGCTTCTGCGGTATTGGTTATAATCTTCGAAGTGTGGCTTTTTTTGTTTGTGACTTCTTTGAGGTGGGTATGAATTTGTCGATACGGTTCCTTTCGGAAGATACTTGGATTTTTCGATGGCAGCTTCCGGTTGTATGCCCTCATAGATCAGCTCCCGATTATCCCTTTCACCCTTCTATGTTTCCGTTATCGGGGCTCTTTCCTCCCTTTTTCTTAGCTTGCCTACTCGGACTCCTCCCCTTTTGTTACGGGGTATCCCTTAATGGATATACCCTATCGGATAGGTTGTGTCGATAATTTGTGGACTTTGAATTCTTTTCTCTTAGGGAGGCGGGATCCGTGTGGCTCTTAAATCACCTTTTCGGTCTCGTGCTCACTAGGTACCCTTTTCGCCATTAACTGGTAGCGAGGATGAGTTTCGGTTGATGTTGCCCTTCGGAATTTTCCTTCCCTGTTTTTCCTCTTCTTAGCCCTTGGCTCTACGCTCTAAAAGACCATTGGGTGCCTATGGTTATCCGATACCCCTTTGCTGTTACTTTATTTCATTGTCAATTTTTTTGGAGTAACATTTTCCCCTCTAGTGAAGGGTATTTTTTTTGACTTTTCAAGTCAAATTCCTCGTCCTTTCTGCGATATCCTTCGATCTCTCTCGATTGAAGTCTTGATTGGCTTTCCTTCGCATGGTTCTTATTGTATTTGTATACGGAAAACCCTGATTTTTTTAAGAAGAAGAGATAATGAGGCACCACAAAATTTGGTGCTACACTTAAATATATACAACAATCGGAGCATAATAATACTTCCACTATAGTTTAAAAACAAAAGTACACACAAACGGGGCCCGCACAAGAGCCGAGATTTTTATGTCAAACAAGGAAAGCACTTTCCATACCCAACTACTTCATCCATTTGTTGCGTGTCCTGCTGCCAAAGCGATCATTCAGTAGTTGGTTAAACTCACAACGATCGAATTCTCCTAGAAGATGACCAAGGCCTGAACCTTCCCAAGCATTGCCCTTTAACAGCTCCGCACCAGAAGGGCCAACCACCTCTTTGCCTTTACTGGTCTCCTTAGCATACTCCATCCTGTTGTTGCCACCAAAACCCACATTTTCCAGTACTACGTCAATAACATTGGTTCTCTCCTTACTACTTCCAAAATCGAATATCTTTCCCTTTCTTCGTCTGATAGCTCCTCTTCGTCTTCGTTGATATCTGAAAGGATTGCAAATGGATTCGAAGAGGACACTTCTCCCATGTCAGAGCCACCAACAACTTCCGCTTTTCTTCTTGGTTTCCAAACCTTGAGAAATCCATTCCTATCTTTTCTGAACACCCAAACTATTGAAATCTGAAGGCTCGAAAGGATCGCTGGGATCTCTGGAAAGCTTGTTACCTTCAGTTTCGTGGTATGAGGTCCGAGTAAAAAGTCTTATTAGTGATGGAATATATACCGGTGATGGGACCTTTATTTCCACCTTAAGATAGGAAAAGTCTGCCACGTCCCACGCGTCTTCTTGTATCCCTAAGACTTTCCTTACTTTCAACAGTACGATTTTTACCATCTTAAAGTTGTGAAATATAATGGGAAGATTTTTTAAAACAACCCAACGAATTACCTCCTGTCTGGGATTTACGGAACCAAAATTGAGACTCCATGGTTTAATGTGTAGAGTACCCCTGTCAGTCGAAATGGAGTACAAATCCCCCGTAAAGAAATCCCTTGGAAATTTAATGATAAAAACATTACCGAACTTCTTAACGTTCCACTCCCAAGAGTGTAGGCAATAGAATTTCCACTTCAAGGCTCGTGTAATGCTGTTGGCTGAGAACTGACCAGAGAAAATCAAAATAATTGCCCTGGAACTGTAGCGCTATAATTCTTCATCAAAAATGAGTGGTGATATGTCAAGCTCATTTCCGGTTGCCATTTTTCTCTCCTCTTTTTATTTTTGAATAAGGAGGGTGGGAGCACCAACATCCTTTATGTCTTGTCTTTTTATACTCAAAGTAAAGGACCAGATTTCTATAATCTTCAATCCGGCGGTTAGAATTCCCATACCACCGGTGTCGCTTCATGTGGTTTGATCCTGCTCAGGTTTCCAGAATACGAAGAGACCTTAAGAGCAGGTAGTGATGATTTCTTTGCTTCGGTTTAGGGTATAGAATTTTTTAATAAAATTTCACTAAATAATTATTTAACTGGAGCATGCGAGGTTTATCCGAGGCTTTGCTTGAACGTGGGGTTTCATGTTGGACAAATTTCCTGACATCATTCTAGGAGTATGGAAGGCGAAGATGAGATTGACTTTACTTTGGTTAATGTACATTATCTTTGTTTTCTTAGGAAGAGATCCGAGCAGAAAAGAGGGTTCCAGGACCATCCCTCATTCGATCGAACAAAGGCTGAGGATTCGGGACCCCTTCAGTATCAATGTAGCGGAAGTTTTAGGCCAGACGCAGATTCAGGCATTTAATAGATAGAAGACCGGAACCTCTTCTTGTATTAATAGAAGTCCCAAGCCATACCTAGATTCGGGAATTAAATAGATAGAAGACCGGACCCTCTTCCGGTATTAATAGAAGTCCCGAACCGTACCCAGATTCGAGTATTAAATAGATAGAAGACTGGACCCTTTTCTGGTATTAATAGAAGTCTCGAACCGTACCCAGTGTAACGACCCGGGATTTTGTCGACCTTGGTTATCGCCATAAACACGACGATGACTAACCAAACGTCGGAAAAATACGAGTCGTTACAGTTGGTATCAGAGCTTTTTTAAGTGAATTACCTTGGCTCTGTGGCGTGACTCGGTAGAGATAGGGTTAGTAATAACCTAGATTGAGTTTGAGTGTATATATACGAGTGCATATTTGTAATTTGATATAAAGTGGTTTTATATTGTGGAGATTCATTGGTTGAGGGTTTATGGGTTCTGATCGATTAGTTTGATCCACTGTATCGGTAGGAGTTACTAAACACTCGAATACGATGGGTCGACACGATATGTTTTGAAAAGAGGGTAAATTAAAATAAGTTTACCCAAAGTATATCTGGATATAGAGAAGATATATATATATATCAAAATTATAATATAGTGGATATATTGGTTGTAATTATAATCAAGTAAGATTATAAATTAAATGGTTATGTAAATAACCAACCAGAATTCATATAAGTGAAATACGTGAAATCAGATAAGTTAAATCTGGAATTTAAGCCAGAAATTTAATTAAAATTCTAGAAAATTGGATAAGTGTTTGTAAATGGATTTGGATTAAAAATAAGGAAAATTTAAGATCCTGGGAGGTTTTAAATTGTTTTACAAGCAGTGTGAATTATATTTTGAAATGAATTTCAAAGTGGAAATGTTTAGAAATGGTTTTATAGTATTGAACTCACTTCGATCGCTGGAAAATAGATTCTGATGATGACAGCTGCATCATCAGTATTCATTTTCGAGTTGTAAGTGACGAATTACTACCACATATACTGTTTTGAATTTGTTTTGGGAAAGACAAGTTGTGTTGGATTTCAAAATGGGATTTATAATATAAAATTTGAATAGAAATTGAATAGAATTAACTAAGTCAAAGAGGAATTAGTTAATCGAGTTTTGAATTTGAAGTTGAACTTTGAAAGTTGAATTGGATTTGTAAATGGATATTCGAAATCGAATATAGAACTTAAATTTGAATTTTGGATTCAAATTAGTTAATAAGCAAGTTAAAATATATTTGAACATGTCATGTTCAAATATAAAAGTGAAATAGATTAAAGAGTTAATTAATTAACGAATTGAGTTAAAACGATCAGGTATAGTTAAAATAGATTGGGCAGATATTAATATACATGAGATAGGTATGGATAAGGTATGAAGGTATAAATAGAATGCTCGACGAAAAGGTATGTATTTAATCCATATATGAGATTTTATGCGCCGTATCGGCTAGCCGCTTGGCTTTTTCTTTTTCTTTTGGATTGGTGAGGGCCATGAGAGGCTATTTGAAATATCCCGATGCTCCTGGTACAAAGGAGGTTATGGCGAATTTTTCTGGGAATTTAAGGAGTTAGAATATTTTTAAGATAATTTGATAATTAGAAATCAACGTATCGATATATATAGAAGTCAATAAGGAAACGAACTTAGAAATAGGGTAGTAAAATCAAAAAGGAAGACTAAGAATAAAACCTAGTAAGAATAGAAAGGGGAAGCATATATGTGTTTAAAAGTGAATAAGTAGTTGTATGGTATTGATTATTCGAGTAAGTAGTCATATCTGTTTTGACGTTATAAATGTTATTCAGTCAAGGTCTGAGAGGTAGTTATACCCCAACTTGATTGATTTCATTATTAACAAATAAATAGTAAGATTTCAGGCTCGAAGATCAATGTTGAATAAGAGTTAGTTGAATATAGTATTTGGGTTGTCGTAACGATGTTTTACACAACAACGTTTTAACCCAAATAAGTGTAAGCTTGGAAATATAATAAAGAATATTTCCTAAGTATAGAATTAAACAAGATCGGAAAAGAGATACGAAATTGGAATATTTTCCAATTATAAATACATATATTTTCTAAAGTTTAGAAAATAAAGGAAGGCGATATTCGGAAATGTTTTCCAAATAACATAAAAGGCCAATATGGTTATTGAAAATATTTGGTTAACAAATATTGATAAAGAAATAGAGAAGTGATTTAACTAATGTAATATCAAGTAAGGGCTCAGTGACATGTTCAAAAGGAAAATTTGATTTTTTAAAAGAGTAAACTGTTTTAAAAAACTCCCAGGGAAAGAATGTTTGAATTAAAAACAAATTTAACAGAAATTTGTGAAAGCAAAATTGAATTAAAGTAAAGCCAGTAAAGTGGTAACTCAGGTTGAATTAGAATGATATCAAGACAAATTGGATTGTGAGATTCAAATTTGAAGTGTAATGGGATAATCAAGTTAAGAGTTGGGAATCAAGAAGAAACTCGAGTTGAAATGATATTTGGCTCGGATATAAACGAATGGTTGTGTTGTGGATAAAAGCAGATTGGAATTTGATTGGGATAACAATGGTATATGCTGAGTTGATAGCATATGGAAGTGATAGAGTTGATATGCCTGACAAAAAGGTACAAGTTTATATTTCATATTGGGTATGAGATTTTATGAGCCGAATTGGCAAGCCGCTTGGCTGTTTGATTTTCTTTTGGGTTGGAGATGGCCTAGAGAGGCAAGTTGGAGTTTGAAATTTGACAGTACAAAGGAGGTGCTGGCGAAATTTTTCGAAGAGTTAAGGCGTTAGAAAATTTTCAGGATTTTTGAAAATTTTCGTTGATAAGAATTAATTAATAATTTAATTAAAATTAAATTGGTTCAGTTGAAACTGAAGTTAAGAAGTGAACAAATATGTTCTGACCAGTCGATAGGGTCGTTCGCGATTTTTGAAGTTAAGAACTGAAATTAAATTGGTTCAGTTTAGAATTTGAATTAGAATAACGAATATATTATTTGAACAACAGTTTGAACGTATAATTATATTATAATTAAAATCGAGCTTGAAATGGCGCTGCAGTTCGCGATTGGGCGATTTGAACTTCAACTGAATGTACAAGATTCGTTTTAAGCCGGATTTCCGTGAAACAAGAAACGTGTGGAGCTGGTGGAGTATATCTTTCTAGTGGAAGAGAAAAATCGGGATTTCGTCGTATAGATTTTGATTTATGTCCAAATCAAATTTTAGAAAAGTCGCTGTGGAATTCCTTTATAATTTATAAAGGAATTATTTATATTTAAAAAAAAAGGAATTTCAATATAAATCGAATATCGAGTTGACCCAGATTTGAAATATCGAGTTATAAATCCCAGTGGAGTTGTATGATATTCTGCTGTGAATATAGACGATAATATTTATTTTTAAATATTTAATTTAATTATATTTAAATATATTTATATATTTAAATGGGTCATCCAGAGCTTTAAAAATACGCTGTGTGAGCATATAGAGTCGGAATTCGACGAAACCAGTTTCGTTGGGACCGTAATGTCGAACTGTAGCTGCATGTCCAGTTTGGTGATTTTTGGGTATTGTATGTGATCACAGGGATTTTTGTACATGAATGTAAAATAAAAGATGATGGAATATACCGGGAATATTCCACTCTACTTCTATAAATACCATCCTACACCCTTCTAAACCTAGAAATCCTTTTCCCATAGTCAACAAATGTTGAGCCGCCAAATTTCTTCACAGCAGAAAATCGGGGTCTTCAAAAATCAAAAGAAAATCCCAAACAATTCCTATAAATCAAAACACATATATCTACACGATCCTGAAAGCTTCCTCTTCATTTTGATATCATTTTTGTGGGGATCGAACTCCTTTTTATGCTGCTGGTTTTCAACGCAACGTCCTAGGGTTATCGATTGGAGTGATTTAGGGCATTAACGATTGTTGTTGAGTTCGAAAATGGATTGAGGGAATCGAATGGTGGTTGTGGGTAGGGTCTGGGTGGATCCGAAGTGATGATGTGTCAGTTTTGTCTAGAGCAGATGTTCGACGCGGTGACAAAATCATGCGCGAGTTGAACGTGAGTGTAGTGGGGAGGGCGATGGGTTCATGAACGGGAAGTAGCTGAAATTTTGGTGGAGTGACAGTCTGACGGGAAAGGGGTTTTGTGGAGTTAATATACTGAAGACATGTTTTAAACTGTAAAGAAGATGTTGAGGAGGATGAGGCTGAAATGTACGGTGATGAGGGTTGAATCTCGTGAGATTTGGTAGCTTAACTGTTGATGTTTACTGTTGTGGGTAGTTCATGGAGTCAACGGTGATGGTGGCATCTTTAGTCAGTGAGCTGATGTGGGGGTTTTGTGCATTTAAGTCTGGGAGTGTGTGTGGCCATTGAGTTGTGAAACAGGTGGATCGAATCTTGTTATATAAGTGTAAATCATATTGTATTTGGTTAGTATATAAAACCTTATTATATAAGAAGGGAAGGGAAGGAGCTTAAACACGGTTAATGTATGAAGCCGTGATGTCCAGAGATTTATTCGAGCTCAGGGATTTTTGTTTGAAGGGAAGAGGAGTTCGAATGTGAATTTGGGTTAGAGAACGGTGGGATGTAAAATAAGAAATGAAGGATTTAAGGATCGCGAATGGTAGGATTATCAACAAGGGGGAGACGGATGTTTAACAAGGAGAAGATGGAATGCAAAAGGTCGACATGGATTTTCACAAATGGGAAATGAGCCGATTTAAAATGGGTAAAGCTATAATTTATATTTGTTAAGTTTTATTAAATTTAAAATAAGTGTATTGTCTTGTAAACTATATAACTCGCTCGAACGTGAACAGAATTAGACAAAACAAGATCCGATGGGATCGTATGGACGGACACTACACGATGGAACTGACTGGAAGCGAATCGAAGCTCGTTACAATTTATGGCGAAATAAATTGTCCGACAGAATCAAATAACGCAAACCGTTATTTAACAGCTAACGCGCAAATGTGAGTAAATCTCACTAACTCTGAACAGTTTATAATTTCATGTTGTATTTTTAGAACTGTTAAATATTGGCTGATTGACTGTGTGTTGACTGTTTGATTGAACCGCCAGTCAGTTAGTTGAATTTCTATATTGATTCTGTTTAACAAAATATATCGTATGGAACTGAAAGTGATGTTGATTTTATTGTGTAACATCTGTGGATGTAGGGAAACAGGTTGGAGGAATCCAACTGGATTCCTCAACATTTATTTTATTGTGATTCATATATTGTGATATATGCTGTGATATATAATCTGTTGTTGATTATGTGTGTTTGGACGATATTTATCATCGTTATATGGTATGTTAAATACCATAAGACATATCGGAATGGTGAAAAGGGAATTTTCAAAATGAATATTGAAAATAGATTATTTATAAAATCAAAGGATTTTATAAAAGAGATAATATTTATAATAATCAAAGGAGATTTTATAAAAGGAATTATTTATAAATGGAATATTTATAAATAGAAATTTATTTATAAATGGATTATTTATAAATAGAAATACTGAGAAATGAAACCCTAAAGGAATTATTTGCAAACCATTTGCAAATAGATTAGAATGAGAAAGGTTTGTAAACCATTTACAAATGAGATCGAATAGGGAATATTTGTAAAACCTTTACAAATGAAATCGAAAGAGGAATATTTGTAAAACCTTTACAAATATAAGGAAACATGAGATATTTGTTAAACCATTTACAAATAGAATTAAAAAGGGAATATTTAGAAAACCAGTTAGAGTTAAACCAGTTAGAGAAAATCAGTTAGAGTAAATCGAACTAGAGTTATCCAAATGGAGTTATCGAATATTAGTTTATTCGAATAGAGATAAAGGAAAGGAGTTATCGATTATAGTTTAATCAAAAAGAGTTATCGATTAGTTTAATCGAAGTGAGTAATCGAATATAGTTTATTCGAAAGGAATTATCGAATTTGGTTATTCGAAGGAGTTATCGAATTTAGTTATTCGATGGAGTTAATCGATTAGAGTTAAAGCAAATGAGTTAATCGAATATAGTTTATTCGAATATAAAGTTAATAGAGTTAATCGAATATAGTTTATTCTAATAGAATCAATTGAGTTAATCGAATATTAGTGATTCGAATAGAGTAAAGGGAGTTATCGAATATAGTTTATTCGAAAGGAGTTAAGTGAAACGAGTAAATCAATAGCGTTAGTTCGATAGAGTTAATCCAATAGCGTTAGTCAAACAGAGTTAATCCAATAGCGTTAGTCCAATAGAGTTAATTGATAAGGGTTAATCGAATGGAGTAAATTGAATAGAGTTATCGAATATACTTTATTCGAAGGAAAGAATTATCGAATAGAGATGATTCGAAAGAGAGTTACGTAAGGTAGTTTGTTAAAGAATTAAAAGGTGAACTTTGTCTATTTCAAGGTTAGAAACGTTGTTCAGTTAAGGTCTGAGAGGTAATTATACCCCAACTTGATTGACTCCATTTTTAATTAAGGAATGGTTAAGGTTCGATAGTGAAGGTTGGTTAAAGGAATTTAGTTAATAAGCGTAATGGTTTGAGTTGGCATCGCGATGGTTTGTTTAAACATCTGTCTAAGTCCAATGAAGGAGTTTCGGAAATGTTTTCCAAATAAGAACCAGAAATGTTTCCTGATACAGAAAACAAGAGATGAAAATGTTTTCCAATGGTAATAACATATATTTTCTAATTTTAGAAA
Source organism: Allium sativum (assembly GCA_030737875.1). Lineage (NCBI taxonomy): Eukaryota > Viridiplantae > Streptophyta > Magnoliopsida > Asparagales > Amaryllidaceae > Allium > Allium sativum. The sequence continues at coordinate 458,920,325 of CM060910.1, forward strand.
ATAAGAAATGTTGAATATAGGGAAACAGGAGATGAAAAATGAACTAAGGAGATAAGTGTTAAATGATGTTTGATCGATATAAATTTCCATCTGGAAATAATATCGTTGTTTGCACACCTGTTTTTCTTCGATAGTTAAATCACAGACTATCGAAGTTTTGACCATTTTAACGTTGCTAATATGGAGAGACCGGTTGGATTATTATCCAAAGAACCACTCTGTATTGGCATAAGCGTTGCGAATCATATATGCCAAAGGTAATTGAAGACGGAGTAAAGTGCAAGGGCTATTGTATAAGTCTTAGATAACAGTGCCTAAGATGGATGTATTGAATAGTGCCTTCAGTTCATCCTGTTCCTGGATGACTTGTATGGATGAATGTCTGACAGAGTATTTCCAGAAAGGTCACATACATTGATTTCTTCAACCGTACCAAGAGTGGAAGCGGAGAAGGAAACTTCTTTAGCTAACACGTAATGTACTGTTGTAGACATCAATTAGTGGTTTTCGATGGATCTGACAATGTGGCATTCGAAGTGAATCTGATGTGATGATGAAGCGTAACCTCAAGCCTCATCAACTGGTAAATGACAGAAATCAGGCAGGCAGCACAGCTAAGTCGGTCGTAGCGAAGTAGGGTGTATAATCACCTGATCTAGAGTTTCATTTACTTCTTAAAATCTATTGTTGATGCTGTCCCATTCGGGAAACGGTTGCTGATCCCAACTGTTGGTGATATACATTCAATACACTCAAGCGAAATGAGTGGTCGGTCATGTGTGGCCGGGTTGCAAGATGTTCTTGTTAAACCCAGTGTATTCCTTTCTAGAGGTACACTAGCGAAAGGTGGTTCCATACCTTGTCATAGTTGGAAATCCATTACCCAATACGTGCTTGCGGTTTTTGATTGTATACTATATATGTAGAACGTGAGATGAAAGCGTTTCTGCTAGATGATTATTATATTGTGGTTGATAGACATTATTATAATATCAAAAGGTTTTTTATATAACGATAATTTGGATTCTCATAAGGGAAAAACCCGTTCCGTTATATGGCGTGGTCTTATGAGATATCATTTACCTGCTTGAACTGTTTCAAACTGTTTTACTCACACCAGTCCCATGACTGACCTGGAGTTTATTTGTTTGTTTCCCTAAACTCTTGGGTGCCTAAATTTGTATGGGCAGTCAAGTAGTCAGGATTTACAGATATACTGGAAGAGCTGGAGCAGGAGGCTTCAGGATCATATAGCTATAGTTTATTTCCGTTGTGTTGTAAGTGTTGTACTTTGAAAATGATGTATATTCAAGTACAATATTTTATTTCAAAGTTATGTTATGAAATATATTTATTCGTTCCGCTGTGAGATTCGTGTTACTCTGATGTTGTGTTCTTCTTCTTCTTCTATTCTAAGTTTCTATCTTATCTATCCTCACCCTCTAATTTCTTTCGTTAATGACCGGTATTTTTCCGACGTTTGGTTAGTCATCATCGTGTTTATGGAGATAACCAAGGTCGACAAAATCCCGGGTCGTTACACCCAGATTCGGGTATTAAATAGATAGAAGACCAGACCCTCTTCTGGTATTAATAGAAGTCCTGAACTGTACCCAGATTCGGGTATTAAATAGATAGATGTAACGAAAAGGAATTTCGCTCGGTCCGAACCAGTCGCTAAACCGACCCAGACCGTTCGAAACGCCTGATTGTTTTGAGAACAACACACAACAGAACGCAGACGGAAGAACATTTCATTGTATTTTACAACAATGCATCAGATTACAAGAATATACAGAGTATAAATGAATCAATATTACACAGAAATGCCAGAGATTTAAATTACATTTAAATACATCGCAGCGGAAAATAATACAATACACAACTAGAAGAGATATACGGATACAAAGCTTTCCGGATATCGTTCCAGCTGTAAACCAGGATCCTGTGAATATACATCTGCAAAACCAAAACTACTAGCTGCCCGTGGCAAAATAGGGGCACCCAGAGTTTAGGTTAAAACAATAAACTCCAGGTCAGTCATGGGACTGGTGTGAGAACTAAAACAGTTAATCTTTATTTTTAATGTTCGGTAAATCAAGGGACCACGCCGTATAACACGGAACGGGTTTCCTCCCAAGAATACCAGTGCATAAAACAAACAGCGCAATGCTGAATAAAGAAAAATGAAGCTGTTATAAGACCCAGGTCCTATCACACAATGCAACGCAAGCCGGGGGATAGGGTTTTCCCTTATAACAGCCAAGAATGCTTGATACGTTTAAAATAAATCATTTGATACTATTGTAAGTGTATAGTGTATAAAACAATCTTCGAATCATAAGTATCAATCATAGGCGGCATGGGTACCATATATCATGTCGCCATATATAGGTTATACAATCAAAATCGCAAAGTCACGTAGTTGGAAATTGGGTTTCCATCTATGAAACGAGGCAAAAGATAGTCCTCAACCGATTCGAGACGCTCTAGCCCGTGTCTCAAGAACAGCCGCAACTGCCCCTTGGATCGTCAGGGCCGGTCCACCGATGTGGATTATAATGCCTGAACAATACGTTTCTCCGCCCTTTGGGGCGTAAATGAGCCAACGAATGACTCCATCGGACCCGGATCGTCCGATCAAACCGAGGCGCCTCGCAACAGCAACAACCACACAGGTGAAAAGTATATAAATGTCAGGGCTGGTAGGTCACTGACACCACCCTAGCTAGAAAGAAAACGCATGTCCCCCCTGAGGTCCGTCTCCCGTTTTTGTTTCACCACCGGGGAGTGAGGCTCGCGAATTCACGTTACACAAAGCTATGCCACACAGGCGGTGCTTTGATCATCAACCATAAGACTTTGCTTTTCAACAGAAGCCTTGATCATTTGCTTCTTAGCATGCCACACAGGCAAACCACTCTATGCAACCGATACCAGTCACACATAATGAAATCCAATGTCAGACACACAGTCCATTTACAAGTCCGTTCTGGGTCTGAACGAAACCGGAGGCACCTAGTACCCCGCATATCCATCGATCTCCAAGTATGTCTGGACGATCACCAACTGTTTCCATCTTCTTGGGTGTACAGCCCAATCAAGATCATCAGTAATCACCCAAACGACGTGAAGACCTCCGGTCTTCGACCATCGTCTTCATCTTCGACTTATCGTCGTATCAGTTATTCAGAATGGGATAAACCCGGTCTTTCCGAATAACTCGCGTATATTTTAAATAAGTGTTACACAAACACAACATACGCCTCATTCTAATTCATCAGTCACTAACCGTAAATTAACAAGAGAATAATTCCCCAAATATTAACCCCGAAGGCCGAAACCAACATCAGATCAATATCCAGAAAACCATTCTGCTTGGCTAACCGACAGTTAGTTTCTAAATTTCACATTCATAGGGAAAGGTTCCCATTAATTTTATCCAAGATAAATTCCTTGAATTTATTCTTTAATCTATTTTTGAATATCAATTCAAACTAGTCGGGATTAACGAACTTTACCGAAGTAATCATTTGTTTTAATTTCCCAATCCCAACCTATTCATCCCATGAAGTAAAACAGGTAATACTTCATATCTAACACCACGGTGTTATCGGTAAATTCAATTACCATTTTACGTTCAAATCTAATTAAAGATTTAACTATCGCCTGGAGTAAAACTGGTGACACTCCGTTCTCGATCTTTTCAATCTAATTAAAGATTCATTAAAACTCCACTTAGTTTTAATCTTTAATTGGGTTAAAGAATTAGTGTCATTTAAAACACGGTTCACGATAAACCCAAAACCACATTCCATTAGTTATCGGGTTAAAGAACGAGTGTTATTTAAAACACTGTCCACGATAAACCCAAAAATCAATATCGATTCAATTTCAATTAAATATTATTTAATTGGTACACTTCATTAAATCTAAATAAAAAGATTTAATCTTTTCTCAACTGGGTTCAAGAACAGTGTTAGTCAAGACACCATTCACGACAAACCCAAATCACATTTGATATTAAATACAAGGCTCTGAATAGAAAATATCCCGGCTTATATTCAATATCAAATTCGACGACCAACAAATATCGTATTGGAAATAACGATATATATATATATATCTATATCTTTCAAATTTCCATAACAACATCTGTATAATCATGAAATCCAACATCGAAATATTCCGAAGACAATTTCGATTCAAATCCATTCCAATGCAATCATTGGAAATTCTGGTTAGTTTCAAAACCATTTCAAATTCAATTTATTTATTTAAAAATAAATGGAATTATAATTCTAGTTCAAAACTAGTTCATTTCGATAAAAATCTATTTTTATCTTTTCAAATATGGAGTTTTTTTTCATCCCAATTCTTTCTAAATCATTTCTTATGATTTTACACAAATTATTACTATTTTTAATAATTTTATCAAGGCCCGTACAGTCGATTTCCATCACGGCCATCAAACTGCACTTACAGCGACCTTTTTCAAATTTGATTTGGACATAATTCCAAATCCAACCGTTAGATTTCAAATTTCTAATATTCGTTAGGAAGCTCTTTTCGATACGAACCCAACGGTTCCGGTTTTAGGAGAATCCGACGGTCGGATCTCCCGTAATGTCAATTTGAAATAAATGGTCGAAATTCACGAACTGCCGCGGCGCGGCGCGTTCTATTCAGGCCATTATATTATATATATAATATATATTTCGTCGATTTCTATTTAAAACCGAATTTTACAAATAGTTTTGAATTCGTTCCAGAAACAATTTCAATCTTTATTTCAGATTCAAATCAAAATTGAATTTCCTATTATAAATCCTTTTTACTTTCATTTCTATTTGATTTCAATTCAAATCGATTTTAATTCGATTCGAATTCATTTCGTTTTCTATTCAATTTAAATTCAATTCATTTTCTATTCAATTTAAATTCAATTCGTTTTATATTCAATTCGTTTCGAAATCGTTTTATATTCAGTTCATTTCAAAATATTTGATTACGAAATCACTTTTCAATATTCATTTCAAAATGAGTAAAATCGATATAAATCTCGTTCACGTCAAAATGGCGTCAATCTAATCAACACGGCTTCATGTATTTCTATTTTCTAATACTCTATTTCAAATATTTCTTTTTCAAATATTTCTATTTCAAATATTCTATTTCAAATATTTCTTTTTCAAATATTTCTATTTCAAATATTCTATTTCAAATATTCTATTTATCGAAATATTTCGTTCAACACATGACTAATCTCAACGGATGAGTACTGTCAACACATGAACATTTATTTTATATTGATAAAGATGTAAATTTTATTATTAAAATTTTTTGTTCAACACATGACTAATCTCAACGGATGAGTACAGTCAACACATGAACCTTTATTTTATAATATTCTTTATTTTCTAAATTGGAATGAGGCCCAATCAATCACCATATAATGTTAATTATATGGATTTTCATACATCACACGTATATAATAGCATTGAAAAATAATCAACCATCAACCAAAGTGCAATACACTGTATAAGCATCAAATATAGATATCTAAGCTTATAACAGCCTGTCAATCAATCGATCGACATATTTAATCAATTAGGATGAGTGGACTTCAAATTTCATCCCAACACCCGTGTGGGGTTTCAAATCAACAAACACAGATTTTATTTGTGCAGTTGGGCGATGTGTAAAATTTATCGTCCTAATCAATATCAGTCAAATCAGTGTATATAAACAAATCGGCCGATTTGTTTATAAATATTTATTTATTCACATTCACTATATTCATATTCACGTTAAAAATTATATTTTTAACGATAAACCATTTTATTTTGACATATGAATTTCTATTCAGTTCATTCTTTAAATAAAATGATATTTTTATTTTTCTAACTTATTTTAGAAAATTTCGGCGGCATAACGGCACGATACTAGAAACGGGACAAGGCCTAGCCTTATCCCCGGTCTAGTGAAGGCCCACGCCATTCACATATCAATCAAATTTACCAAACAACCAAATTCAAATCAAATCATCTAATTAATTTATGAAACCAAACAAACAAGTCCATGGTCTGTGGACGATTGTGTCGGGTGCTACTAAGCACCGTCTGCATCCAAGTATATATATATAACTAGAAAATGAAATTGAAAGGTGAGAAATTCTCACCTTGGGTTTCCACTCCGCCGTTCTTTAGCGGACGATTGTTTGGATTCTGCCCTTATTTCCAACGCGATCTTTTCACGTTGTTCATAGCAAAAAATCACATTTTTACTCACTATTCCAAATAGATAAAAATCGAATTTTTATTTCGTTATTCCAATAAATAAAAATTGAATTGTTATTCTTCGTTTCCATAAGGAAAAATCGAATCTTTTATTCTACAAAAAATCAAATCTTTATAAAGATAAATATCACGTCTTTACCCCGCAACTTCTATAATCACAATTATATTTTTACTATTGCTATTTCATATATGAAAATCTAATTTTTCTAATTGAAAAATCATACTTTCCTACTAACAAAAATATTGTTTTTCTACTAATAAAAATCTCATTTTTCTACCTTCAAAAATAATTCTATTTTCTACTTTTAAAACCAATTCTATATTTTTATATTTCTGAAAACAATTCTATATTTTTATATTTCATTAAACAATTCTATATTTATTTATTTTTAAAACTAATTTTGTATATGCTAATATATATATTTTTATTTTCAGATTTAAAGGGAATTACTTAAACTAATTATGGAATAATTAAAATTAAGTAAAATTAAACCTCTTTAATCCCCCTTTTCCCTCTGTCTTTCTCGTTCCAGCTTGAACCCATTCTGTCGATCGGAGAACCCCCATCTCGCCGCTACTACACCCCACCGGACCGCCATCACCCTGTGCCAAGTCGAAGCCCTTCCAAAGCCGCCCCTGTGAAAACCCGTAACTTCCCAGTAAAGGAAAGCGGCGGATAGTTCGAGAACAAGCCACACCAGAACGCATATAAAAGAACGTTTCATTGTATATTACAACAATGCATCACATTACAAGAATATACAGAGTATAAATGAATATTACACAGAAATTATCAGAGATTACATTTAAATACATAGCAGCGGAAAATAATACAATACACAACTAGAAGGAGATATACGGATACAAAGCTTTCCGGATACCGTTCCAGCTGTAAACCAGGATCCTGTGAATATAAATCTGCAAAACCAAAACTACTAGCTGCCCGTGTCAAAATAAGGGCACCCAGAGTTTAGGTTAAAACAATAAACTCCAGGTCAGTCATGTGACTGGTGTGAGAACTAAAACAGTTATTATTCTTTATTTTAAAAGTTAGGTAAATCAAGGGACCACGCCGTATAACACGGAACGGGTTTCCTCCCAAGAATACCAGTGCATAAAACAAACAGCGCAATGCTAAATAAAGAAAAATGAAGCTGTTATAAGACCCAGGTCCCATCACACAATGCAACGCAGTCGAGGATAGGGTTTTCCCTTATAACAGCCAAAGAATGCTTGATACGGTTAAAACAAATCGTTTGATACTATTATAAGTGCATAGTGTATAAAACAACTTCAAATCATAAGTATCAATCATAGGAGGCATGAGCGCCCCATCCCACTATGTCGCCATACTAGGCTCTACAAATAAAACCGCGAATGTCACGTATTTGGAAATTGGATTTCCGTCTATGAACCGAGGCAAAAGATAGTCCTCAACCGATTCGAGACAATCTAGCCCATGTCTCAGGAACAGACGCAACTGCCCCATGGAGCGACAGGGCCGGTCCACCGATGTGGATTATTATGCTTGAACACTACGTTTCCCCGCCCTTTGGGGCGTAAATGAGCCAACGAATGACTCCATCGGACCCGGATCGTCCGATCAAACCGAGGCGCCTCGCAACAGCAACAACCACATAAGTCAAACTCGTCAGGGCGTGTAAAACCACTGACGCCACTTTTTAGCTAGAAGGAAACGCATGCCCTCCCTGAGGTCCGTCTCCCGTTTTGGTTCATACCGGGTGTGAAACTCGCGAAGTAAACGTTACACAAAGCTAAGCCACAAAGGCCGTGCTTTGATCATCACCACAAGACTTTGCTTTTCAACAGAAGCCTTGATCTTTTGCCACTTAGGCATGCCACACAGGCAATTCACTCCATGCGATTGATATCCATCAATATAAAACCCCTGAGCTCGTACGTCTCAGAGAAGGGCGTTAAGCAAGAGAATAAATTCTCCGCCGCCAAACAGATATATATTTAATAGAGATCAATCACACGGACTAAAATCCAATGTCAGACACACAGTCCATTTACAAGTCTGTTCTGGGTCTGAACGAAACCGGAGGCACCTAGTACCCCGCATGTCCATCGATCTCCAAGCACGCCTGGACGATCACCAACTGTTTCCATCTTCTTGGGTGTACAGCCCAATCAAGATCATCAGTAATCACCCAAACGACGTGAAGACTTCTGGTCTTCGACCACCGTCTTCATCTTCGACTTATCGTCGTATCAGTTATTCAGAATGGGATAAACCCGGTCTTTCCGAATAACTCGCGTATATTTTAAATAAGTGTTACACAAACACAACATACGCCTCATTCCAATTCATCAGTCACTAACCGTAAATTAATCAAGAGAATAATTCCCCAAATATTAACCCCAAAGGCCGAAACCAACATCAGATCAATATCCAGAAAACCATTCTGCTTGGCTAACCGACAGTTAGTTTCTAAATTTCACATTCATAGGGAAAGGTTCCCATTAATTTTATCCAAGATAATTTCTTGAATTTATTCTCTAATTTTCCTTTGAATTTCGATTCAACTAGTCGGAATTAACGAACCTTACCGTAGTAATCATTGGTTTTAATTTCCCAATCCCAACCTATTCATCCCATGAAGTAAAACTGGTAATACTTCATATCTAACACCACGGTGTTATCGGTAAATTCAATTACCATTTCACGTTCAAATCTAATTAAAGATTTAACTATCGCCTGGAGCAAAACTGGTGGTACTCCATTCTCGACCATTTCAATCTAATTAAAGATTCATTAAAACTCCACTTAGTTTTAATCGTTAACTGGGTTAAAGAATCCGTGTCATTTAAAACACAGTTCACGATAAACCCAAAATCACATTCATTAATTATCGGGTTAAAGAACGAGTGTTGTTTAAAACACTGTTCACGATAAACCCAAAAATCAATATCAATTCAATTCCAATTAAATATTATTTAATTGGTACACTTCATTAAATCTAAATAAAAAGATTTAATCTTTTCTCAACAGGGTTCAAGAACAGTGTTAATGAAGACACCATCCACGACAAACCCAAATCACATTTGATATTCAATATAAGGCTCTGAATAGAAAATATATCGGCTTATATTCAATATCAAATTCTACGATTAACAAATGTCGTATTGGAAATAACGATATAAGTATATATCTTTCAAATTTCCATAACAACATCTGTATAATCACGAATTCCAACATCGAAATATTCCGAAGACAATTTCGATTCAAATCCACCCCAATGCAATCATTGGAAATTCTGGTTATTTCTAAAACCCTTTTCAAATTCAATTTATTTATTTAAAAATAAATAGAATTATATTTCTAGTTCAAAACTAGTTCATTTCGATAAAAATCTATTTTTATCTTTTCAAATATGGAGTTTTTCATCCCAATTCTTTCTAAATCATTTCTTATGATTTTACACAAATTATTACTATTTTTAATAATTTTATCAAGGCCCGTACAGTCGATTTCCATCAACGGTCATCGAACTGCACTTACAGCGACCTTTTTCAAATTTGATTTGGACATAATTCCAAATCCAACCGTTAGATTTCAAATTTCTAATATTCGTTAGAAAGCTCTTTTCGATACGAACCCAACGGTTCCGGTTTTAGGAGAATCCGACGGTCGGATCTCCCGTAATGTCCATTGGAAATAAATGGTCGAAATTCACGAACTGCCGCGGCGCAGCGCGTTCTATTCAGGCCATTATATTATATATATAATATATATAATATATATTTCGTCGATTTCTATTTAAAACGAATTATATAAATAGTTTTAAAATTCGTTTCAAAAGCAATTTCAACTTCCATTTCAATTCAAATCAAAATTGAATTCTTCTTTATAAATTCGTTTTAAAATTCATTTCTATTCAATTCAAATTTCAATTCAATTTGAATTCATTTCAATTCGCTTTCAATTCAATTTGAATTCGTTTTCAATTCAATTCATTTCAAAATAGTTTTCAATTCAATTCATTTCGAAATCGTTTTCAATTCAATTCATTTCGAAATCGTTTTCAATTCATTTCATTTCGAAATCGTTTTCAATTCAATTCATTTCGAAATCGTTTTCAATTCAATTCATTTCGAAATCGTTTTCAATTCAATTCATTTCGAAATCGTTTTCAATTCATTTCATTTCGAAATCGTTTTCAATTCAATTCATTTTGAAATCGTTTTCAATTCAATTCATTTCGAAATCGTTTTCAATTCAATTCATTTCGAAATCGTTTAAAATCGATATAAATATCGTTCACGTCAAAATGGCGTCAATCTAATCAACACGGCTTCATATATTTCTATTTTCAAATATTCTATTTCAAATATTTCTTTTTCAAAATAGTTGTTATTATCAAAATATTTCGTTCAACACATGACCAATCTCAATGGATGAGTACTATCAACACATGAACCTTTATTTTATATTGATCTTTATTTTTCAAATTAGAATGAGGCCCAATCAATTACCATATAAAATTAATTATATGGATTTTCATACAACACATGTATATAATAGCATTGAAAATAATCAACCATCAACCAAAGTGCACTACACTGTATAAGCATCAAATATAGATATTCAACGCTTATAACAGTCTGTCAATCAATCGATCGACATATTTAATCAATCAGGATGAGTGAACTTCAAATTTCATCCCAACACCCGTGTGGGGTTTCAAACAATCAAACACATATTTTATTCGTGTAGTTGGGCGATGTGTAAAATTTATCGACCCAATCAATATCAGTCAAATCAGTGCATATAAACAAATCGGCCGATTTGTCTATAAATATCTATTTATTCACTTTCACGTTAAAAATTATATTTTTAACGATAAAGCATTTTATTCCAACTTATGAATTTCTATTCAATTCGTTCTTTAAATAAAATGATATTTTTTTATTTTTCTAACATATTTTTAGAAAATTTCGGCGGCATAACGGCACGATACTAGAAACGGGACGAGGCCTAGCCTTATCCCCGGTCTAGTGAAGGCCCACGCCATTCACACATCAATCAATCCATTCATTTCACCAAACAATTCAATTTCAAATCAAATCATCTAACTAATCTATGCAACCAAACAAACAAGTCCATGGTCTGTGGACGATTGTGTCGGGTGCTACTAAGCACCGTCTGCATCCTAGTATATATATATATAACTAGTAAAAGAATTTGAAAGGTGAGAAATTCTCACCAATAGCTATCCTAGCTCCACGGCACTTCATTGATAGAAATCTTCATTGCTATCGCATCTTCGTCATCTTCGTTGCCCGTAGCCACTACATATGTAAAAATCGAATTTTTATTTCGTTATTCAATATATAAAAATCGAATTTTTATTACTATGTTATATAGATAAAAATTATATTTTTATCACGCTATCTTCCATATAAAGATTTCGCCTTCATAAAAATAAAGATTTCGCCTTTCTAAAAATAAAGACTTCGCCTTTTCTAAATAAAGATTTCGCCTTTCAAATATAAAGTTTATATTTTTCTCGAAGTAAAAATCATGTTTTTACTTCACTACCCATATCAAAATATCGTCTTTTCATATTTAAAAATATCGCTTTTTCATATTTAAAAATATCGCCTTTTCGTATTTAAAAATATCGCCTTTTCATATTTATCATCTATATAGTAAAAACTATATTTTTGATACTTTAAAAATATAAAAATCATATTTTTATTACTTTAAAAATACAAAGATCATATTTTTATCTTTCTACAATATAAAAGATTATATTTTTAACTCTTCTATCATGTAAAAATTATATTTTTAACTCTCTACCTAACCAAAAATCATATTTCTACCACTTCTATATAGTAAAGATTATATTTTTAATTCTTTAAAAAAATATAAAAACTATATTTTTAATACTTTAAAACATAAAAATCATATTTTTATGATATTAAAAATCGTATTTTCCTAACAGGAAAAATATAATCTTCTCTTACATTATTTATATGGTAAATAAATAAGCTAAATTAAAATAAATACTTACTTTAATTCAGCGAAGGGAGGGGGGTCTTGGGAGCACCGAATTCAGGGAGGGGAGGGGATTTACTGACGGAATTGGTGGAGGGGGGGGGGGGGCTGTCAGGCCGGCGGCCGCTGCTGCGAGGGGGGGGAATCTTCGGGGTTAGGGTTTCGCTGCATCAGCGCGAGGAGGGGGTTGCGGTGTCGGGGTCTCGGCGTGGCTGTCGATCGACGCAGTGGCGTCACTGGTGGGGGGGGGGGGGGGGGGGCGCGATCGTCAGAGAAGAAGAAGGGGAGGAGGCGCGAGACGAGGGCGGCGGTTCAACGATGGGTCCATCGTTTTTTTTTTCTTTTTTTATTTTGATTTGTATCTCTAAAATGAAACGAACGGGGGGGGGGGGGGGGCAGAAGGATAAAGGAAGGAGAGTTTTTTTTTATATAATAATTTATTTAATTTATTTTAAATTTCAAAACTTCATGCTTATCGAAACGAACTCTAATTTAAACTCAACGACTGCCGCCCCTAGCGTTTTACCCCTATTCCGAACACAATGGGATATGTATCGTAAGCTGATTCGACTGTTTCGATCAGTTTCTGTTTAATTTACATTTAAATCATTATATTGAATTTTAAACGTACATTTCAAATTACCGGGGTCACAAACTAACTCTAAAAATTCCCGAAAAAAATTTTTTAGCTTCGTATTGACGATACGATCCTAACAAAACTAGTTTCGTCGAATCCTGAGACCGTTAGAAAAATGGCCAATTTCCAGTCGATTAAAATCAACTGAAACTGGTCAAACACGTTTTCCTTTGCCACGCTCACATATTGATCCGAAAAATTATGAAATTTAAAATCTAGCAATAACTTTACATCACGGACCCAACAAAACTGGTTTCGTCGAAATCCGAGGTCGTTTGCAAAATGTCTATTTCTAAGGGCCTGAATTCCATAGCGACTATTCAGAATTTTCAACTGGACATATCTTTTGATTCCCGCTATGAAATTTTGATTTGTCGGATTCGTTGGAAAGATATTCACTATTAGATTCCATTATTTTTGGTTTCACTAAAATCCGGATTGTTTTTCACCCGGTACATTCAATTGAAGTTTGAAATCGAATTATCGAACTACCGCGCCATTTTCAATTCCTTTTATAGTTATATATAATTATTTATATTCCAACGACGACGTATATAATATATACGTTCTAATTATATTCAAAATAAATTTCTCGTCGTTTTTATTTAAAATAATTCATTTTAAATAATCAAAATTCGCTAAAATCGCCAAAATAAAATTTTTAAACTGGCCCAGATTTTCGAGTTGTTACAACCCCTCCTCCCTCAATCGCAGCGTGTTCGGTGGTTTTCCCATGTCGGAGGATAGGTTCGAACGGAGTGGGTTTACAAGGGAAATTCGAGCAGCTCACGCTATTATCCCTCATCAATCTGGCACGAAATCGAAGATCGTAGATTTTGCTTCGATTTTTGTCTTAAGGGATTGGGATTTTATTTCGTGGATTCGGAAATTTAGTGGGAGGAAGATTCGAACTTCCCGTTCGTTGATTTTGGAGGAGCAGCTCCTACAGCGCGTTGACCACGCGAGAGAGGGAGAAAGGGTTTTGACCGAGCTTATGACCTTATATATATTTTATATTTTTATTATTTTAATTTTGAAAATATCTGTCTTTGCATTCGGACTCAGAATCAAACCCAACGACTGTCGCCCCTAGCTAAATACCCGCATTCCGAACACAATGGGATATGTTTCGTAAGCCAATTCTGCTGTTTCGATAGGTTTCCGTCAAAATCAAAATATAATTCTTTATATTTTGAATTTGAACGCACATTTCAATTTACCGGGGCCACATACGAACCCCGAAAATTACAGAAAAATTATTTCTAACTTCGTATTGACGATACGGTCCTAACAAAACTAATTTCGTCAAATTCTGAGACCGTTTGAAAAATGGCCATTTTCCAGTCGATTAAATTCAACTGAAACTAGTCAAACGCGTTTAACTGCGCCACGCTCACATATTGATTCGAAAAATTATGAAATTTAAAACCTAGCAATAATTTGACATCACGGACCCAACAAAAGTGGTTTCGTCGAAATTCGAGGTCGCTTGCAAAATTTCCATTTTTAAGGGCCTAAATTCCATAGCGACTATTCAGAATTTTCATCTGGACATATCTTTTGATTCCCGCTATGAAATTTCGAATTTTCGGATTCGTTGGAAATATATTCACAAATAGATCCTAATGTTTTTGGTTTCACTAAAATCCGGATTGTTTTGCACCCGGTACATTCAATTGAAGTTTGAAATCGAATTATCGAACTACCGCGCCATTTTCAATTCCTTTTATATATAAATAATTATTTATATTCCAACGACGAGCCATATAATATATACGTTCGAATTCTATTCAAAATAAATCTTTCTTCGTTTTTATTTAAAATAATTCATTTTAAATAATAAAAATTCACTAAAATTGCCAAAATAAAAATTTTAAACTGGCCTAGATTTTCAGGTTGTTACAATCACCCCACTTAAAACTTTTCGTCCCCGAAAAGGAACAAAGTTGAAAGTGGTTTGATTAATCAACTCTACGTTCGATCTGGTTTTCATTCTCCAACTTTTCAGTTTCTGAGAATTTTCAAATTCTTCAAAAATTTGGCTAACACCCTAAATTTTCGAAAAATTTCGCCATAACCTCCCCTGCACCGGGAGCCACGGGAAAATCCCGAAATTGCCATATAGGCCTTCTGATCTCAAAAAGAAAAAGAAAAAGCCAAGCGGCTAGCCAATAGGCTCATAAAATCATCATCACCCAAACAAAACAGTAAATTATATAGTAAACATGTACCTATTTGTCGGGCAAACAAATTTTATTCTCTGCTCTAGCCTCCTTGCTATGACCTGTTCAATGTAAGCACAAGTATATGCAAGCAAATGCGACACATTTTCAATACAACTCACTTTTTGGTACAATTTGACTAAATGGTTCAAATTTTAATTAATCCAACAATAATCAAACAACGCAACCATCAATCAATTAGTTGATTAGCATTTCAAATTCATAACTTTGATATATATTCTAAAAATCAGTTTTTTGATGCAAAATCACAACAATAAACCCTATCTAATTTTGGTTCTCACACCAGTCAATAGGAAATATATAGATATTACACGTTCGTCACTCGAATATAAATTCTGATGATGATATATCAATCATTAGAATCACCCCCGGGTGACTAGAGTGTAACTCTATATCTATCCAATATACCAAAACTTCGAATACACGCTAGCTAGGCGCATACGCAAAATATTTATATATTGGATTGTCCTAATCAATATGAAATAAATAATCAAATACGAATAATTGATTTTAAATTTTCAAAACAAAATTCGTTTCATTTTTAAAAATATACTCTTCACACTCGTTCTAGGATACTGCTGATCCCATCTCTAACGAGTCATTCCCATTGGATATTACTAATCCAATATCTGATGAATTCTTTCGTATGGTTCTAATGTGCCTTGTTCTCTAAGCTTTGTAAACCAAAGCTCTGATACCACATGTGACGAAAAGGAATTTCGCTCGGTCCGAACCAGTCGCTAAACCGACCCAGACCGTTCGAAACGCCTGATTGTTTTGAGAACAACACACAACAGAACGCAGACGGAAGAACATTTCATTGTATTTTACAACAATGCATCAGATTACAAGAATATACAGAGTATAAATGAATCAATATTACACAGAAATACCAGAGATTTAAATTACATTTAAATACATCGCAGCGGAAAATAATACAATACAAAACTAGAAGAGATATACGGATACAAAGCTTTCCGGATATCGTTCCAGCTGTAAACCAGGATCCTATGAATATACATCTGCAAAACCAAAACTACTAGCTGCCCGTGTCAAAATAGGGGCACCCAGAGTTTAGGTTAAAACAATAAACTCCAGGTCAGTCATGGGACTGGTGTGAGAACTAAAACAGTTCATCTTTATTTTTAATGTTCGGTAAATCAAGGGACCACGCCGTATAACACGGAACGGGTTTCCTCCCAAGAATACCAGTGCATAAAACAAACAGCGCAATGCTGAATAAAGAAAAATGAAGCTGTTATAAGACCCAGGTCCTATCACACAATGCAACGCAAGCCGGGGGATAGGGTTTTCCCTTATAACAGCCAAGAATGCTTGATACGTTTAAAATAAATCATTTGATACTATTGTAAGTGTATAGTGTATAAAACAATCTTCGAATCATAAGTATCAATCATAGGCGGCATGGGTACCATATATCATGTCGCCATATATAGGTTATACAATCAAAATCGCAAAGTCACGTATTTGGAAATTGGGTTTCCATCTATGAACCGAGGCAAAAGATAGTCCTCAACCGATTCGAGACGCTCTAGCCCGTGTCTCAGGAACAGCCGCAACTGCCCCTTGGATCGTCAGGGCCGGTCCACCAATGTGGATTATAATGCCTGAACAATACGTTTCTCCTCCCTTTGGGGCATAAATGAGCCAACGAATGACTCCATCGGACCCGGATCGTCCGATCAAACCGAGGCGCCTCGCAACAGCAACAACCACACAGGTGAAAAGTATATAAATGTCAGGGCTGGTAGGTCACTGACACCACCCTAGCTAGAAAGAAAACGCATGTCCCCCCTGAGGTCCATCTCCCGTTTTTGTTTCACCACCGGGGAGTGAGGCTCGCGAATTCACGTTACACAAAGCTATGCCACACAGGCGGTGCTTTGATCATCAACCACAAGACTTTGCTTTTCAACAGAAGCCTTGATCATTTGCATCTTAGCATGCCACACAGGCAAACCACTCTATGCAACCTATACCAGTCACACATAATGAAATCCAATGTCAGACACACAGTCCATTTACAAGTCCGTTCTGGGTCTGAACGAAACCGGAGGCACCTAGTACCCCGCATATCCATCGATCTCCAAGTACGTCTGGACGATCACCAACTGTTTCCATCTTCTTGGGTGTACAGCCCAATCAAGATCATCAGTAATCACCCAAACGACGTGAAGACCTCCGATCTTCGACCATCGTCTTCATCTTCGACTTATCGTCGTATCAGTTATTCAGAATGGGATAAACCCGGTCTTTCCGAATAACTCGCGTATATTTTAAATAAGTGTTACACAAACACAACATACGCCTCATTCTAATTCATCAGTCACTAACCGTAAATTAACAAGAGAATAATTCCCCAAATATTAACCCCGAAGGCCGAAACCAACATCAGATCAATATCCAGAAAACCATTCTGCTTGGCTAACCGACAGTTAGTTTCTAAATTTCACATTCATAGGGAAAGGTTCCCATTAATTTTATCCAAGATAAATTCTTTGAATTTATTCTTTAATCTATTTTTGAATATCAATTCAAACTAGTCGGGATTAACGAACTTTACCGAAGTAATCATTTGTTCTAATTTCCCAATCCCAACCTATTCATCCCATGAAGTAAAACTGGTAATACTTCATATCTAACACCACGGTGTTATCGGTAAATTCAATTACCATTTTACGTTCAAATCTAATTAAAGATTTAACTATCGCCTGGAGTAAAACTGGTGATACTCCGTTCTCGATCTTTTCAATCTAATTAAAGATTCATTAAAACTCCACTTAGTTTTAATCTTTAACTGGGTTAAAGAATTAGTGTCATTTAAAACACGGTTCACGATAAACCCAAAACCACATTCCATTAATTATCGGGTTAAAGAACGAGTGTTATTTAAAACACTGTCCACGATAAACCCAAAAATCAATATCGATTCAATTTCAATTAAATATTATTTAATTGGTACACTTCATTAAATCTAAATAAAAAGATTTAATCTTTTCTCAACTGGGTTCAAGAACAGTGTTAGTCAAGACACCATTCACGACAAACCCAAATCACATTTGATATTAAATACAAGGCTCTGAAAAGAAAATATCCCGGCTTATATTCAATATCAAATTCGACGACCAACAAATATCGTATTGGAAATAACGATATATATATATCTATATCTTTCAAATTTCCATAACAACATCTGTATAATCATGAAATCCAACATCGAAATATTCCGAAGACAATTTCGATTCAAATCCATTCCAATGCAATCATTGGAAATTCTGGTTAGTTTCAAAACCATTTCAAATTCAATTTATTTATTTAAAAATAAATAGAATTATAATTCTAGTTCAAAACTAGTTCATTTCGATAAAAATTTATTTTTATCTTTTCAAATATGGAGTTTTTTTTCATCCCAATTCTTTCTAAATCATTTCTTATGATTTTACACAATTTATTACTATTTTTAATAATTTTATCAAGGCCCGTACAGTCGATTTCCATCACGGCCATCAAACTGCACTTACAGCGACCTTTTTCAAATTTGATTTGGACATAATTCCAAATCCAACCGTTAGATTTCAAATTTCTAATATTCGTTAGGAAGCTCTTTTCGATACGAACCCAACGGTTCCGGTTTTAGGAGAATCCGACGGTCGGATCTCCCGTAATGTCAATTTGAAATAAATGGTCAAAATTCACGAACTGCCGCGGCGCGGCGCGTTCTATTCAGGCCATTATATTATATATATAATATATATAATATATATTTCGTCGATTTCTATTTAAAACCGAATTTTACAAATAGTTTTGAATTCGTTCCTGAAACAATTTCAATCTTTATTTCAGATTCAAATCAAAATTGAATTTCCTATTATAAATCCTTTTTACTTTCATTTCTATTTTATTTCAATTCAAATCGGTTTTAATTCGATTCGAATTCATTTCGTTTTCTATTCAATTTAAATTCAATTCATTTTCTATTCAATTTAAATTCAATTCGTTTTCTATTCAATTCGTTTTATATTCAATTCATTTCGAAATCGTTTAATATTCAGTTCATTTCGAAATATTTGATTACGAAATCACTTTTCAATATTCATTTCAAAATGAGTAAAATCGATATAAATCTCGTTCACGTCAAAATGGCGTCAATCTAATCAACACGGCTTCATGTATTTCTATTTTCTAATACTCTATTTCAAATATTTCTTTTTCAAATATTTCTATTTCAAATATTCTATTTCAAATATTTCTTTTTCAAATATTTCTATTTCAAATATTCTATTTCAAATATTCTATTTATCGAAATATTTCGTTCAACACATGACTAATCTCAACGGATGAGTACTGTCAACACATGAACATTTATTTTATATTGATAAAGATGTAAATTTTATTATTAAAATTTTTTGTTCAACACATGACTAATCTCAACGGATGAGTACAGTCAACACATGAACCTTTATTTTATAATATTCTTTATTTTCTAAATTGGAATGAGGCCCAATCAATCACCATATAATGTTAATTATATGGATTTTCATTAATCACACGTATATAATAGCATTGGAAAATAATCAACCATCAAACAAAGTGCACTACACTGTATAAGCATCAAATATAGATATCTAACGCTTATAACAGCCTGTCCATCAATCGATCGACATATTTAATCAATTAGGATGAGTGGACTTCAAATTTCATCCCAACACCTGTAACACCCCGTATTTCAGTTAATGCTAAAATTCACTAATTGCAGAATAAGTAATCTCAAATGGGAGAATTGGGGGAAACGGGCTGCGTCATTGCGTTCGTCTCGGAAAAAATACGCGAAATAGAGTCCGAAATTTTGTAAATCGGAGTCCGTATGGCCCAGTTATGGCCCAATGAAGTTTGCAGAAAATTCAAAGTTAAAAACAGATTTAAAAATTCAAATTCAGATTTTTAATTTCAACCAGCGGGGCCAGGCGGGAAAGTTCCCGCCATAGCCATGTCGACAGGGCTGTCGACAGGCCTGTCGACTGGGAAGTCGACTGCCCTGTCGACTTGCCTGTCGACACGGGGTGTCGAGCCACTTGGCCTGGGTGCACCAGGTCTGGTTCTCTGGCTAGGGCTGGGCTGTGTTCTAGAGACTTCCTAAATCTGACGGATCTAATCTAACCTAGGGTTAATCCTATGGTCTAAAACACACCCTAATCCTATAAATACACCCTAATGCAAGCCTAATCCATACTAAAAATAGAAATGATACCATCATGCCGCCAAAATCAAACTTAAGAGGAGCCTCCACTAGTTTATGAAGAGAGTTGCAAGCTAATCAACCTCTAATCATCATCTCCTTCAAAGTTTGCAACTAGTTCTACTTCATAAGTTTGCTAATCTTGGTTTTGGTGAGTTCCTATGCCTTTAGCAAGTAATTGCTAAACTAATTAGGATAGGATATTAGGAGGCTATGGATGTAAATGTGGATTATGCAAGTTGTGGTTGTCATATGTTATAAGTTCATATGTAAACTTGCCTCTTTTTATGATATGATGTGTTATGTAAGATCATATGCAAGTTTTATGCAAGTTCTTATGCAAGTTCATGTGCAAGTTAGTCTCTTTTTATGATATGCATAATATATGCAAGTTTGCCTTTGTGATATGACATGATATATACAAGTTCATGTGCAAGTTAGTCTCTTTTTATGATATGCATGACATATGCAAGTTTGCCTTTGTGATATGACATGGTATGCAAGTTCATATGCAAGTTTTATGCAAGTTTATATGCAAGTTTATATGCAAGTTCATATGCAAGTTTTATGCAAGTTTATATGCAAGTTCATATGCAAGTTTTATGCAAGTTTATATGCAAGTTTATATGCAAGTTCATATGCAAGTTTTATGCAAGTTCATATGCAAGTTTTATGCAAGTTCATATGCAAGTTTTATGCAAGTTCATATGCAAGTTTTATGCAAGTTCATATGCAAGTTTTATGCAAGTTCATATGCAAGTTTGTCTCTTTTTATGATGTGCATAACATATGCAAAGTTGCCCCTATGTATGACATGTTATGTAAACGAATTACGTGGGAAACGATGGGGTTAATATGCATGTTAATAGAAATGTGTAAAGTTGTTATGATTAAGCATAACATAAAATGAATGGACATAATTGGGAATTTACCTATTAAGTTAGGTCTACCCATATTATGGAGTTGGGAATTTACCTATTAGGTTAGGTCTACCCATACTATGGAATTGGGAATTTACCTATTGAGTTAGGTCTACCCATATTCTTAAAAATGTAATTAATTAGGGATAATTAATACAAATTATGGGGGTGATTAATTAGGTGTAATTAATCAACTAAGACACGAGGTTGGACCCTTTTGTAGCGGAAGTCTGCCCGGAACCGACCGGCCATCCAGTAGCTACAAATGATTGGCCCAATGTGAGAGGTCTTAGTCATAAATTAAATACGTGATTAAAGTAAAGACACGAGGTTAGACCCTTTTTATGATGGAAGTCTGCCCGGACCCAACCGGCATATCCAGCAGTCATAAAAGATGGTCTAATGTGAGAGGTCTTTATGAGGTCATGATCTTAATTAATTAATTAAGAAACACTTAACCATATTAGCATGTAGAGGGACATGAGGGGTTAAGTGGGTGCCTTGGGTGGCATATGGAAATCTAGTGGTTGCCTTGGGTGGCAATAGAAAATACGATTAGAATACTTAACCAAAGTGGAACATGTAATTAAAACATGATTAAAGGGTTAAGTGGTATACACTAGAAATGACAAGCTTAGGTGGGTAGCTTGTGGGGGCCCATTTCAACCAATATCCCAAACGTATCTTAGTGGGCTCGACCCTAGTCGAGTGACGGGACACGCATATTGGGCTTGACTATAAGAGGCCAAAACGGGGTAGCGGTGGTAACGCGAGTCCAACGGGTTTCATCTGCGTGTGTGGACCCGGGATGGTAGGTAAGACGTTGTTGCATCGTGTAGATATAACCCGTGCACCATTAGTTGTATCGGGTTGCCACTTTGGGGAATGATACACCCCATTGTGGGGCCAGCACGGATATCTACGGTAGGGAGCCGATCGCTTGGGAGTAGTGGGTACACCTAGTGAAGATAGGGGCAGACGGCACCTATGTAGCCAGCTAGGGGTACATGAAACTACTGGGTAAATTTTCTAAGTCCTTGGGAGGGATCAACCTTTAAGTAGGAATGACTGGTGTGGTGCAGTGTAGTAATTATCCTTGGGTGGGTAAATGCGTCTTTATCGTTATCTTAGTTCATTCCAAGTCTAATTGGCTACTGAGTGTAGTCATTTATCCCCAGTCACACCGTACCAAGTTATATCATACCCTAATTACTTTAATGATTGCATTGTTAAAGTTATAGGACTCGCTCAGACTTATGTCTGAGCCCGTTGTTTTTATCTTTTTCCCAACCCTCAGGTTCTCAGAGTGGGCCCAGCACGAGTGGGCATTGATCAGGCTGCTTTTATTACTCTCTTGGAGCTTGGACCCTAGATGTAGAGCTCAGCTTACCCTTTTTCCTTTATGGCTATCAGTTCATGTACTGGGATTATGTCTTTTTATTTATCAGGATGGATATTTTGTACTTGACTCTTATTATGGTTTTGTGATGTAACCAAACATGTTTTGCTTTCCGCTGAAAAGAAATGATGTCTTTAAATTCTCAAGTATTATTTATATCTGTCTTGTTGTAATTTTTCTGTTCTGTATCCACTTAAAATACTCCACCGATGTTATGGCATTCCCTTAGTGAGTGACCATAGCGGGCGTGGGGTGTTACACGTGGTATCAGAGCAAAGGTTACCGGAACAGATAAAATTTTTAGAAAACTATTTTTCTAAAAACATTTTTGGAAGAAATATTTTCAAAAACATGTCTTTAAAGAGAAAAGTTTTTGAAAGAAAAGCATAATCCCCAATGGCCATATCTTTATCCTTCGAATTCTCCGTTTTGAATCTTTCCTTTTTCGTTTCAGCATGGCTGAGGATCTTAACTTTCCGGAGGGTGTGACGATACCAGTATGGTATAGGAGATTGATGGAGGCTAGGGCCACCACTGCGGGTCCAGCAAATGTTCCTCCACCAACCGTAGCACCCGACCTTCCTCTTCCCCCTCCTCCTCGCACGGATACTTTTGCTAAGACTTGCAAGGAATTCAAAGCTATGGGAGGGAAACCTTTTCAAGGATCTGAAACTTTTGTGGAGGCTAGAGACTGGCTTAAGGAGGTGGAAGAGTTGATAGATATCTTTGAGATGGAAGAAGGAAAGAAAGTCAAGTTAGCTGCTTGGTTAATGAAGGGAGAGGCCTCATTCTGGTGGGAGGTCACTAATGGAGAACGCCCCGTTGACTCTTGGGCGGATTTTAGGCAAAGATTTGTGGCAAAGTTTCTCTCAAGGGCGGAGGAGAACTTGTATATGGAAAGATTCTTGACTATAAGGCAAGGAAATCTCTCAGTGAAGGAGTATGTCAACAAGTTTAATCAATTGGCAAGGTTTGGCCTAGACATGGTGAATACACCGGAGAAGAAGGCTTTGAGGTTCGTGAAAGGCTTGAATGAACCAATGCATGGGTTGGCTATGACTCATATCCCTATGGGGGCCACCTTCGAGAGGCTAGTTGACATGGCACTCATGCATGAAGAAGAGAAGGGTCCCAATGCTAATAAGGCACCCGAGAAGAAGGGAGATCAAAAGAGACCTCAGCAACAACAGCAAAACAAAGGTGGGAAAGGCAACGGTGGCAAGGGGAAGAAGAAGTGCTTCAATTGTGGGATACCATGCCACATAAGCAAAGATTGTAGAAAGAAGAAGAAGACTGGTTGCTTTCACTGTGGCGAAGCAGGGCATCTAGTGAAGGATTGCCCTAAGAAAGGGCAAAGGACGGGAACTACCTCAGGAGGACAGGTGCAAGCTCTTATGGCACCGGGTCAGGCTAGGGGGCAAGTACAGGCTCTCGCGGTTCCACCGATTCAGGAAAGAGGTAGAACTATTTCCGTTGAAAGTCTGGTTTTTCTATTTGATCATCCTGTCTGTACATTGTTTGATTCAGACGCATCGCATTCGTTTATCTCATCATCATTAGTTGAGTCACTGCACTTAGACACCAGTCTTGTAGATGATCCCTTGGTTGTTTCAAACCCAATTGGGGGCTCCACTTATTTGTCCATGGTGTGTTTGGGTTTGAAGATTTCTATACTTAGCATTGAGTTTAGATGTGATGCTTTTGTTTTGGGCTTCATGGGCTATGGGTTAATTTTGGGCATGGACTGGTTATCCAGTAATGGTGCTGTTCTTGATTGCGAAAGGAGAGTTGTTAGGCTCATGACCCGCTTGGGTAACACTCTCGAGATCTCTTGTAATCCCATGGATTCAGTTATGCTAAGTTATCTTGAATCGCTTGACGCTTCGGTCGAGAGTTTGCAATCTGTTAGAGTGGTCCGGGAATACACGGATGTGTTTGAGGACGTGAAGGGTTTACCTCCGAAGCGGGAGATTGACTTCCGAATATATCTGGTGGATAATGCTAAACCTGTATCTTTACCAGTGCGCCACATGGCTCCTCGTGAGAGGAGGGAACTCCATAAGCAAGTAGGGGAGTTGCTTGAGAAGGGGTTCATAAGACGAAGTATATCGGAGTGGGGTGCTCCAGTAGTTTTTGCTACGAAGGCGGATGGGTCCCTCAGACTTTGTGTAGACTATAGAGAACTCAACAAGCTCACAAAGAAGAATAGACACCCATTGCCGAGGATTGATGATCTTTTCGACCAGTTGGTTGGCGCTTCAGTATTTTCTCAATTGGACTTAGCCACGGGGTTTCATCAGTTGAGGGTGGCTGAGGATATCATAGACAAGACTGCCTTTAGGACTCCGGATGGTTTCTATGAGTGGCTGGTGATGCCATTTGGGTTGACGAACGCCCCTGCATATTTTGTTGATTTGATGAGTAGGGTGTTCAGGGAGTTCCTTAATAAGTTCGTGGTGGTCTTTGTGGATGATATCTTAGTATTTTCTAAGAGTGAAGAAGAGCATGCCCTACATCTTGGGGAGGTGTTGAAGACTCTTCGAGCACATAGCCTTAAGGCGAAATTCTCTAAATGTCACTTCTGGAGGAAGGAAGTGCGGTTCTTGGGACACGTGGTCTCCAAGGAAGGGATAGCTGTGGATCCCACGAAGGTAGTATCAATTCAGGATTGGAAGGTTCCGAAGAATGCTACCGAAGTAAGAAGTTTCTTGGGGTTGACGGGTTACTATAGGAAGTTTATCAAAGACTTCGCAAAGATATCAGCCCCTTTAACCCGCCTTACGAAGAAGAATCTTGTTTTCACATGGGACGTAGATTGTGATGATGCGTTCCGACGGTTAAATAGAGCTTTAACCACCGCTCCAGTTTTAGTGTTGCCATATGGGAGTAAGCCATTTGTTGTCTATACCGATGCTTGTGGGACAGGATTTGGCGCAGTCTTAATGCAAGAGGGAAGGGTGATAGCCTATGGTGGAAGGCAGTTGAGGGCACATGAGAAAAATTACCCTACCCATGATTTAGAGTTGGCCGCGATTGTTTTTGCGCTTAAGATTTGGCGCCATTATCTTCTTGGTGAGAGATTCGAATTGTTCACTGACCACAAATCATTGAAGTACTTGTTTTCTCAGAAGGATTTGAATTTGAGACAGCAAAGGTGGATGGAGTTCTTAGCATCCTATGATTTCGAGATAGCGTATACCCCTGGCAAGGGTAACGTGGTGGCGGACGCCATGAGCAGGAAAAGGTTGTCCTTGAGTCCATTGTTCGTGGAACAACGAAGCTTGGAATTTATCTCGATGTTTGATTTCAGACCTTCCATTGAGTATGTACCCGGTTTGCTAGCATCCTTGGAGGTTAGACCTACTCTTTTGGGGTGGATTGGAGAAGCACAGAGGGACGACCCACAGTTGGTTGAGTTGGTAGAGAAGCTCATAAGGGGGGAGTCATCCAGCCATTTGAGTAGGTACACCCTAGACGATAGGGGGTGCTTGCGTAGAGACGGTAGACTTTGTGTACCGCAAGATGAGGGTTTGAGGAAGGCTATTCTTGATGATGCACACCGTTCTAGGATGACCATTCATCCCGGTGGGGACAAGATGTACCAGGACATGAAGCGGGTTTTCTTCTGGGCCGGTATGAAGAGAGATGTGGCCGAGTATGTCGCTCGATGCTTAGTGTGCCAACAAGTGAAGGCGGAGCAAAGGAAACCTGGTGGGTTGCTTCACCCATTGGAAGTTCCGCAATGGAAGTGGGATAGCGTCTCGATGGATTTTATTGACGGGTTACCCAGATCAAGAAAGGGTAATACGGGAATTTGGGTAGTAGTAGACAGACTTACTAAGAGCGCCCATTTCATACCTGTGAAGAGCAAGAGGACCGCTCCATGGCTAGCTTCAGTATATCTTCGAGAGATAGTTCGATTGCATGGGGTACCCTCTAGTATAGTGAGTGATCGAGATCCTATCTTCACTAGCGAGTTCTGGAGAAGTTTGCAAGAAGCAGTGGGGACTCAATTGTGTCTGAGCACCGCATATCATCCTCAGACGGACGGCCAGACTGAGAGGGTGAATCGTGTCCTGGAAGACCTTTTGAGGCTTTGTATCTTAGATTTTGGAGGTACATGGGAAGAGCATCTTCCATTGGTGGAGTTCGCATATAATAACATCTTTCAGTCCAGTATTGGTATGGCTCCTTTTGAAGCTCTTTATGGAAGGCCTTGTCGATCACCTACATGTTGGTGGGAATCTACGGATAAGATCTTGCTTGGGCCTGATATGGTTAGGGAGACTTCTGAGAAGATTGACTTGATTCGAAGAAGGATGAAAGCAGCGCAGGATAGGCAAAAATCTTATGCGGACAAGAGGAGGACGGACCTTGAGTTTGAAGTTGGGGACATGGTCTTTGTCAAAGTGTCGCCGTTACGAAATGTGGTTCGCTTTGGATCTGTTGGGAAGTTAGCACCAAGGTTCGTGGGGCCGTTTCCTATTAAGGAAAGGATTGGACGGATGGCATATAGAGTGGAGTTGCCCGACAGACTTAGCGGTGTGCATGATGTATTCCATGTGTCACATTTGAGGAAGTGCTTACATGAGACCGCAGAGGTTGTAGAGCCGAGCTTGCTTAGAGAAGTGGAAGTAGAACGTGATGCGACTATTCGACGAGCTCCTACTCGCATCCTTGGGTCAGAGACTAGGAAATTGAGGAATCGAGAGGTTCAACTAGTCAAAGTACAATGGGGAGAAGACGAGGGCAACGCTACTTGGGAGACGGAAGCAAAGATGCGTTCATTGTACCCATTCCTTTTTGAGGGTATGTCTTTTAACTTCTCCTTTATCGTTTGTCTAGTGCTTATCTTATCTTTAGTATGTCCTCTCATTAGTACCTTTGACCTTTAAATAGGGTAAACCTATGGTTGAAACATGTGTTTGAGACATGTTATGTTTGATGGATGCATGTGGATGCAAGTGGTTGCTAGTGGTTGCTCGTGGATGCATATATACACACTCTAGGCACTAGATCGGCTCAATCACTTCATATTTCATATTGCATAAAATTGTGTGTAGGAAGCGATATTTATGGATGTATAATGATTGTGTTATCATATGGATGATGCATTTTGGTGAATGATTGTGCACTCATGTAGATATTGTATGTGTCGATAGGGTTCTCTCGCATACATAATGGATGCATGGCACTATCATGGTTTGCATATGTTCATACATTAGATAAGGAACATATACACACACTCTTTGCATATGCTCATACATCATTAGAAATTGTTTTAAGGACAATGGATGCCCGTGTTTGATGGATTGAGTAGATGGTTGTTTGGATGGTAGGATATGCATTCTCCTTAGCTTAGAGATTTCGGGGACGAAATCCTTTAAGGAGGGGAGAATGTAACACCCCGTATTTCAGTTAATGCTAAAATTCACTAATTGCAGAATAAGTAATCTCAAATGGGAGAATTGGGGGAAACGGGCTGCGTCATTGCGTTCGTCTCGGAAAAAATACGCGAAATAGAGTCCGAAATTTTGTAAATCGGAGTCCGTATGGCCCAGTTATGGCCCAATGAAGTTTGCAGAAAATTCAAAGTTAAAAACAGATTTAAAAATTCAAATTCAGATTTTTAATTTCAACCAGCGGGGCCAGGCGGGAAAGTTCCCGCCATAGCCATGTCGACAGGGCTGTCGACAGGCCTGTCGACTGGGAAGTCGACTGCCCTGTCGACTTGCCTGTCGACACGGGGTGTCGAGCCACTTGGCCTGGGTGCACCAGGTCTGGTTCTCTGGCTAGGGCTGGGCTGTGTTCTAGAGACTTCCTAAATCTGACGGACCTAATCTAACCTAGGGTTAATCCTATGGTCTAAAACACACCCTAATCCTATAAATACACCCTAATGCAAGCCTAATCCATACTAAAAATAGAAATGATACCATCATGCCGCCAAAATCAAACTTAAGAGGAGCCTCCACTAGTTTATGAAGAGAGTTGCAAGCTAATCAACCTCTAATCATCATCTCCTTCAAAGTTTGCAACTAGTTCTACTTCATAAGTTTGCTAATCTTGGTTTTGGTGAGTTCCTATGCCTTTAGCAAGTAATTGCTAAACTAATTAGGATAGGATATTAGGAGGCTATGGATGTAAATGTGGATTATGCAAGTTGTGGTTGTCATATGTTATAAGTTCATATGTAAACTTGCCTCTTTTTATGATATGATGTGTTATGTAAGATCATATGCAAGTTTTATGCAAGTTCTTATGCAAGTTCATGTGCAAGTTAGTCTCTTTTTATGATATGCATAATATATGCAAGTTTGCCTTTGTGATATGACATGATATATACAAGTTCATGTGCAAGTTAGTCTCTTTTTATGATATGCATGACATATGCAAGTTTGCCTTTGTGATATGACATGGTATGCAAGTTCATATGCAAGTTTTATGCAAGTTTATATGCAAGTTTATATGCAAGTTCATATGCAAGTTTATATGCAAGTTTATATGCAAGTTCATATGCAAGTTTTATGCAAGTTTATATGCAAGTTCATATGCAAGTTTTATGCAAGTTTATATGCAAGTTTATATGCAAGTTCATATGCAAGTTTTATGCAAGTTCATATGCAAGTTTTATGCAAGTTCATATGCAAGTTTTATGCAAGTTCATATGCAAGTTTTATGCAAGTTCATATGCAAGTTTGTCTCTTTTTATGATGTGCATAACATATGCAAAGTTGCCCCTATGTATGACATGTTATGTAAACGAATTACGTGGGAAACGATGGGGTTAATATGCATGTTAATAGAAATGTGTAAAGTTGTTATGATTAAGCATAACATAAAATGAATGGACATAATTGGGAATTTACCTATTAAGTTAGGTCTACCCATATTATGGAGTTGGGAATTTACCTATTAGGTTAGGTCTACCCATATTATGGAATTGGGAATTTACCTATTGAGTTAGGTCTACCCATATTCTTAAAAATGTAATTAATTAGGGATAATTAATACAAATTATGGGGGTGATTAATTAGGTGTAATTAATCAACTAAGACATGAGGTTGGACCCTTTTATAGCGGAAGTCTGCCCGGAACCGACCGGCCATCCAGCAGCTACAAATGATTGGCCCAATGTGAGAGGTCTTAGTCATAAATTAAATACGTGATTAAAGTAAAGACACGAGGTTAGACCCTTTTTATGATGGAAGTCTTCCCGGACCCAACCGGCATATCCAGCAGTCATAAAAGATGGTCTAATGTGAGAGGTCTTTATGAGGTCATGATCTTAATTAATTAATTAAGAAACACTTAACCATATTAGCATGTAGAGGGACATGAGGGGTTAAGTGGGTGCCTTGGGTGGCATATGGAAATCTAGTGGTTGCCTTGGGTGGCAATAGAAAATACGATTAGAATACTTAACCAAAGTGGAACATGTAATTAAAACATGATTAAAGGGTTAAGTGGTATACACTAGAAATGACAAGCTTAGGTGGGTAGCTTGTGGGGGCCCATTTCAACCAATATCCCAAACGTATCTTAGTGGGCTCGACTCTAGTCGAGTGACGGGACACGCATATTGGGCTTGACTATAAGAGGCCAAAACGGGGTAGCGGTGGCAACGCGAGTCCAACGGGTTTCATCTGCGTGTGTGGACCCGGGATGGTAGGTAAGACGTTGTTGCATCGTGTAGATATAACCCGTGCACCATTAGTTGTATCGGGTTGCCACTTTGGGGAATGATACACCCCATTGTGGGGCCAGCACGGATATCTAAGTAGGGAGCCGATCGCTTGGGAGTAGTGGGTACACCTAGTGAAGATAGGGGCAGACGGCACCTATGTAGCCAGCTAGGGGTACATGAAACTACTGGGTAAATTTTCTAGGTCCTTGGGAGGGATCAACCTTTAAGTAGGAATGACTGGTGTGGTGCAGTGTAGTAATTATCCTTGGGTGGGTAAATGCGTCTTTATCGTTATCTTAGTTCATTCCAAGTCTGATTGGCTACTGAGTGTAGTCATTTATCCCTAGTCACACCGTACCAAGTTATATCATACCCTAATTACTTTAATGATTGCATTGTTAAAGTTATAGGACTCGCTCAGACTTATGTCTGACCCCGTTGTTTTTATCTTTTTCCCAACCCTCAGGTTCTCAGAGTGGGCCCAGCACGAGTGGGCATTGATCAGGCTGCTTTTATTACTCTCTTGGAGCTTGGACCCTAGATGTAGAGCTCAGCTTACCCTTTTTCCTTTATGGCTATCAGTTCATGTACTGGGATTATGTCTTTTTATTTATCAGGATGGATATTTTGTACTTGACTCTTATTATGGTTTTGTGATGTAACCAAACATGTTTTGCTTTCCGCTGAAAAGAAATGATGTCTTTAAATTCTCAAGTATTATTTATATCTGTCTTGTTGTAATTTTTCTGTTCTGTATTCACTTAAAATACTCCACCGATGTTATGGCATTCCCTTAGTGAGTGACCATAGCGGGCGTGGGGTGTTACAACACCCGTGTGGGGTTTCAAATCAACAAACACAGATTTTATTTGTGCAGTTGGGCGATGTGTAAAATTTATCGTCCCAATCAATATCAGTCAAATCAGTGTATATAAACAAATCGGCCGATTTGTTTATAAATATTTATTTATTCACATTCACTATATTCATATTCACGTTAAAAATTATATTTTTAACGATAAACCATTTTATTTTGACATATGAATTTCTATTCAGTTCATTCTTTAAATAAAATGATATTTTTATTTTTCTAACTTATTTTAGAAAATTTCGGCGGCATAACGGCACGATACTAGAAACGGGACAAGGCCTAGCCTTATCCCCGGTCTAGTGAAGGCCCACGCCATTCACATATCAATCAAATTTACCAAACAACCAAATTCAAATCAAATCATCTAATTAATTTATGCAACCAAACAAACAAGTCCATGGTCTGTGGACGATTGTGTCGGGTGCTACTAAGCACCGTCTGCATCCTAGTATATATATATAACTAGAAAATGAAATTGAAAGGTGAGAAATTCTCACCTTTGGTTTCCACTCCCCCGTTCTTTAGCGGACGATTGTTTGGATTCTGCCCTTATTTCCAACGCGATCTTTTCACGCTGTTCATAGCAAAAAATCACATTTTTACTCACTATTCCAAATAGATAAAAATCGAATTTTTATTTCGTTATTCCAATAAATAAAAATCGAATTGTTATTCTTCGTTTCCATAAGGAAAAATCGAATCTTTTATTCTACAAAAAATCAAATCTTTATAAAGATAAATATCACGTCTTTATCCCGCAACTTCTATAATCACAATTATATTTTTACTATTGCTATTTCATATATGAAAATCTAATTTTTCTAATTGAAAAATCATACTTTCCTACTAACAAAAATGTTGTTTTTCTACTAATAAAAATCTCATTTTTCTACCTTCAAAAATAATTCTATTTTCTACTTTTAAAATCAATTCTATATTTTTATATTTCTAAAAACAATTCTATATTTTTATATTTCATTAAACAATTCTATATTTATTTATTTTTAAAACTAATTTTGTATATGCTAATATATATATATATTTTGATTTTCATATTTAAAGGGAATTACTTAAACTAATTATGGAATAATTAAAATTAAGTAAAATTAAACCTTTTTAATCCCCCTTTTCCCTCTGTCTTTCTCATTCCAGCTTGAACCCATTCTGTCGATCGGAGAACCCCCATCTCGCCGCTACTACACCCCACCGGACCGCCATCACCCTGTGCCAAGTCGAAGCCCTTCCAAAGCCGCCCCTCCTCCCTCAATCGCAGCGTGTTCGGTGGTTTTCCCATGTCGGAGGATAGGTTCGAACGGAGTGGGTTTACAAGGGAAATTCGAGCAGCTCACGCTATTATCCCTCATCAATCTGGCACGAAATCGAAGATCGTAGATTTTGCTTCGATTTTTGTCTTAAGGGATTGGGATTTTATTTCGTGGATTCGGAAATTTAGTGGGAGGAAGATTCGAACTTCCCGTTCGTTGATTTTGGAGGAGCGGCTCCTACAGCGCGTTGACCACGCGAGAGAGGGAGAAAGGGTTTTGACCAAGCTTATGACCTTATATATATTTTATATTTTTATTATTTTAATTTTGAAAATATCTGTATTTGCATTCGGACTCAGAATCAAACCCAACGACTGTCGCCGCTAGCTAAATACCCGCATTCCGAACACAATGGGATATGTTTCGTAAGCCAATTCTGCTGTTTCGATAGGTTTCCGTCAAAATCAAAATATAATTCTTTATATTTTGAATTTGAACGCACATTTCAATTTATCGGGGCCACATACGAACCCCGAAAATTACAGAAAAATTATTTCTAACTTCGTATTGACGATACGGTCCTAACAAAACTAATTTCATCAAATTCTGAGACCGTTTGAAAAATGGCCATTTTCCAGTCGATTAAATTCAACTAAAACTGGTCAAACGCGTTTAACTGCGCCACGCTCACATATTGATTCGAAAAATTATGAAATTTAAAACCTAGCAATAATTTGACATCACGGACCCAACAAAAGTGGTTTCGTCGAAATCCGAGGTCGCTTGCAAAATTTCCATTTTTAAGGGCCTGAATTCCATAGCGACTATTCAGAATTTTCATCTGGACATATCTTTTGATTCCCGCTATGAAATTTCGAATTTTCGGATTCGTTGGAAAGATATTCACAAATAGATCCTAATGTTTTTGGTTTCACTAAAATCCGGATTGTTTTGCACCCGGTACATTCAATTGAAGTTTGAAATCGAATTATCGAACTACCGCGCCATTTTCAATTCCTTTTATATATAAATAATTATTTATATTCCAACGACGATCTATATAATATATACGTTCGAATTCTATTCAAAATAAATCTTTCGTCGTTTTTATTTAAAATAATTCATTTTAAATAATAAAAATTCACTAAAATTCCCAAAATAAAATTTTAAACAGGCCCAGATTTTCGGGTTGTTACAATAGAAGACCGGAACCTCTTCCGGTATTAATCGAAGTCCCGAACCGTACCCAAATTCGGGTATTAAATATATAGAAGACCGGAACCACTTCCAATATCAATAGAAGTCCCGAACCGTACCTAGATTCGGGTATTAAATATATAGAAGATCGGAACCTCTTCCGGTATTAATAGAAGTCCTGAACCATAACCAGATTCGGGTATTAAATATATAGAAGACCGAAACCTCTTCTGTTATTAATAGAAGTCCTGAATCGTACCCAGATCGGGTATTAAATATATAGAAGACTGGATCCTCTTCTGGTATTAATAGAAGTCTCGAACCGTACCCAGATTCGGGTATTAAATATATAGAAGATTGGAACCTCTTCAGGTATTAATAGAAGTCCCGAACCGTACCCAGATTAGGGTATTAAATATATAGAAGACCAGAACCTCTTCTGCTATCAATAGAAGTCCCGAACCGTACACAGATTCGGGTATTAAATATATAGAACACCGGAACCTCTTCGGGTATTAATAGAAGTCCCGAACCGTACCCAGATTCTAGTATTAAATATATTGAAGATCGTAACCTCTTCCAGTATTAATAGAAGTCCTGAACCATACTCAGATTCAGGTATTAAATATATAGAAGGCCGGAATCTCTTTCGGTATAAGTTGGAGTTTGTTTTGGTTTCGTTTACCTGAGTGTAGGTTGAGAACATTTTTGGGTGCTTCCTCCAAGCTTTCTTCAAGCTTTTTCTTCCTTCAAGCTTTTGCTTTATTTAAGCTTTCGTTTTGTTCAAGCTTTTTCTTTCTTCAAGCTTTCGCTTCCTTCCGCGGGATGAGGTTTGAGCAGAGGTTGTACGTGCTCCAAGTGCTCCCTTCGAGCTTTTTCTCCCTTCTTTTGGTTGGATTTTGAGTAGAGGATGTACGTGCTCCAAATTCTCCCTTCTATCTTTTACTCCCTTCTTTGGGTTGGATTTTGATAAGCATACTCCTTTTTGGTACATTGATTGGGCGTACTCATGTAGAGCATTGGTCAGAACGTACTCAAGAAGAGCATTGGTTAAAACATACTCAAGAAGAGCATTGGCTGGACGTACTCATGTAGAGCGTTGGTCAGAATATACTCAAGAAGAGCATTGGTTGGACCTATCATGTAGAGCATTGGTCCAAATGCATTCAAGAAGAGCATTGGTTGGGGGAGCATACAACTCGTGTAGCATAGAGCACATAGCCCGCGTCGTAATGAGCATATAGCTCGTGTAGTGTAAAAATGATGGGAGCCGAACCGTAGTTCCGTAGATGTACAAACCACTAATGGCCATCTAAAATGTTGTGAAAAGTGTATCCACACAAAGCTTTGCATGTCGGTGAGATTAGTCATATGTCACGTGGCTGCTTAGCTTGAGCATCCTGGTTTATGAGATGTGAAATTATCATGAGACACAAGACAAAGATATTGTGTTAGAATTTACAGCATCGAGGAATTTTCAGAGGAATCCCTCGACGTTGTAGTGCCTTCCGGCACAAGTCAGGGTTCGTAACATGTCATACCAAGCAAAACAACACAACTTCTCAAACAATCGTCCATGATGCCTTATAGAAAAACCTCCTACTTTACTTAGACTCAAATTTTTTTGTTACCCTAGGTGCTACCCTAAACTTCCTATCCGCCTAAGGAGAGAGGATTGGATGCGAAGAAGATCATCTAAGCTGAGGTCTTAAGCTAACCTTAACACTGTAGAAACCTTAAACAGGAACATAACCCCTAGTACGACTATCTAGGCACAAACTAGACAATGCACACACAAGCGATCATTCAGAAATTGGAATTGTGGTAGTGGCAGCTATCCGATCCGGAAGGAGTGCCTCTAGGAGCTTACTTGGTACCTAGCATCCCTTTCGAAACGCGGGGCATGAAATCATTGCATGTCCCGACGTTTGGCAAATGCGACAAGTACGGGTCCTTGGACACTTATAGTATCGGTCCTTTGACCCGTAATTGTAACTATTCCCATGGGTGCAACCATAGATTCTAAGTTCGGAAAGTTCCTTCTCACTTCCGGGATCAAGATCTTTGCCACAAGAGTTAACAAACCTTGTTTTAGGAGGCATAGGTCCAAGAGAGTTCCCGACTGCTAGATCGTCCGACGTGAGGTTGAATTGTTGTTGAGTTGACATCATTCCCTCATAGGTATCTCCCTCTAGGTGTCCTTTCTGGATGAATCTTTGCATTACAACTTCCTACACCTCGCATTTGCCGGCTTAATGTCCATTTCTTATGTGATATTCGCAATATTCCCCTCCTTGAATGGTTCTGGATGGTTCTTCGATTTGAAGGCATCGAGAAGTTGATTTTCTCCTTCATAGGTGTGGAATAGATCTGCTTAATATCACGATATCTAGTCTTGGTTCCTCTTCCCTTAGGTTCTCTCGATCTTCATGAAATCTAAGCCTCCCATTCTGGAGATTTTGACGAGTGTGTGGCTTCTTGTCTTATTCGTAACAACCAAGACTCCCTTTCGAATGATACGACTCTTCCATGCAGATGAAGGTGTTTGCGCGGTGGTAAAATTCTAGTAAATTTATACATCCTCGTACATATAATTCTTCCCAAAAAGGTGTTCCTTCAACCAGTCCTGAATGAATCGCGACAAGCTTATCGTGACTACTCATACCCTCCGCTTTCGAGGCTTCAACATTGAATCGCTTTATGTAGTTAGCTGTAGACTCTTTTGGCCCTTGTTTTACGCTTACAACAGTTGGGTAATCTACCATGGGGTTCTTACGGCTACAAAACTGTATAGAGAAATCATGGGAAAATTGCTTCCAAGAACGGATTTCTTTCTCCTGATATCGGCGATACCGTTTAGCAGCAGTTTCTCGCAAGGTCAAAAGAAACATTCGGCGTCGAATCATTTCTGAAGCATCATGGAAATCCATATAACTTTCAAACGCAGTAAGATGCTCTTCAGGGTCTGTAGTTCCGTTATATATAAATCATGGTGCCTTTATGCTGGATGGAGTTTCAGTAGTTCTTCCCCTTTCGCCCTCTGGCAGTAATGGACTTTTGTCTATGCTTGAATCAGTAGCTTCACTTGACACTCAACTGTTCCCTAGTGAAACCGGATTGCTCTATAGGTCCGCTAGAGGTTCGAAAGGGTTGTCAGACTTGTAAGATGCCATTATTCTTGATTCTTCTTTATAAGGCATCGTGCCTGAGGCCACCCAGACTAAGTCTGCCTCGATAAAACTCCTGGTAATATCGATTTGTGTTGCCAAAATTAATATTGTTGTTTCGTCGTTCACCCCTTTTGACATTGGGGTTGGAGATCCCTTCATTTCTGATTTAGTTGGGCCAGTTTGCAGACTGGACGGGGGTTTAGCTCTGCTATTGAATTTGGAGGGTGTACTCCCATTAAACTCTTTTTGATGGGTTTCCACCTCGAAGGCTCTCCGGGTTGAATTTTCTCCAATGGACCTCCAAGTTGCATCAAGCCGCAAAGTTAGACATAGCATTTTCAATTCATCGTTCTTCTCCTCTATCAGAATCGGGCCTTCCTCATTTTTAGATTCGTAGGATTGGCACTCGATAGTACACTAATTTCTACATCCGAGGATAAGTAGGTGCTCGCCCCACGCTTCCCTGCTGTGCATCCATTCTAAACAGTTCCCGAGGACGTCTCGCTATGATGAAATATAGGATAAAAGGGGAGTAAGAATATGAGAAGGAAGGTGGGTGGCTTTAGGGTTACGCGGCATCTCAATCAATCGATTTCTTTAATTAGCCATATATGGGCTGGAACTCCTCACCAAGGCTCTCCTTAATATGTTCCTCTTCTTCAAATCTAGTCCAATCTGGGATGGAACAACCCAGGTTGATATTTGTGGCTGTTAACCACAAGGTCGGAGGTTGAAGCCCTCCCACTTGTGCCAAAATGTTAACGATATTTTTCGTCAACACCGGAAATAGGTCTGGAGAGTGGACCGTAGAGGCAGCGTTAGGTTGCTAAGAACCTAACGGCTTCAGCAGGAATATTTTGATCCTACCGTATGACAGGATTACACAAGAGTGTACCGAAAAGTGGCATAGTATGCGGAAAAAGTAAATATACACAATTTTATAGTGGATCAGTTCCTTGGGAACCTACGTCCACTTTAAGAGTTTGTATGATTTTATTTATGGAGGAAGTTACATGGAAATCCCCCAAATTGATTTTCCAATTTTAGTTTCTATTTTCTAGAGTAAGAGAAGAAGACTGTTCAGATCCTTCCAATGTTACCCCTAGGGTCTTACATATAGAGGGTTAGGGGACCTTTCTGCTGTTGGGCTATTGGGCCTGTAAGAGCTATGGCGGGCGCTATTTTCTTCAGTTTCGAACGTCCAACTCTCGTTCGCTTCTGCGGTACTGGTTATAATCTTTGAAGTGTGGCTTTGGTTGTTTGTCACTTCTTTGCAGTGGGTATGAATTTGTCGATACGGTTCATTTCGGAAGATACTTGGATTTTTCGTTGGCAGCTTCCGGTTGTATGCCTTTGGAGGTCAGCTCCCGATCATCCCTTTCGCCCTTCTATGTTTCCATTATCGAGGCTCTTTCCTCCCTTTTTCTTAGCTTGCCTATTTGGACTCCTCCCCTTTCGTTATGGGGTATCCCTTAACAGATATACCTACCGGATAGGTTGTGTCGATAATTTGCGGACTTCGAATTCTTTTCTCTTAGGGAGGCGGGGTCCGTGTGGCTCTTAAATCACCCTTTCGGTCTCGTGCTCACTAGGTACCCTTTTCGCCATTAACTGGTAGCGGGGATGAGTTTCGGTTGATGCTGCCCTTCGGAATTTTCCTTCCCTATTTTTGCCTCTTCTTAGTCCTTGGCTCTACTCTCTAAAAGACCATCGAGTGCTTATGGTTATCCGATACCCCTTCGTTGTTACTCTATTTCATTGTCAATTTTTAGGTAGTAATAGCGTTGTTTAATGGTTTTTTGATCTGTTTTTTTTTAATTTACATGTTTTATTTAAATACGAATTTACGTGATTTTTTCATAATTTTTTTTACTGAATTTTCGAAAAATAGGGACTAAATTTACAATAAGTTTATGACCGGATGTGAGCCTAATTTTGAAACTTAATAGGGACCTGTAAAAAATGCACCCTTTAAATTTTATGAATGAAAATTTATATTATCGATTTGTATTTTAGGTTTAACGATTTCCTGAAATAATTCTAATCCTATTAAACACACAAACAATTTATTTAACTATTTTATTTGTTATTTATTATTAAATTATTATTTTGAATTTCAAATTTCAAAATTCAAATTTTAATTTTTAAAGTTTTAAAATCAAATCAAAGCAAACAAAGTAACAATTCAACCAAGTAAAATTAGAAATTAATTAAAGCGTACCCGATTTTTAGATCCTTAACTCTGAATTGCCGTAAAGCATATATTTATATTTCCGGTTTTTGGTTCTTCATCACTTGATGACGAATCTAAATCATATAATGTTGTTGCGTATGCTTTCTTTCTCTTTCTTGATGAATCGCTGTTGTCTGTTTGTTGAGTCGATTTGTCTGGATATGGACACATTTTCTTTATATGTCCTGGTTTGTTGCAGTTATAACATCGACCATCATTACTTTTTGAATTTCCTTGATAATAATTCTTCCTTCTATATCTCAGAAATCTTCTAAAATGATTTGCCATAAGTGATGTTTCTGTAACACCCCACCTCCGTTAAGGTCACTCACAGAGGGAATGCCTTAACTTCGGTGGAGCATTATAGGTAAAAGATGCAGATAAATTACAAGACAGAAAAATAAAGCAGCGGAAAATAAAGTCATTTTATAAACAACTTAATTCACTCAAGCTTTTACAACAATTTTCTCAATCATACTTAAATGTAATACATAAAACTTCTGTCTTGATTTAAAAACCTCCAAGAATAAAAGAAGCATAAAAAAATGATATTCCCCGATCAAGCATGAACCAACCATAACAGTGGAAGAGAGAGAGTCCAAAGCGATACACCAACTAATCTTCAAGCTTGGAAAGAGAAGAGGTCCAAGTTAGGCTGACTGACTACCTGGGGAGGGGAACGGAAGAAAAGAGGAGAAAAACAAACTAGGTCAGACATAAGTCTGGTAAGTCCAGTGATCTTTCAGCATGTAAACAAGATAAAGGATCATGACATGAATAAACCAAAAATAGGACAATACCATAAAAACAAGGTAACTAAAGACAAGATAAGTGCAAAGTGAACTGAATGCGCTTCTACTTTTTCTCTGCATCGCTACTACTCTGTTAATCTGATTTCTATATTTATCTCTGCACCACCTAACTAGTGTCCCTACTAGTAATTTGTATAAAATGATAATCGTGATCCCAACCCCCGTAATTGTGGTAGCCTTCAGGTGTACATCTATCGTGAGGATTCCACCTCAATCGGCCTAATTGCCATGAACATGTTAGATGTACCCTTACTACCCTATCGATCGGCTCCCTACTTGTATTCATGTTCCATGTGTCTCAGTCAATCGGCCCTCTCTTGCGTGTAGATACCCTGTGCTGGTCCCACCATAATCAATCCTTATGATAGCAACCCAACACGATTCTATATGCACAGTGTATAACTACTGGTACCCAGTGCTTGCTTTTTCCCATTCCGGAGTACGTGCACGCCCGTAAATCGTCGGAACCTATACTGACATACCCCATGCCGCTGCTTTGACCGCTTATAATCAGCCCAGTAATCGTGCCCCACCCTGCCTAGTTCAGGGTACCGTGATACATCCATGTGGGTTACTGCTGAAATGGGTCCCCATTACTAGGATTTCCTATTGGTTAAGTTTGTGGGCCTATATTTACTAATATTACCCACCAACCCGATATGTACTTAACCCTCCCATCGATTCAAGCATTTTTAATAAACGATTAAGTTTTGTGGGCCTATATGTACTAATATTACCCACCTACACAAGATGTACTTAACCCTCCCATCGATTCAAGCATGTTTATTTAATAGTTAAGTTTTGTGGGGCTATATTTACTAATATTACCCACCAACCCGATATGTACTTAACCCTTCAACTGATTCAAGCATGTTTATTTAATGGTTAAGTTTTATGGGCCTATATTTACTAATATTACCCACCAACCCGATATGTACTTAACCCTTCCACTAATTCAAGCATGTTTATTTAATGGTTAAGTTTTGTGGGCCTATATTTACTAATATTACCCACCAACCCGATATGTACTTAACCCTCCCGCACATTACGCCATATTAGTTAAGTGTTGTCCGCTCATGTTAACTTAACCCACTCATTCATCATGTCATGTTGGTTAAGCATTTCTTATTAACTTGACCCTCCTTACTTATCATGTTGGATCGGTTAAGTGTTTCCTATTAACTTAACCCCGTTTGTTCATCAAGTTATATCGGTCAAGTGTTTCTTGTTAACTTAACCTCACGTATTCATGTTGTTGTATTGGTTAAGTGTCATCAATCAATTCAAGTTAACTTAACCCACCTACATGTCATGTTACTTTGGTTAAGTGTTGCCTTCTTGTGTTAACTTAACCCTACTACAAATCAAGTTATATTGG
This sequence comes from Allium sativum, assembly GCA_030737875.1. Classification (NCBI taxonomy): domain Eukaryota; kingdom Viridiplantae; phylum Streptophyta; class Magnoliopsida; order Asparagales; family Amaryllidaceae; genus Allium; species Allium sativum. The sequence goes on from CM060910.1 coordinate 458,961,718, forward strand.
TTAAGTGTTGCCCTGTTATTTTAACTTAACCTTTCCATAAATCAAGTTATATTGGTTAAGTGTTTCTAAATTTACTTAACCTCACCCACTTGTCTAATTAACATGTCATAAAGGTTAAGTGTTCTAAATTTACTTAACCTCACCCACTTGTCTAATTAACATGTTATAACGGTTAAGTGTTCTAAATTTACTTAACCTCACCCACTTGTCTAATTAACATGTTATAACGGTTAAGTGTTCTAAATTTACTTAACCTCACCCACTTGTCTAATTAACATGTTATAACGGTTAAGTGTTATAAATTTACTTAACCTCACCCATTTGTCTAATTAAAATGTTATAACGGTTAAGTGTTCTAAATTTACTTAACCTCACCCACTTGTCTAATTAACATGTTATAATGGTTAAGTGTTCTAAATTTACTTAACCTCACCCACTTATCTAATTAACATGTTATAATGGTTAAGTGTTCTAAATTTACTTAACCTCACCCACTTGTCTAATTAACATGTTATAACGGTTAAGTGTTCTAAATTTACTTAACCTCACCCATCAGTTTAGTTAACATGTTGAATTGGTTAAGTGTTTCCTTAATTGACTTGACCCTACCAATCTTGATTTAGCTTTACTAAAGCACCAACCACTCACATTAGACAGGTATTGTTGTGGCCACTGGATGTACCGGTCGGTTCTGGGCAGTTTTACACCACAACTCAGCCTAACCTCGGGTCCTTTTTAGGCTCAATGCACTAACCACCCACATTAGACAGGTATTGTTGTGATCACTGGATGTGCTGGTCGGTTCCGGGAAGTTTTACACCACAACTCAGTCTAACCTCGGGTTAGGCATATTCGTCTTTTATAAATTTACATATTTCTTATTTATGACAAATTCCATATGTAAATTATACCCAATTTAATTATGCCATAATAATCCTTTTAACTATGCTCACAATTAATGGTATACTAAATATACCATTCCATGAACCAATCTATGCCATGTAATTTTTCATGTTTATCCTACATATTTTTACATGTAAATTATAAATCAATTATTGTCATGGCCCACTTTCCTTCTAAATCACGTTCAAAATTTTAGGTATATAGATTATACCATTTTCATGCCACTTATTATGCTTAGGTGTCAAACATGCCAATTACATGTAATTTCATGTTTTCCCCAACGTTACCCCCGTTTTACGTTCGCAAAATTACATAGAATGTTAGGCTCGATATTTTAGCCTAACTTATAAAACAAAAAAGGGAAAAGAGGAACTTTGCAACATTCCAACATCATACAAAAGTATGGATCTAACTACACATATGTCACATGGATTTGGCATAGAACAATATACTTTTAACTATGAACTTGCAAATTTGATCTATGCAACATGAACCACAAGCATATGAATTTACATAAAACTATACAAGTTAAACTTGGCATGTAGTGGTGAACTTGCAAATTAGATCTATCATAAAAGCATATGGATGTAACATATAAAGTTGTAGATCTAAACATATAAGGTCATAGATCTAAACATGTATGTATGATGGCTCTAAACAATTAGGCATAAACGACATGACTTAGCCTAAAACTTGTATGTATCATAATATCACCAAACTTACATATGATAATTTCATTCCCAAATTCCTATACAACATCATAGGTTTACTCACCAATTTCCACATAACATGATAGGTTCGATATACCACAATAGTTCATAGGCATATATGATAGAATAGACATGAATAAACATAGATCAGCATCATATACAACTTGATACAATTCTATTTTACAATTCAATACAAATCATGTCTTTAATTTATTCACATCTGAAAGATAACTACGCTAACAATCAAAAGGAAAAACTTGATTTCAGGAATCTGTATTCTAAAACTGAATTGCTCGCCTTTGATGTAGATCGTTGAATTCTCTTAGTTGAATTAGATTAGATTTAATTTGACTTAGGTTTTACTGGCGGCTAGGTTTAGATGAGAGTGAATAATAGAATTAGGTTTTAGGTTTAGGGTCTTTATATATTTGTAGAGAATGTTTTATGACCATTAGATTAACCTTGAACCATGAGAACCAATCAGATGCCACATCTGCCTTAGAGCGAATCAGCCCACGGGTTGACAGCCAAACACCCTGAATCAACCCCTAGTCGACCCAGCAGAGCTCGGGTCGACCTCAAAAATGGGTCGGTTCGGTTATTCCCCCTCCTGATTCGCTGCTTTGAACTTTTTTGCATATTTATTTATTTAATTTTTATATATATCTATATATATATATTTTTCTCATATGCATACAAACTTTAAGGCTTAATAACTTCTTCATAAGTTATCCGTTTTATGCAAACCAAATGTCTATCTTGACCAAAATTTTGAGACGAACGTAATAGCGCAACCCATTTCACTTAATTCTTCTTCTAAAATTTAAGTGTTCTTGAATTTGTTAGTTTCAATATTCTCAGAAAATTCGGGGTGTTACAGTTTCTTCATCATCTTCACTACTCATATCAGAATCATTTATTGTTGCTTTCAATGCAATAGATTTCTTCTCCGTTGATCTGTTTTCTTTTCTTTTCTGTAATTGGACTTCGTAAGACATCGGATTTCCAATTAACTCTTCAATCTTCATTTCATTCACATCATTGGCTTTTTCAATTGTCAAAATTTTCTGATCCCCTTCTGGAGTTAATGAACTTAATATTTTTCTGACTTGATCTGCTTTAGAACAGGTTTTCCAAGTGCAGTTAATGAATGCACTATCTCTTGAACTCTGCAATATGTATCTGAAATAGACTCATTCTTTTTCATTTTAAATAACTCAAAAAGATTAATTAGCATTGCTATATTAGTTTGTTTAACTTTATTAGTTCCTTCATGAGTAACTTATAAAGTTCTCCAAATTTCATAGGCAGTTTTACATACTGATTCTCTATTAAATTCATTCCTATTTAATAAATAAAATAACATATTCATGGCTTTAGAATTGCTTTGTGCAGCCGACTTTTTGTCCATTGTGAAAATGCTTGTGGGTTCAACATATTCATTTTGTGTACTATTCCATGGGTCTAAACCTACCGATTGCAAATATATTTTCATTCTACATGCTCAATATGAATAATTACTACCATTAAACAATGGTGGTCTAACAGTGGACTGACCCCCTCTATAAAAGAACTATTATTGTTATCAGTGTTGGTTGCCATTGTCGCTATTTTCAAAAATCAGATTATGAACCTTTTAAAAGACCTTGCTCTGATACCATTTGTTAGGGAATGTGAATGGATCGTTAAGGCAAAATAAACACTAGACGGGGGGAGGGGGTGAATAGTGTTTTGAGAATTTAAAATGAATCTAAAATATGTGTAAATTACTAGATGAATCAAACGCCACAAAAACAATCATAGACACATATTCAAACACAAACACAAGAATAAACAAAAATAAAATTGCAGAAAAGAAAAGAACACACCGAATTTTATACTGGTCTGGATTACTCCTATGTCTAGTCCCATGCAATGCTGAATTGCGCAGAGTTTTATTACTATATCAATATCCAATTACAATCCTCCTTGATTTCACGGATACAAGGGATACCATCGATTCCATCCTTGATTTCACGGCTACAAAGGATACCATCGATTACTTTACTAAACCCAAACAATTACGAACAACCCTATAACTCTTCAATAGCACTTGATTCAGAGAGTAGAGAGCATAGAGAGAAGAAGTTTGATCAAAATGGAATTGAATTCAGCAGAGTATAAGTGTAGAAATCATAAAAATGATTAAGAATAATGGTGTAAAGAAAGAGGATGAAGTTAGAGAAGAAGAGATGATAAAAAATTCGAATTTAACCCCTTTTTATAATGTATGAAAGGATGCCACGCTTTAGAACCGTCACAAATAGTGAAAAGACACTTCCTTTCAAAACTGAAAAAAAAAAATGACAGTTATATGTCGACATAGTGTTTTATGTATGTCAACATACCCTTATTGTAAATTTCATTTTTGAGAATTTTCAAAGTATTTTGATATAAATATAATTATGGAATTTTTGAATTAAAATATAGTATTATAAATTAATATTATAAAGTAGAAAATCATATGAAAACATAAGTTTAAACATATTTATAAAATTATAAGGTTTTAAACTACATACATACATACATACATATATATATAATGTATAAAAATATAAATATATAAAAACTTAAGTTTGAAAAGCAAAAGTAAAGTAAGAAAAAAAAATAGAAAAGATAGAAAATAAAATAGAGAGGAAACAAAATAGGAAGGATTGAAGATAGAATTTGAAAATAGAATTTGAAAATCAGAATTTGAATTTGAATCTGGAGTGCTATTTAGAGTCTTACATATTCTAGACTCTATAACTATATTAGTCTTGAACTCTTGAAATCTTGAATACTCATGAGTCTTGAAATTTCTATGAACTCTGAATCTCTAATACCTTTAAACTGTACAGCCTTCAGTAATATTTCCTGTATATAAATCCTGCACATATATATTCTATACAAAAATGTTTGTATATATCTTACAACCAATTAATATTGAAATAAGGTTGTTGTCATCAAAACTCCATTCTCCAATAAACAACACAGATATGCAATAAAACACGAACACAAGATATTTCTCCCAACCATCCTCTTTATTAATTAACAAAAAGGAATTTTTGTTTATCTATGGAATAAACCCAAAATAAACAAAAATACAACTGAATCAATAACCTAATTGAGCAGGGGAAAGAATATCTAGATGATTACAATATTGTTGGAGAAGGTGAACAATGAAGAACGATGACAAACCCGTGAATAAACTAATTTCGGTCACAATCCCATATTCAATTCAATCCTGAAAGCTACTTATATAGGAGAATAAAAGGACTAGGTAAATTTTCAAATTGCCCCTCAGAAATATATCCTGGAATACTCAGTCAAAATATAAACATGTCGGCTCAGACGTCTAACCGGCATTGTCAGATGTTTGACCGAGAACTTGGAAAATTTCTTTCCTTCAAATCAGATGCCGGAGCTGGCACCCGAAATGTCTGACCAAACTCTCTGTCTCCAATTTTCCCTATCATCTCAGATGTCTGTCACAGGCTTCAAACATCTGTCACAGGCTTCGAACGTCTATGCTGAAGCTCTGATCAATTTCTGCCCCTTCCAATCGTTGTTTTTCCTCCTCTATCACAAAGCACTTCCAAACATCGTCATCTTCAACATATATGTGACTTTATACCATGTAACAACCTTAATTTTTAGAGTATTTTAGTTAATGATTTAATTTAAAATTTTGGTTTATTTTTTTAATTTTTTTGTATTCATTGTTGAATTTTAATATAAATATTTAATTTGTATAATTATACCCTTCGTTTTCAATATGTAATTATATCTTTAATTTAATTTCAATGCGTATTGATTTTGTTGGTGCAAACATTGATTACCTTTTATTGTTCAACGTACGTTTCTTAGTGTTAATGTTTACCTCACATGTTCATTATTTTCAAAATTTAAACCATTCTTTTCTTTTGCCAAATATTCATTCAAGCCATTAGTGTTTTTCCATATATGACTCTTTATTTATTTTGTCTTGTATCCATTTATAAAATTCCATTTAATTTACCTAATGTTTCCATTCATCTTTTATTCTCTATGTATATTCACAATTGATTATTCTTTTTAAAATTTCTTTCTAATTTTTGTCCTTCCTTAATCCTCGCATGTTCCATATTAAACCAATTCATTTTTTCTATCCTATAGCTTTCCTTAACACTTTCTAGGCTACCTCCTCATTTTCCATATTCTTTTTTTATTACATGCAAACGTGAAGACACAAAAACTCCAATTTTTTTAAAATCTATTTGTTCCCTGAAATTACCAAGCGTTATCAAGCATTAAATGCCAATAGACACCTTTCTCCGCATGCATTATGTTTCCATATATTTCTGAATCCATCTTTATCCATTTATTCCCATTACCATATTTGTCTCCATTTCCGTTCCTTTTTTAAGCTGCTCCACTTCAATCTATTTATTCTCCATGTTTCTATCTTCTGTCCCTTTTATTTCTCATCTCTTCGCAGACAAAAGAAAAATGGGCATTGTAGCTCCAATTTATACCCACGTCGGTTTTTCATCTACCATTCTCCACATTTATACCCTTTACCATGTTTTTCCTACTCACTGCCATTCCCTCTCCTCATGCAGACAAAAGACCTCCGCTCCCTCACAACCCCACTCGATCAAACTTGTGCCTACAACCCACCAGCGTCATGTCACTAGACTAAGCTCAACCGTAGCTGCACATGCCTGAAGCCCACATCCACCCCCTCGCCTCGCCTTTGGGCCATCTCCAATCGAACCCTTCCACGTTTTCCCTTCTTCCCTTGCGTGTATGTGTGTGTATGTTTTTTTTACATGAATGGCGTGTGTTTTGTTTTTTGATTGTGGTGTGTGTTATGTATATCTTTGTGTGTGCATGGGTGCCTTGTGTGAGTTCTTATTTTGGTGTATATTTATATATATTTATATGTTAATAAGAGTTGCTTTTTAAATTTATTTGTTTTGGAAAATATATGTATAGACATATTTTTGTATATGTATATATACATATTTATTTATATATAATGATTTTGGTGTGAGTTGTTTTGGAAATTTATTGGTTTTCAAATTATATGTATATATATATATGTGTGTGTGTGTGTGTGTGTGCGTGTGTGTGTGTGTGTTTAATTGTTTATATGTAAATATATATGGCGGCGTGTGTTTGTGTGTGTATTGAGTTTTGTTTTTTTTGTTTAGGCATGCGTGTTGGCGTGTGTATATATATAATATTTGCGATAGACATGTTTGTGTGTAGTCTGTGTGTGGTAATATACATATGTATGCGTTTGTTTGAGTTATATATTTGTGGCGTGGTGTTGAGTGTCTAGTTTGGTGGGTGTTTGCTTATTGGTTGTATGTTGTGGGTGTGAGTTATTACATATGTATATATATAATTGTTGGAAAATTTATTTGTTTTAATTTTTTTTGTTAATTAAGAACTTATATAATTGGTTTTGGGTGTTTATAAAATTTATAATATATATGTTATAATTTGTGTTGTGTGTACGGTGTGTGTGCATGTGTTTGTTTTAATATAAATTATGTATGTGTGTGTGTGTGTGTGTTTAATGGTCTTATTTGTGTGTGTTTACGTTGTATGTAATTTAAAAATATATATGGTTTGGTGTATATAATTTAATATATATATATATAAGTAATTTGGAATGTGTCGAATTTTAAATATATAGGTATATATTAATTTTACTATGTATACGTTTGTATTAAATATATATACTATTTTGAAAAAGGATTTGTTGTGTGTTTATGTATAATTTATAATATATACATACTGTTATAATTTGTGTTATGTGTACGGTGTGTGTATATGAGTTTATGTGTGTGTTTCAAATTATATTATATATAAGTGTATATGATTTAGTATGCGTTAGCATTGTGTTTTATTTAGATGTATAATTTATAACATATATGTTTGTGCATCGAATTTTAAATATATATAAATGTTAAAATTTTCTGTGTGTTTGTATATAAAAAATATATATTTTTGTGAAAAGAATTTATTGGGTTTATTTTGAGTCAAGTTTAATGTTGAGTTTGAGAACTGTTCCAAAACCCAAATAGTCGTACCGATCCATTGAAAATTTCCTAGCCTCCTATTATAAAGTAAAATAAAATATTGAGTGATCATCGAGTTAAAATGCATTCTGAATCATGCATACGAGTCACCGTTTCATTTTAGGCCACAAAAGGTGAGTTTATCTCACACCTGACTCACATTCTTTCGTAGATGTTAGATCAACTAAATGAACTGTTATGAAATGTATAGGATTGCTAATAGAAATTGTTTGTTTAAAATATACACTTTCATATGTGACACGATATTCATATGACATGTATGTACACCGATTATATATGACTATGATGTGATTAGTGATATGTGATGATTTGTTATGTTGTAGATACCCCTAGTTTAGGAAAAATCACTAAGGTTTAAAATGATACATACGCGAACGGACATTAGATTAAGGAAAAATCGTTATGGGTTGAAATGATAGACCTGAACGATTTTTACTGAATTTGGGGATTGCGGATTAAAATGATAAATCCGTAGAAATTTTATAAATTGCGGGTTGAAATGATAAGTATTTATATCACTTGACCATAGGGTAGAAAACTATATACGGACACCGTTGGTCATGTTTTCGAATTAAAATGATTTGGAAAATTTGATTGTAATAATATTAATTTAAGATATTATATTTATATTTTAAAGATTTATACTTAAATTTTGTAAATTTTAAATTATATGTTTTAAAATGATTTTATGAGTAAAAATGTATTTAAATGCTTATTTAAGATTTTACTTATAATTTATTTAATTTAACTGTATAATTTAATCATATATGTAATTTTTACTTTAAATTAATATGTTATAATAAATTATTCTTTTAAACCTATCTCTAAATTATTTTAAAGCTATATATGCTTATAAAGCTATTTTCTATATAAATTTATAACTTATAAATATATTTTCAATGCTTATTATATATATTTTATATACTTTAATAATAAACTAAATAGGTGGATAAGTTTTGATTTTGCGATTTAAATTCAAGGTTTAAGTATTTAAATGTATATAACGATACTTGATTCAATGAATTTGATTTTAATTCAACTAAATGTGAATTTTGAATTGATTTAAATATTGAACTTTATAGGAAATGAACGTGAACTGCGTAATTGATTGGAATTTGAATTTACAATTGATACGAATATATGAATTCGGTTATAAATTGATTGAATATGAATTTAAGTAATTTTATATATGGAATTGATTCATAAATTGTTTGGTTTGAATTAAAGAATTTCTTAAATCAATTTATTTCAAGATATGATTTTATTAAAATGGCCATGGTGTGAAAAAATGTAAATGTTTTGTTGTTAAAAAGACCGGGATCGGATATTGTCATACTCTCTGCCAATACCGAAAACCACTTTAACAACTGTGTTTGCGGTGGAGTTCCAGAATGAAGTAGGTTGATTTGGAGGTGATTACTGGATTTGAAGAAAGAGAACAATAATGGATATCCTTGACCTTTGAGTTATAAATAAATGACTAAAACAGGGCTATACCGGACCAAGTGGGGTTAGCCACCTCCATCGGCAACACTTCTTCCGTTATTACTATACCCTCGGTTTGATTGATTTGATTTGATGCGCATCCATGGTTTGAGAGTGTTGTCCGAGGTGGGCGGTAGTCGTGGCTATGTGTTACCACCAGGCCGGGCGTGCAACTAGTATATTCATACTCTGGGCATTTGTCGTATGCCTTGTCATATTAGCCTGATCGAGCCCCCTACGATTTTGATTTGACGTTGTCGTATAGTAGCGCATCCCTATCCACCGACCGGTACTGGTGTTTTATATGCAATGCTTACGACAATGTTTATAAACTGTGTAAGGGTAAAAATGTAACCCCGCTTACGCTATTTAAATATGTTATATTTAACCATAGACACTACCATAATAGCGTATTATATTTTATGATATTAGTTAAACGGATCCTTAGAGGATTGTGATCCCAAATGTACTTTAAGTTACTGATGCATTTCATTTAATATTTCATTTGAGTTGGTTTGATTACCAACTTGAAGTGGACGAAAGATAGTATGTTACATTTGGTATCAGAGCTTTGGTTTATCAAAGCTTTAGCCTATGTCGTAAAAGCTCATTAGAGATATGGTAGTGATACCCTAAAATGAGTGGAATCATTCGCAGAATCCTTCTTGAGAGAGAGAGAGAGTATTTTGAAAGTATAATTTTTTTATGGTTTTAAAATGTTTTTAAACAAATATTTTCGAAAATAATTTTTTTTAACATTTAAATTTTTTTCTGAATTCCTTTTCCATTTGAATCCATCTTCTTTCGTAGATCCTCTTTGATTAGGTTCTTTTGTTCATTCGGCTTTTAACTCGAATTTTATAACTTATCCTTTTCTATAACAAGGGAGGAAGTACAAGAAGAGTTTAAGACTACTAATGAGTCCATTCTTATTTAATATTGATTTGAAATTGTTATTTGAAAGGTATCATAATATATGATACATTATTGAAATTTGGATATGTATCTTCGTAAATTATATTATGTTTTGATAATACCAAAATTTCGAAAAGATTTGATGTTAACTCTTTAAGATTTTATAAACTATATAATTTTTTGAATCGGATTTAAAGATGTAGATTTTGTAAGAAATTAATTTTATCTTGATTGAATTATATAATTTTGTATTTGCTTTAACAATAATATTGTTTTTATATTTATCAAGGATTGAGGTTGAATTTTTAATAAATAAATGAGTGGGGGAGACATATAATATTCCCTACTTAAATTTTAATTCTTATGATTTGAAATATATTATTTATAATATATGATTTGGAAATTTGGTATATATCCTGTTTAAATATAGAAAAATGTTTTGAGTACTTACTTGACGTTAAGTTAGCCTATCAAATACTTAGTGATTTGGGTATGCATCTGATCAATGTATATGTTTAATCCTATATGTATTAGATAGATACAGAGTCACACTCTAGTCGCTTGAAAATGATGTTGTTGATGACTGCAGCATCATCAATATCTATTTTCAGTTTTCAAAAGTGGAAAAAATATATTTAGCCAATCGAGACGTCGAGTGAATACTTAAAACTATTTTTAAATGTTTAGAAAAAAAATTTGATTTATATATATATATATATATTTCTGAATATATGTAGGTATAAAGATAAATATGAACAGTTCGGTTTAAATATATTAATTATTTAATTACTATTTCCCTACCTCGTTCCTTTTCGGGGACGAAAAGGTTTGAGTAGGGGAGATTGTAACAACCTCAATTTTTAGAGCATTCAATTAATGATTTAATTTAAAAGTTTGGTTTATTTATTTTATTTGTTCGCATTAATTGTAGAATTTTTATATCAATATTTAATTTGTATAATTATACCCTTTGTTTTCAATATGTAATTATATCTTTAAGTTAACTTCAATGCGTATTGATTTTGTTGGTGCAAACATTAACTACCTTTTAATGTTCAACATACATTTCTTATTATTATTGTTTTCCTTTCATGTTCGTTATTTTCAAAATACATTCTTTTCTTTTGCCAAATATTCATTCAAGCCATCAGTGTTTTTACATATATGACACTTCATTTATTTTGTCTTGTATCCATTTATAACATTCCGTTTAATTTACCTAAAGTTTCCATTCATCTTTTATTCTCTACATATATTCACAATTTATTATTCTTCTCAAAATTTCTTTCTAATATTTGTCCTTCCCTAATCCTCGCATGCTCCATATTAAACCAATTCATTTTTTTCTATCTATTAGCTTTCCTTAACACTTTCTATGCTACCTCCTCATTTTCCATATTCTTTTCTTATTACATGCAAACGTGAAGACACAACAACTCCTATTTTTTTTAAATCTATTTGTTCCCTGAAATTACCAAGCGTTATCAAGCATTAAATGTCAATAGACACCTTTTGTGCATGCATTACGTTTCCATATATTTCTGAATCCATCTTTATCCATTTATTCCCATTACCATATTTGTCTTCATTTCCATTCCTTTTTTTAAGCTGCTCCATTCCCATCTATTTATTCTTCATGTTTCTCTCTTCTGTCCCTTTTATTTCTCATCTCTTCGTAGACAAAAGAAAATGGGCATTGTAGCTCCAATTTATACCCATGCCAGTTTTTCTTCTACCATTCTCCACATTTATACGCATTACCATGTTTTTCCTACTCACTGCCATTCCCTCTCCTCACACAGACACATGACCTCTGCTCCCTCACAACCCCAACCGATCAAACTCGTGCCTACAACCCACCAAAGTCACGTCACCAGACTAAGCTCAGCCGTAGCTGCACCCACCTGAAGCTCACGTCCACCTCCTCGCTTTGCCTTTGAGCCATCTCTAATCGAACCCCTACTTCCATGTTTTCCCTTTTTCCCTTGTGTGTATGTGTGTGTAAGTTTTTTTTATATGAATGGCGTGAGTTTTGTTTTTTGATTGTGGTGTGTGTTATGTATATCTTTGTGTGTGCTTGAGTACCTTGTATGAGTTCTTATTTTGGTGTATATTTATATATATTTATATGTTAATAACAGTTGCTTTTTAAATTTATTTGTTTTGGAAAATTTATGTATAGATATATTTTTGTATATGTGTGTATATATATATAATGATTTTGGTGTGAGTTGTTATGGAAACTTATTGGTTTTCAAATTATATGTGTATATATATATATATATATATCTGTGTGTGTGTATTTAATTGTTTATATGTAAATATATATGGCTTGCGTGTGTTTGTGTGTATTGAGTTTTGTGTGTTTTGTTTAGGCGTACGTGTTGGCGTGTGTGTGTGTGTGTGTTTATATATATATATACATACATATTTATATATGATGTTTGGGATAGACGTGTTTGTGTGTGGTAATATACATATGTATGCGTTTGTTTGAGTTATATATTTATGGCGTGGTGTTGAGTGTCTAGTTTGGAGGGTGTTTGCTTATTGGTTGTATGTTGTGCGTGTGAGCTATTGCATATGTATATATATACTTGTTGGAAAATTTATTTGTTTTAATCTTATATTTTTGTTAATTAAAAAGTTATATAATTGGTTTTGGGTGTTCATAAAATTTATAATATATATATGTTATAATTTATGTTGTGTGTACAGTGTGTGGGTATGTGTTTGTTTTAATATAAATTATTTATGTATGTATATATATATTTTATTTGAAAATTGGTTAACTTTGTATTGATGCATTAGGCCAAATTCAGCCCAAGCCCATGCAAACAGCAGATAATACAACAGGTATATGAAAGATATAACAAATACAGTAGGTGACGGTTATGAATGCACACACTAATCAGCATTAATACCATATTCGCGTAGAGAGATGACACGCAACCCGAAGCATTCATTCCCCAAATAGCCAAATTTTTAGGGTAATTCATGGCGGCCGGTAGCTCCAACAATCGAAAATGTGATCTTCATCCTGGCCATTTTTGGTAATCTTCGATCGTTTAATTCTCTGAATTAGGACTTTAACGTCTGTTTGGATGAGGTTATTAATCACATTGCTTTTTCTTTTCTTTTTCTCGAAAACGCGTCGATTTCTCTCCTTCCATATGTGATGCACTGAAGTTGTCAGTGCTATATGGAGCAGTTGCAGTCTCAGTGGCGAGCAGGCCTGCGTTCTCAGGTGAATGATCTCTTCCTCTAAGTTTCTAGTGAAATTGCTCATGCTTTTCTATCTTGTTACTACCATGATTTCTGCACTGAATTTACAGTCGAAAAATAGATGATTGTGAGATTCCTGGGTTAGGTTGCAAAGCGAACAAATAGGATCTACATTGATGTTCCATTTTGCAAGCCTGTCTGTTGTGGGGAGACGTCCAGTAATAGCATTGTAGGTTGTGAAAGCCATCTTAGGACAGTTAGCTTTGCTCCAAATTGTGTCCGCCCAAACTTTAACTGCATGCTTTATTCTGATGTAGTTACATGTCGTAGATGATGAAAATAAACCATCAGGCGAGTGCGACCACACCCAAATGTCTTGAGTAAGGTTAGGGACTATGCGAATTTGCTGAATTTCAGGTTGCAGAGCCTGCATGCAACTGAGATTAGTAGTGTTCCATCGACCATTCGTTAGTATTTTGTCAACACCAAAATCATAACCTCCAACTGCCGTTATAGAATCCCACCCTAGGTAACTGATCAGAGATTGCCCTAAAAACCAAGGATCCTTCCATAAACTGGTGGATTTGCCATCTGCAAATACATGACGAATAAGATTTTTAAGGTATCTTTGTTTGCCATGATATGTTTCCATATATATGACGAGTTATTATCGCATTTCATGACCCAGAAATTAGTTTTAATGTATCGGTTTCTCATCCATGTAGACCATAGAGAATTTCCTTGAACAATTTTCCATGCATGTTTAATGCCGTATGTTTTCTTGAGTTCCTTGAGGTTGAGTAACCCCACACCCCCTTTGGATTTGGGTCTGCATAAAACATCATAGCTAACTTTGTGCATCACCCCCAAAGGAAATTAGCGCATATAGTGTTTATTTTGTCGATTGTGCAGTCCGGGATTTGGAACGTTTGGAGCCAAAATCAGACTTTTGCAGAGATAACTATGTGAATAAGCTGTAATCTACCTGCAAAAGAAAGGAGTTTAGAACTCCAACCATTGATTTTATCCTTTATTTTTGCAATAAGATCCCCGCATTCTCTATCGGTAATTATGGCCGACGATAAAAGCACGCCTAGATATTTCACTGGAAGTTGGCTTTCGCTAATCCCTAAAATCTAAAGCATAGTAGACTTTTCTTTGCAAAACTTGTTGAAATAGCATTTTGATTTACAATTGCTAAGTTTCAAACCAACCATTAATTCAAGCTTTTTGAAAATGTCCTTAACAGCATGAGCAGCTTGCCTGTTAGATTTCATCACAATAATTTAGTCATCAACATATAATAGATGATGAACAGTCGGTTCATGTTTGTAGATAGGTTGGAATAACCCAGATGACACGCTAGTTCCATTTGAAGTGAGAAAAATTCCATGGCGATAGCGAATAGGTAGGGGGAAAGGAGATCCCCTTGTCGAATTCCCCGATTTGACATTATAAATCCCTTTTGCTCGCTATTAATCATGATAGAAAAAGTTGGTGTTGAAATGCACTCTCTTATGATAGAAATTATTTGATAAGGGAAACCCATACATTCTAGCATGTGTACAATGAATTGGCGGCTAATTCTGTCGTATGCTTTGTGTAGATCTATTTTTAAGCACATTTTGTCGGTGCCTTTCTTATTAAATTGTCTAACGATTTCATGAGCCATTAAAGAATTTTCTGAGATGTGTTTGCCTTTAATAAATGCGGACTGACAAGTTGAAATCAAATCAGGCAGAAAAAGAATGATCCTGTTGCAAATTACCTTGCTTAAGACTTTGTAGATAAGATTACAACATGAAATTGGCCTATATTCTTCAATCTTGCTTGGTTGGTTGACTTTTGGAATAAGAGTAATGAAAGTACGATTAATTTCCTGTAGTATTTGACCTAAAATAAATGATTCCTGAATAGCCAACAATAATAATTGTTTGACATTTTGCCAATGCAGCTTGAAGAATTTAGCATTCCACCCATCGGGCCTGGGGCTGGTGTAACACCCCACATCCGTTAGTGTCACTCACAAAGGGAATGCACTAAGTTCTGTGAAGTATTATAGGTAAAAGATGCAGATAAATCACAAGACAGATAAATAAAGCAGCGGAAAAGTGAATAAAACTTTATTTCATTTATAACAGCTTGTACAAAGATTGTTTTCCAACAACAAAGTATCTATCTTGTTTAACAAAATAAAGAAGCATAAATATACAATGATATTCCCCAATAAAACATTAGCCAGCCATAGCGGTGGAAAAGAGAGTCCAAAGCAGCACATCAAAGAGTCTTCAAGCTTGGAATGAGTAACAGGTCCATACAAATCTGAGCTATTCCCTCCCTGACTACCTTGGGGGGGGGGGAACGGAAGAAAAGAAGACAAAAGAAAACATAGAGTCAGACATAAAGCCTGGTAGGTCTAGTGGTGCTTCGGTATATGAACAAGGAAAAGGACATGACAGGCATAAACTGGAAATGGGAAAATACCATAAACTAAGGCAAAGCGGTTTAGAATCGAAATTACTATCGCACCCCATACTAATCTCTGCACAGCCTAACTAGTATCCCAACTAGTAATCTATATAAAATGATAACGTGATCCCAGTCCCTGTAACTGTGGTTGACATCAGGCGCACATTTATTTATTACCTAGATTTCATCTAGGGTTTTCTATCGAGCGTTCCCTAGATTCGACTAGGGTTTTTGCGACTTGTCTAATACTTCTCGGATTCAGGATTTATGCCACCTAGGTCCACTAGGGATTATGCTACCTGTCGAACGATGCCCCTAGTCTAGGACACACTACCTAGAGTGATATATGTTCCTAGACTTTCCCCACGTATGTGTCGCGAATCGTTTATCGCTGTCTAAATGCACATGTCCTGAAATGTGCGACCCGAGTCCCGTGGCAGGGCTATTCTAGAAACACGGAACTCGGTCGGGAGCTTTCAGATATCTGCCGATGCAGATGCTAAGGTCTGTTTTTCTACCAGTGGTTATGGTCCCACGTGACCCCTCCCTCAACTAATGAAAGGCAATCCAAGAAAATCAAGCACGAGAACTATACTCTTGCCACCTATGCCCCACTTTCCTATTGGCCAGCCTCACCCATAACTAGATTGCAAGTATATGGTCTGTTGGGAGTTCTCTGCCTTTCCGCATGCACACTACGATTGACTCAAGATGGTAGGTAGATGACGAGTCGCTATCACAGGGCTACTGGTCTCGTCGAATCACGCTGGTCCATCCCAGTCTTTAGGTCGCCTTAAATTGCAACCAAGGCATACCCTTGGTTCTTCTGACGCAGACCTTAACCTCTGTGAGCCCAGGCGGATCATCTGCAACCTCACAGAGGGATACCAAGAGTACCCTCACGTCCCCCGAAGCTACGTGCTTCTAAACCTAGTCCGCTGGAGCCTTTTTCGAAATCGGATAAACGTTTGCTCCTTCTAATGCACTTGTTAAGTGATGATCTACCATATCGGGTTATTCATCTATTATGGACCGGCTCAGTTTTCTTGACTAAGAATTATTACTTAGTTGTTCTCAACTAAGGTTTACCACTTAGTTTCTTTTCCCATAAATCTTGTTAACTAAGGTTTATCACTTAATTTCTTTAACTGGGGATTTCAACTTAGCTCCCGTTCTCGATTGTTTCTTAACTAGGGTTTTCTGCTTAGCCCTCTTTCTCATCAAGTTGGATTGGTAAAGTGTCATTAGTCAATTCAGGTTAGCTTAACCCCATTCCTTTGTCATATTAAACTGGATAAGTGTTATCAGTAGTTCATGTTGACTTAACCCTATCACAAACCAAGTTATATTGGTTAAGTATTTCTTATTACTTAACCCAACCCATTCATCTTGTATTGGTTAAGTGTCCCCTAACCTAATCTTGCCCATCTGTTTTAACTAACATTGTAACACCCCACGTCCATTAATGTCACTCACAATGGGAATGCATTAACTTCCATGGAGGTTTTAAGTGAATATAGAACAGAAAAATTACAACAAGACAGATAATAAGTAGTACTTGGAAATCTAAAACTTCATTTTATTGCAGCGGAAATTAAACATGTTTGTTACATCATAAAACCATTATCAGAGTCAAGTACAATATCCATCTTTTAAAACAAAATACATAACCCCATTACCCAAATAGCCATTAAAGAAGATAACAAGCTGGACTTTACTTCAACGGTCCAAGCTTTCCAAGAGAGAGATAAAGCAATCCAATCAAACTCCACTAGAGCTGGGCCCAACCTGAGGACCTGGAGGGGGAAAAAAGGATAGAAATGGAGGGGGTCAGACATAAAGTCTGGCGAGTATGATAATTCTAACAATACTATTATCAAAGTAACTAGACCAAGGCATAAGCTGGAAAACAAGGAAATGTCTATGTACTATTGGGTATGGAATGAGTAGACAAAGATAGCGTGAAAGATAACGTTAAAGGCACACCTAATTACTAACGAATAATTACTACACTGCACCGCACATTACTACACTGCACCACACCAATTACTACACTGCACTGCACATTACTACACTGCACTGCACATTACTACACTGCACCGCACAGTCACCCTAAAGGTTGATCCCACTTGCTTCACACAGAAACTTTATAAATAGCCTTGCGTACCCCTAGCTGACTACATAGGTGCCGTCTGCCCCTATCTCCACTAGGTGTACCCCACTACCCACTTTCGATCGGCTCCCTACTCGTAGATACCCGTGCTGGCCCCACAGTGGGGTGTATCTCTCCCCTAAAGTGGCAACCCAATACAACTTGAGAATGCACGGCTTATACCTACACGATGCAACAACGTCTTACCTACCAGCCCGGGTCCACACACGCATATGAAACCCATTGGACTTGCGTTGCCACCGCTCCCCGTTTTGGCCTCTTACAGTCAAGCCCAGCATGCGTGTCCCGTCCTCAACTTGGGTCGAGCCCACAAAGATATGTTTGGGATACTGGTTGAAATGGGCCCCCACAAGCTACCCACCTAAGCTTGTCACTACTAGTATATCCCACTTAACCCTCTTAGTCATGTTCATTTACATGTGTGTTTGGTTAAGTCTTACTAATCGTGTTTCACATGCCACTAAGGGCACCCACTAGATTCCTCATGCCACCCAAGGCATCTACTTAACCTGTAACGACCCGCAAATCCGTGCTATCTGAATTGACTAATAACACCACACGTCCAACCCAAATTGCACAGAAAAACGAATCATTATTAGAAAGAAGTTAGAGGATGAGAAATAGAAAGAAAGAAATATTAGAATAGAAGAAAACGAAGATCACAAACTCACAGCGGATCGAATAAAAATATATTTTATAACATAACTTTTGAAATACAAATCAGTAACTTTACATACATACCATCATCAGAGCACAACAGCCATTCCTGGAACAGTTATAAACACCTGTTTCCAGATACAACCATAGTACACAGCGGAATATATGATAGTCTATATCTAACTGGTGAAGCCTCCTGCTTCCAGCTCTTCCAAGTGAATCTGAAAAATCCCAACTACTTGACTGCCCGTACGAATTTGGGCACCCAAGAGTTTAGGGAAAACAAACAAAATAAACTCTGGGTCAGTCATGGGACTGGTGTGAGTAAACTCCAATCATCTGTTTAACTTTTAAAATCCTTTCAAAAGAAAAGATAATAGTAAGACCAGCCCACACATAAACATGGACGGTTTTTACCTTACTATAACCCAAAACACTTTGATATGAAAATCCAGTGATATTATAATAATGTCTACAACAAGTAAATAACCAAATAGCAGAACGCTTGCATCTCACGCTCCACATATATAGTATAAAATCAAAAACCGCGTGGCGCTTATTGGAGATTGGATTCCGACTATGACAAGGTATGGAACCACCTTCCGCTAGTGTATCTCTAGAGAGGAATACACTGGGTTCAACAAGAACATCTTGCAACCCGGCCCACACATGACCGACCACTCATTTCGCTTGTGTAACAACCCGAAAATCTGGGCCAGTTTAAAATTTTTATTTTGGCAATTTTAGCAAATTTTGAATATTTAAAATAGATTATTTTAAATAAAATCAACGAGGAATTTATTTTGAATAGAATTCGACGTATATATTTATATACGTCGTCGTTAGAATATAATAATTATATATAATTATAAATAGAATGGAAAATGGCGCGGTAGTTCGATAATTCGATTTCAAACTTAAATTGAATGTACCGGGTGCAAAACAATCCGAATTTTAGTGAAACCAAAAATATTAGGATCTAATTGATAATATCTTTCCAACGAATCCGAAAAATCAAGATTTCATAGCGGGAATCAAAAGTTATGTCCAGTTGAAAATTTCTGAATAGTCGCTATGGAATTCAGGTCCTTAAAAATAGACATTTTGCAAATGACCTCGGATTTCGACGAAACCACTTTTGTTGGGTCCGTGATGTCGAGTTATTGCTAGGTTTCAAATTTCATAATTTTTCGAATCAATATGTGAGCGTGGCAAAGGAAAACGTGTTTTGACCATTTCAGTTGATTTTAATCGACTGGAAATTGGCCATTTTTCTAACGGTCTCAGAATTCGACGAAACCAGTTTTGTTAGGACCGTATCGTCAATACGAAGCTAGAAAATATTTTTCTGGAATTTATAGAGTTCGTATGTGGCCCCAGTAAATTGTAATGCGCGTTCAAATTCAATATATAGAGTTATATTTTGATTTTGACGAAAAATGATTGAAACGACCGAATCAGCTTACGATACATATCCCATTGTGTTCGGAATAGGGGTATTTGGCTTGGAGCGATGGTCGTTGGGGTTGAATTGGAGTTCGATTTAAAAACAAGTAATAAACAGATTGAATAATAATAAAATAAAAATAAAATTCTCTATAAAGGGGCCGAGACAAAACCCTAGCCCCCTTTTACATCGTTTAGCCACCGCCAGGCAGAAAAATCAAAGGCCCTAGTTATTCGATTCTTTCTTCTACAAATTCTCCTAATCTACCAATCAATTCCAAAATGTCCTGAACGAAATCGAAAGAGAATCTCGTGAGCTTCGAATTCCAATGGGTTTGATCAAAATCCGTTCAGTATCCTTCGAGATTTCCAGCTCCAATGTCCTGCCGTTCATGGACCATTTCCGGCGATTTGGCCACTTCGAGTTCATCAAAGTTTGGTGGCGCAGGGGGCTCTCGCAACCGCGAAGCTCGTGAGACCCTCAGATCGTCCTCCGGCGCATCTCAGGTGGCGCGTTTGGGTGCCCTAGGACTGGAACAGTGCTCAACGAGGTCCAGAACGTTTCCAGTAAGCTTCTTCTTCTTTTTCTCTTATGTAAATACCTATGTAAGTAAAAAACTGAAATTAACGTTGCTTTGAAAATATAAAATAGAACTGATTTTGAAATATAAAATATACTTGGTTCTAGAAAGCTTATATTTTTAAAACTAGAAAGATTATATATATATATATTTTTTTTTTACAAGAAAGATTTTTATTTTATTTTATTTACATGAAGAAATTGATTTTTAGAACATTAAAGTTTTGATTTTATAGAACATGAAAAGTTGGGATTTATAACGATAAGAAGGTTGGGTTTTTATAGGTTAAAAATATAATTTTTATACTAGTGGGATATTAAAAATATGATTTTTATATTATAGAAGCGTTAAAAATACGATCTTTATATTAGAAGTAGATATAAAAATATAATTTTTATATAGAGAATAGCGTGATAAAAATATAATCTTTATTATATGAATACCGGTATAAAAATAGAATTTTTATCTATATAACACCGTTGTAAAAATGGAATTTTTATCCACATAGCGTAGGTATAAAAATGTGATTTTTATATACATAGCAACAATATAAAAATGTGTGATTTTTATATATGTAGTGACTACGGGCAACGAAGATGATAAAAAGGCGAGAATGAAGAAGATTTCTATCAAAGAAGAGTCAAGGTGTTTGGATAGCTATTGGTGAGAACTTCTCACTCAAAATCTCTTTTTCTAGTTATATATATATATACTAGGATGTAGACGGTGTTTAGTAGCACCCGACACCCGTCATCCACAGACCATGGATGGCTTGTTTGTTTAATTGTTTGGTTGTGTAGTTGGTTAGATTATTTGGTTTGAATTGAATTGTTTGGTGAATTGAATGGACTTGATTGATGTGTGAATGGCGTGGGCCTTCACTAGACCGGGGATAAGGCTAGGCCTCGTCCCGTTTCTAGTATCGTGCCGTTATGCTGCCGAAATTTTGAAAAATAAAAAGTGTTAGTTAAAAATAGTAAAGTGTTGAAATAAATATTTTTGACGTTAAAAATATAATTTTTAACGTGTTAAGAAACGGCATAAAACTCTTCTGAAAAGAAATAAATATTTATAAACAAATCGACCGATTTGTTTATATACACTGATTTGACTGATATTGATTGGGTCGATAAATTTTACACATCGCCCAACTGCACAAACAAAAATATGTGTTTGTTGATTTGAAACCCCACACGGGTGTTGGGATGATATTTGGCGTACACTAATCCCAATTATTAAATTATTGTCGATCGATTGGTCGACAGACTGTGTAAGCGTCGATTATTTATATTTGATGCTTATGCAGTTGTGTGGTGCACTTTGGATGATGGTTGATTGTTTATCATTGCTATTATATACATGTGTTGTATGGAATCCATATAATTAACGTTATATGGTGATTGATTGGGCCTCATTCCAATCGGGAAAACAATGAATATTATAAAAGAAAATTCATGTGTTGAATATAAAAATATTCATGTGTTGAATCTATTCATGTGTTGAGTGAAATATTTTAATAATAAAATTCACATCTTTATCATATTTACAATTAGAACTACTTCCCAGTAGAAGTCTAATTAAAATCAAACGATAGATACCATAGTTTTATAAAATATTTTACATAACAAAAATAGTGATGTGTTGACAGTACTCATGTGTTGAGATTAGTCAGGTGTTGGAAGAAATATAGATTCATGTGTTGAATGGAATAAATATTCATTTGTTGAATAGAATAACGAATTTATTGAAATATATAAAGCCGTGTTGATTAGAGTTGCGCTATTTTGACGTGAACGATAATTATATCGACTATATTCGTTTTTATAATGAATATAGAAAAGAAGTGATTTCAAAATATAACGTTTTGAAAATATTATCATTTATATAGTAATGATATAAAATATTCAGTTTTGATTAGAAATTGAAATAGTGTTGAAATGGTATTGAAACGAAGTTAAAACGATTTATAAAATACGTTTTAAAAAGGAAATCGACGAAATATATATAATATATATATATTATATATATATAATATAATGGCCTGAATAGAACGCGCCGCGCCACGGCAGTTCGTGAAGTTCGACCATTTATTTCAAACGGACATTACGGGAGATCCGACCGTCGGATTCTCCTAAAACCGGAACCGTTGGGTTCGTATCGAAAAGAGCTTTCCAATGAATATTAGTAATTTGAAATCTAACGGTTGGATTTAGAATTATGTCCAAATCAATTTCAGAAAAGGTCGCTGTAAGTGCAGTTCGACGGCCGTAGATGGAAATCGACTGTACGGGCCTTGATAAAATTATTAAAAATATTGATAATTTGTGTAAAATCATAATATGTGAATTGGAAAGAATTGGGATGAAGAATTCCACATTTGAAATGATAAAAATAGATTTTTGTCGAAATGAACTAGTTTTGAACTAGAATTAAAATCAATTTATTTGTGAAATAAATAAATTGAAATTGAAAGTGATTTTAAAAATAATCAATACTCCCAATACGTGGATTGGACTGGAGTTGAATCGAATTTATCTTCGGGATATTTCGATGTTGGATTTCGTGACTATACAAATATTGTTATGGGGATTTGAAAGATATATTTTATATCGTTATTTCCAATACGATATTTGTTGGTTTCAGAATTTGATATTGAATATAAGCCGATATATTTTCTATTCAGAGCCTTGTATTTAATATCAAATGTGATTTGGGTTTATCGTGGATCGTGTTTTAGATGACATTGGTTCTTTAACCCAGTTAAAGGCAAGATATTGATTTTTGAGAAGATTAAAACTAAATGGAGTTTTAATGAATCTTTAATTAGATTGAAAAGTGAATTGATAATTTAAATTATCAAATCTGAAAGGTGATCGAGAATGGAATACCACCAGTTTTGCTCCAAAGCGATAGTTAAATCTTTAATTAGATTTGAACGTGAAATGGTAATTAATTTTACCGATAACACAGTGGTGTTAGATGTGGAGTATTACCAGTTTTCTCCATGGGATATATAGGTTGGGATTGGGAAATAAAATAAATAATTACTTCGGTGTGGTTCGCTAATCCCGACTAGTTTGGAAAACCATAAAATGGTTTGAAATGATATCCAAAGGAAGATTATAGGATAAATTTAGAAGAATTTATCTTGGATAAAATTAATGGGAACATTTCCCTAAGAATGTGATTTTGTGAATAAAGTAATATTCTGAATTGGGATGAGGCGTTTGTTGTGTTTGTGTAACATTCGTTTATTATATACGTGGGTTATTCAGAAAGGCCGGGTTTATACCCATTCTGAATAACCGATTCGACGAGATGTCGAAGATGAAGACGGTGGTTGAAGACCGGAAGTCTTCACATCGTTTGGGTGATTACTGATGATCTTGATTGGGCTGTACACCCAAGATGAGGGAAACAGTTGGTGATCGTCCAGACGTACTTGGAGATCGATGGATATGCGAGGAAAGTGCCTCCGGTTTCGTTCAGACCCAGAACGAACTTGTAAATGGATTGTGTGTCTGACATTGGATTTTATTCTATGTTGATTGATCTCTATTAAATATACATCTGTTTGGCGGCGGAGAATTTATTCTCTTGCTTAACGCCCTTCTCTGAGACGTACGAGCTCAGAGGTTGTATATCGATGGACATCAGTCGCATGGAATGAATTGCCAGTGTGGCATGCGTAAGTGGCAATTGATCAGGGCTTCTGTTGAAAAGCAAAGTCTTGTGGTGGATGATCAAAGCACGGCCTGTGTGGCGTAGCTTTGTGTATAACGTGAATTCGCGAGCCTCACACCTCGGTATGAGTCAAAAACGGGATACGGACCCAAGGAGTGCACGACGTTTCTTTCTAGCTATGGTGGTGTCAGTGACCTACCAGCCCTGACATTTATATACTTTTCACCTGTGTGGTTGTTGGATACGAGGCGCCTCGGATATAGGTCTGTAAGGACCGGGAAACGTGTGTTCAGGAATTGCCAATCCTCAAAAGTAAGAGAGGACCGGCCTTGGAGGTTCCAAAGGATCATAGTGGGGTCCTGAGGCATTTGCTAGAGTGTCTCGAACGCGGAGAGGAGCTTGCCCCTTGCCTCGGCTCATGACGGAATCCAATTTCCAATACGTGATATTGCGGTTTTAATTGTAGAACCTAGTATGGCGACATAGTGGTATGGGTCATTAATGCCGCCTATGATTGATATTTATGATTGAAATTGTTTTGACACTATACACCTATAATAGTATCAAATAATGTGTTTTAAACGTATCAAGCATGCTTTGGCTGTTATAAGGTAAAAACCCTATCCTCCGGCTTGCGTTGCATTATGTGATGGGACCTGGGTCTTATAACAGCTTCATTTTTCTTTATTTAGCATTGCGCTGTTTGTTTTATGCACTGGTATTCTTGGGAGGAAACCCGTTCCGTGTTTTACGGCGTGGTCCCTTGATTTACCAAACTTTAAAACCAATATTAATAACTGTTTTAGTTCTCACACCAGTCCCATGACTGACCTGGAGTTTATTGTTTTAACCTAAACTCTGGGTGCCCCTATTTTCCGCACGGGCAGCTAGTAGTTTTGGTTTTGCAGATTTATATTCACAGGGTCCTGATATACAGCTGGAACGATGCTCGGAAAGCTCTGTATCCGTGTATCACTTCTAGTTGTGCTTTTGTATTATTTTCCGTTGCTATGTAATTTATTGTAATCTCTGATATTTATCGAATGTAATTTATTCATTTATACTCTGTATATTCTTGTATCTGATGGAATTGTTGTAATAGCAATGAAATGTTCTTCCGTCTGCGTTCTATTTTGTCTTGTACTCAATTCTATCCGTGCTTTCCTTCACGGGGAAGTTCGGGTCGTTACAGCTTGAGTGTATCGAATGTATATCACCAACGGTTGGGATCAGCAACCGTCTCCCGACTGGGACAGCATCGAATAGAATAAGGAATTAAATGAACCTCTAGATAGGTGATTATACATCCTAATGGGTGCGACCCACATAGCCATGCTGCCTGCCCGATTTTTGTCCTTTTCCGGTTGTTGATGCCTGAGGCTACGAATACTTACCATTCATTGATAGCACAATCACTTTGAATGCCACATGGTCAGATCCGTTAATCACTAGTTGAGTTTGCACAAATATTCTGGATGTTATGCTAAGGAAATAAATCCGTTGCAACCATATATATTTATACAGACCAACCCATTTGATCATTGGAAATACTCTGTCAGACATTCGTCCATTTACGTTCGTTCTGGGATTGAACGAAACCGAAGGCACTATTTCCATTTAATAGAAAGAGTCCTTGCACTTTACTCCGTCTTCAATATATTCAGCATACTTGGTTCGCAACGCTTATGCCGATACGGAGTGGTTCTTCGGATAATAATCCAACCGGTCTCTCCATATTGACAACGATGGTCAAAAACTTCGATAGTCTGTGATTTAACTATCGAATAAAAACAAGTGTTCATCCAAACATATCAAACAAATCACTGGGCTCTTTAATTAATATTTCATTAATTAAATCTCTTCTCCATTTCCTTATCAATATTTGTTAACCAAATATTTACAAGTATCGCCTCCTTTTATTTTCTATAGTTAGAAAATATTTTCGATTTTAATTGGAAAACATTCCAATCACTTATCTCTTCCACGAACTCATTTAGTTCTATACTTAGAAACATTTGTTATTTTATTTCCAAGTTTACATTTATTTGGGTTAAAACGGATGTTGTGTAAAACATCGTTAAGACAACCCAAATATATACATTCAACTAAATCTCTTTAAACGTTGATCTTTGAGTCTGAGTTTTGCTATTTATCGGTTGTTAATAAAACCAATCAAGTTGGGGTATAATTACCTCTCAGACCTTGACTGAATAACATTCATAACGTCAAAAGAGACAAGACTACTTACTCGAATAATCAATACTATACAAACCAATTATCTATTTTTAAAACACGTATACATTTCCCTTGTTATTTTTAACACATCTAAGTTATAGTTTTCCTTCTTGTTTCAAATATCTTATTTAAATTTGTTTCATTATCTAATTCTTTATATATATCGATATATGGATTTCTAGTTATCAAATTTTCTTAAAAATATTCTAACTCCTTAAATTTTCGGAAAAATTCGCCATAACCTCCCCTGTATCGGGAGCATCGGGAAATTTCAAATAGCTTCCCGGTAACTTCTCATCTCAAAAAGAAAAAGAAAAAGCCAAGCGGCTTGCCGATACGGCGCATAAAATCTCATATATGAATTAAACATGTACCTTATTGTCGAGCACACTAATTATATACCTTCATCACTTTATCCCATAACTGTCTCCGGTACATCTATACCTGTACAATTCATTTCAACTTCATACACTCGTTTTGACTCAATTCGTTAAAGTAACTCTTTAACTAACTCTTTGCCCATTTCGCTTGTATATATGAATATAACACGTTTCAAATATATTTCAACTTACTTATCAACTAATTGAATTCAAATTTTAATTTAAGTTCTATATTTGATTTCAAATATATGTTTACAATTCAAAAATTCAATTTTCAAAGTTCGACTTCGATTCACCACTCGATTAACTAATTCTTCTTTGATTTAGTTAATTCTATTCAATAATCAAAAATATGATTATTGTTTCAAAAATCACTTTTCTTACTTCACTTGAGTTCACCTTTATGTTCTAACTCAAGACCAGGTTTTTAAATGGAAATTCGGATTTTTATTTGCTTAAAAATCCCTATATTTATTATATAAAATCCATTATGGTTTTAATAGTTTCTAGCGCTGCACTTTTAAAATTTTGATTTTGACATAACTCAAAATCTATTCGACGAAATCCAGATTTTTCTCTTCCATTAGAAAACTATTATTCAACCGGTCCTGACGATTCTTGTTTCAAAGAATTCCGACTTCAATTGAGTCATGTATACTCAATTGAAGTTCGAGTCGCCAATTTACGAACTGCAGCGCTGCGGCGAGTTCGTTTTAATTATATTTATATATATATATATATAACTTGTAAACTTCGTTAAAATGAATCCAACTCCATTTTAACTCTATTTGAATTTCTTGATTCAAATGCCAATCTCGCTTTTATTTGAATTCTATATTCAAATTCCAATTCCTTTTCTATTTGAATTCTATGTTCAAATTCTATTTCCTTTTCTATTATTCAAATTCTATATTTAAATTTCCTTTATTCAACTCCTATTTAAATTCCTGTATTCAAATTCTATAGTTGAATTTCCTTTTCTATTTTATATTCAAATTCAATACTTGAATTTCTATTTCAATTCCATATTCAAATCCAATACTTGAATTTCTATTTCAATTCCATATTCAAATTCAATACTTGAATTTCTATTTCAATTTCATATTCAAGTTCAATACTTGAATTTCTATTTCAATTTCATATTCAAATTCAATACTTGAAATTCCATTTGAATTCTATTATTCAATTTCTATACTTGAAATTCCATTTGAATTCTATTATTCAATTTCTATTTCAATTCTTCTTTGAAATTCTATATTTCAAATTCAATTCAATTCTTCTTTGAAATTCAATATTTCAAATTCAATTCAATTCTTCTTTGAAATTCAATATTTCAAATTCAATTCAATTCTTCTTTGAAATTCAATATTTCAAATTCAATTCAATTCTTCTTTGAAATTCTATATTTCAAATTCATTTATTCAAATTCCTTTATTCCTCTATTCACATTCCTTTATTCACATTCCTTTATGAATTTCTGTATTCAAATTCCATATTCAATTCTTTTTGAATTCTCGATTCAAATTCTATATTCAATTCTGTTTGAATTCTCTATATTCAAATTCCTTTATTAAGTTTCCATTTGAATTTCTATATTCAAAATTCTATTTCAAATTCTTTTATTCAAATCCCTTTGAATTCCTCTTTGAATTTTCTTTATTCAAATTCTATATTTGAATTTCATTATTTAATTTCATTTTCAATTCTATTTGGATCTATTTGAATTTTCTATATTCAAATTTCAAATTCAATTCTATTTGAATCTTCTATATTCAAATTTCAAATTTCAATTCTATTTTAGAAAAATAGAATTTCCTTTCTAACTCTCAAATATCCTTTTTCATGATATTTTTAAATATCATTACTTAAGCCCAGTGATATTTAAACACACAAAGCAACCAGTTATTTATTTTTCTAACACATCATATATAACAATATATATGCAAACAAATAAACAAACAGATAATATATTTTTGAGGAATCCAGTTGGATTCCTCCAACCTGTTTTCCTGCATCCACATATGTTAGCACATAAATAATACCCATTCTGCTTCGTGGCAGAATATCGTGGTATAGAAGGTCATCCACTAATCATAGCGTGGGGCGTATAGGGTAATCATCCGCTATGAAACTGCGGGCATCCGCTAATGAGACTGCGGGAATCCAACCAATCAATCAACCCAATATATATATAATAGCCTAAATAACTAAAAAAAACAAGCAGAAAAATCCAAACAAGCAACAACAATTATTTTTACGAAGTAAAAATAATTATAATAAAAGGTGAGCGAGATTTACTCACCTTGATTTCCCATTGTCGAATATCCAATTAATCCCCCATTTTTGTATTTACGTATCCACTTGAATTGTTTCAACCGAATCTATTAGCACCTATGATTATTTAATTTATTTTCGATTAAACAATGAATCATTTAAATTAACCATTAACATAATAAACACATTATCCTATGTATTTTAAATCTTATGAAAATGTGTACCTCGCTATCTTGCGAATTACTGTGTTAATTCCCAAAATGAATCTCCGAACATCTTCTACTACAATCAGCACCTAAATCGGCTCGATCCCACTTCGACATTTTACCAAACGATTGTTGTGCATGACTGTTGCTCCTTCATTGCTACACTTGGACCCATACCGTCCTCAACTCTTCACTGTCCATTCACTCTTCCTTCACTCGAATTTTTACCCAAACGCCTACTGCCGAACTCCAGCATTGCAAACCAGTACATCCCTTAAGAAAACAGAGACCATCCTCCGTAAACTTTCCCACTATCACTCCCTACAATTTGAACCCTCGACCTCAGGATTACCAACGATCTAGCCAACTACGCCACTCCCCAAAACTCCCAGTCCATCGCTCAATATCAGCCACCGCACTACCCATTTCATCCTCACAAAGAGATCGAACTCCATCGAGAACGCCACCCAAATCAAACATCACACTACTTAGCAATGTCAGGAACCCCTCAACAGTTCTTCGATCAAACGCATAATACCCAAAATATCACATCGTGCCTCCAAGTATCGACATCTGTTGTCGAATTCGAGACCCCCATCGCACCAATTTCGCGACTGGCATCAGGTGGATCAACGATGTCGCGAGATCTGAAGCGTTAGAAGGATCTCGCAGGGCTCTCGATGATGTTGACTATTGCTGGGAGGAGACGGTGTTCGTCTCTAAGAATGGATTTGTTCGATTGTGTACTCTGGAGAATACGAAGGCGAGAGGCTAATTTATAGGATCGAATCGGGGAACAAACGTACACTCCATTAAATTGTTGTTCTCTTCGATAACGAAGATGGAAACAAATTATACAGCTCGATGCAAAAAATTTGTCTGCGTGATTGAACTCCTTAGGATGGCACCATTAAATTTCCCACTGTGAATATAGGTCTGCGATGGGAAAAGGATGGTCAGCTTTAAGTACGAGGGTAGGATGTTGTGTTGAAATACAAGTCGGCTAAATAAAAGGGTAGGGTGGCTTGATTTGATTTTAATTAATATATCCTACCAAAATATCTCATGGTCCTTTACCCTAAATTTTGAACCGTAATTTAATCGTAATGACTGATGTTCCAAATGTTATTCACTATTCTGAATTCAACGAAACAGCTACTGACTTTTAATTCGACTTTATAGATAAAATAACAATTTAAATAAATGATTTAAAACAAAATTTGATTAAAATATAAATCGAATTCAGCCAATTAAATTAATCGAAATAAATTATCATTATTGTTCTAATTCAATGCAGAATATATATAAATCGACTAAATCATTTATATATAAATTCGATTATTCAATATATTCAATATTAATTCGTATATCGAGTGATAAATTCAAAACAAAAATTCATTTATAATTCAAATTAAATCTTTAAAACTAATTTAAATATTCATTATAAAAAAAATAGCTAAAAAATCCGGGATGTTACATAACCCCCATGTCCCACTTTACATGTTTATCTGGTTAAGTATTTCTTAATTCATTCAGGCCATAACCTCATAAAGACCTCTCACATTACACTGGCACTTATGGCAGCTGGATTTGCCGGGCGGGTCCGGGCAGTCTTACACCATAAAAGAGTCTAACCTCGTGTCTTTACAACTGTTATGCTTTAGTTTAGGCCTAGGACCTCTCACATTGGGCTGACATTTGTGACCACTGGATTTGCCGGGTAGGTTTACATCACAAACTAGTCCAACCTCGTGTCCTAAGCATTGATTAACACTTATAATCTTTTATCCCAGTTTTAATAATTCCCTATTCAAATTATTAATTACTTCCAATTTTAATGATGTCCATAATTGACTCAATTATGGCCATCCATTCATGGCATGCAAAATCATATCAATTGCACCCCCAACATCTTAATATTAAATCCTTAATATTACCCCTACACCACGTTTATACGTTCGCTTATTCAACGCAAAATATACGTTAGACTCGAATAGTCTAACTTATAGCACAAAAATAAATTATCATAACATATAGACAATTAAAATGAATCTAATCATAATAGGGGTGAAACTTGCATAAACTACTCATGTTAAGGATCTAAAGGTGTCAACTTGTTAAATGTCACAATTTTACATGATATGACCATAACCCAAATTTATGTATAAACTTGCATATGGGGTTTTAGACAACATAATGATGGTGTGAACTAGCATAGAATTTCACATATGTCATAGCATAATTCTAGATGTCATAATAGATGTCATGGCATATGTTCATAACTTTTACTAATCAACCTAAACTTGCATATGTGACTTTTCATATAGATCAACATGGCCCAAATAGTATCAACGTTATGATTTGATTAACATGAACTAATTAGAATAGGCAACAACATCATGACTTTAAAGCATGTATGATTTATCACAATTTGGCATAGAAACTCTCAACATACATAACATCATCATAGCATGATTTACAACATATAGGATATCATCACCACATAGCATAGGATTTATAACATACATGATAGAAAAGGGTTTACAACAACATATATGATAATCCACATCATTCACTTATAATCCATTCATGACTCAATCGAATTAGTTTAACAATAATATTGTTAAGATCATCATACTCACAGTTTATAGAAGAAAAGAGAGTCTTGATTTGCTTTAGAATTGAGTAGAGTTAGGATTTTGATTAGCTTTTCTTCCTTCTTAGTTGGCGGCGGCTCCACTGAGTTCCATGGCGATGGTATGACGGTGGCTATTCTATTTTTCATATGAATTAGGGTGAGAGACTACCTAGGTATTTATAGTGTTTAGGGTTTATTTAGATCGTCAGATCAACTCAGAACTCAACTGAACCGTTAAATTTGCCAACACAGCCCTAAATACACATCAGCAGCTCAAGATTGGGCTCAGTCAAAACCCTAGCCGACTGACCAGGTCGACACCCAGGTCGACACTATAGTCGACCTGGGGGGGGGGCAGGTCGACACTAGTGTTGACCCCCCAGTCGACCTGTCTGGGCGGGAATTTTCCCGCCCAGCCCACTTCTGCACTTTTCTGTTTGAATTTTAAATTTCCTGCGAGCTATTTTGAATTTTCTGAAACTTCCGATGGCCATAACTTCTTCATACGAAGTCCAATTCACGCAAACTCAGACTCTATTTCAACCAGAATTCCGAGACGAACACAATGGCGCAACCCGTTTCCCACAATTCTCACGTATGAGATTAGTTATTCTTTAATTTGTGAATATTAATATTAACAGAATTACGGGGTGTTACATTCTCCCCTCCTTAAAGGATTTCGTTCCCGAAATCTTCAAGTCAAGAAGAATGCATATCCTAACATCCAATCATCCATCTACTCAACCATCAATCACAGGCATCCATTGTCCTTATAGACTTCTAATGCTTTCATGTTTAAATGCACAGTGTGTGTATATGTCCATATCTAATGCAAAATCAGGCGGTCCACTGATTCAGTTGACCTCCTTAATGCAAACCATGATAGTGCCATGCGTCCATTATGTATGCAAAAGTTCCCTAATGCTACATATTATCTCTATATGCGTGCACAATCATCATCTGAATGCAGCATCCATATGATAAAAACAATCATCATACATCCATTTTACTAAATACATCCATATATATGCAATATGCAATATGAAGTGACTGAGCCGATCTAGTGCCTAACAGTGGGTGTATATGCGTCCACGAGCAACCACTAGCAAACACTTGCATCCGCGTGCATCCATCATACATAACATGTCTCAGACACATGTTTCAACCATAGGATGATCCTAACTAAAGGTCAAGGATACTAGCGAGAGGATACTCTAAAGGTAAGATAAGTATAAGACAAGCGATAAAGGAGAAATTAAAAGACATACCCTCAAAAAGAAAAGGGTATCGTGAACGCATCTTCTCTTCCGTCTCCCAAGTAGCGTTGCTCTCATCATCTCCCCATTGTACTTTGACTAGTCTGACCTCTCGATTTCTCAGCTTCTTAATCTCTGACCCAAGAATGCGCGTAGGAGCTCGTCGAATCGTCGCATCACACTCTAACTCCACCTCTCTAAGCAAGCTCGGCTCTACCACTTCCGCAGTCTCGTGCAAGCACTTCCTCAAATGTGACACATGGAATACGTCGTGTACACCACTAAGTCTCTCAGGAAACTCCACTCTATACGCCATCTGTCCAATCTTCTCCTTAATAGGAAACGGCCCTACAAACCTTGGTGCTAACTTCCCAACGGACCCAAAGCGAACAATGTTTCGTAATGGAGATACTTTGACAAAGACCATGTCCCCAACTTCAAACTCGAGATCTGTCCTCCTCTTATCCGCATAAGATTTCTGCCTATCATGCGCTGCTTTCATCCTCCTTCGAATCAAGTCGATCTTCTCCGAAGTCTCTCTAATCATATCGGGCCCAAGTAAGATCTTATCCGTAGATTCCCACCAACATGTAGGTGAACGACAAGGTCGTCCATAAAGAGCTTCGAAAGGTGCCATGCCAATGCTAGACTGAAAGCTATTATTATATGCGAACTCTACCAACGGAAGATGCTCTTTCCATGTACCCCCAAAGTCTAGGATACATAGCCTCAAAAGGTCCTCTAGAATGCGATTCACCCTCTCGGTCTGGCCGTCCGTCTGAGGATGATATGCGGTGCTCAAACATAACTGAGTCCCTACCGCCTCTTGCAAGCTTTTCCAAAATTCGCTAGTGAAAATAGGATCGCGGTCGCTCACTATGCTAGAAGGAACACCATGCAAACGAACTATCTCTCGGACGTATACAGAAGCTAACCATGGAGCAGTCTTCTTAATCTTTACGGGAATGAAATGGGCGCTCTTATTAAGTCTATTCACTATAACCCAAATCCCCGTATTACCCTTCCTCGATCGCGGTAATCCATCCACAAAATCCATCGAGATGCTTTCCCACTTCCATAGTGGAACCACCAATGGGTGAAGTAACCCATCGGGTTTCTTTTGCTCCGCTTTTACTTGTTGGCACACCAAGCATCTAGCGACATACTCGGCCACATATTTCTTCATACCGGCCCAAAAGTAAACTCGCTTCATGTCTTCGTACATCTTGTCCCCGCCGGAATGAATGGTCATCTTCGAACGATGTGCTTCATCAAGAATAGCCTTCCTCAAACCTTCGTCTTGAGGTACACAAAGTCTATCGTCCCTACGTAACCAACCCTTATCATCTAGGGTATACCTATGGAGATGGCTTGATGACTCCCCTCCTTTGAGCTTTTCTACTAACTCAACTAACTGTGGGTCGTCTCGCTGTGCCTCGCCGATCCGTCCCAAAAGCGTAGGTCTGACCTCCAAGGATGCTAGCAAACCGGGTACAAAGTCAATGGAAGGTCTAAAGTCAAACATCGAAATGAATTCTAAGCTTCGCCGCTCAACAAACAAAGGACTTAAGGATAATCTTTTTCTACTTAAGGCGTCTGCCACCACGTTACCCTTGCCAGGGGTATATGCTTTCTCGAAGTCGTAGGATGCTAAGAACTCCATCCACCTTTGCTGCCTTAAGTTCAAGTCCTTTTGAGAGAATAAGTATTTGAGCGATTTGTGGTCGGTGAATAATTTGAATCTCTCGCCGAGAAGATAATGACGCCAAGACTTAAGCGCGAAAACAAAAGAGGCTAACTCTAGGTCATGTGTAGGGTAATTCTTCTCATGCGCTCTTAACTGCCTTCCACCATAGGCTATTACCCTACCCTCTTGCATTAAGATTGCGCCTAGTCCTGTCCCACAAGCGTCAGCATAAACAGTAAATGGCTTACTCCCGTCTGGCAATACTAAGACCGGGGATGAGGTCAAAGCTCTCTTCAACCGTTGGAACGCATCATCACAATCTACGTCCCATGTGAAAACTAGGTTCTTCTTCGTCAAGCGTGTCAATGGAGCTGATATCATTGCGAAGTCCTTGATAAACTTCCTATAGTAGCCAGCCAACCCCAAGAAACTTCTCACTTCGGTAGCATTTTTAGGGACCTTCCAATCTTGGATGGCCACCACCTTCGCGGGATCCACAGCTATCCCTTCCTTGGAAACCACGTGCCCTAGGAATCGTACTTCCTTCCTCCAGAAGTGACACTTAGAAAATTTTGCTTTAAGATTATGCGCTCGTAGGGTCTCCAACACTTCCCTAAGATGTAGGGCATGCTCTTCTTCATCCTTAAAAAAGACCAAGATGTCGTCTACAAAGACTACCACGAATTTGTTAAGGTACTCCCTAAACACCCTACTCATCAAATCAACAAAGTATGCAGGGGCGTTTGTCAAACCGAAGGGCATCACTAGCCATTCATAGAAACCGTCCAGAGTCCTAAAGGCAGTCTTGTCTATGCTATCCTCAGCCACTCTCAACTGATGGAAACCAGTGGCTAAGTCCAACTGCGAAAACACTGAGGCGCCAACTAACTGATCGAAGAGATCGTCAATCCTCGGCAGTGGGTGTCTGTTCTTCTTAGTAAGCTTATTAAGTTCTCTATAGTCCACACAAAGTCTAAGGGACCCATCCGCCTTCATGGCAAATACTACTAGAGCACCCCACTCCGATATACTTCGTCTTATGAACCCCTTCTCAAGCAACTCCTTCACTTGCTTATCGAGTTCCCTCCTTTCACGAGGAGCCATGTGGCGTACTGGCAAAGATACTGGTTTCGCATTATCCACAAGATATATTCGAAAATCTATCTCCCGCTTCGGAGGCAAGCCCCTCACCTCCTCAAACACATCCGCATATTCTCGGACCACACTAATAGATCGTAGATTTTCCACCGACGCGTCAAGCGATTCTAAATAACTTAGCATAACAGATTCTATGGGATTACAAAAAATTCCGAGAGTGTTGCCAAGGCGAGTCACGAGCCTAACTACTCTCCTTTCACAATCAAGAACGGCCCCATTTCTGGATAACCAATCCATTCCTAAAATTAGCCCATAGCCCGTGAAGCCCAACACATAAGCATCACATCTAAACTCAACACTAAGTATAGAAATTTTCAAATCCAAACACATCATAGACAAATAAGCTGAGCCCCCTATTGGATTCGAAACAACTAAGGGATCCTCTACTAAACTGGTGTTTAAGTGCAGTGATTCAACTAATGACGTAGAGATAAACGAATGCGATGCACCCGAATCAAATAAGGTACGGACATGATGATCAAACAGAAAAACTAAGCTTTCAACAGAAATGGTTCTACCTCATTCTTGCAGCGGTGGGACCGTGAGAGCCTGAAATTGTCCCCTTGCCTGCCCTGGTGCCATAAGAGCCTGCACCTGTCCTCCCGAGGTAGCTCCTGCCCTCTGCCCCTTCTTTGGGCAGTCCTTCACTAGATGTCCCGCTTCGCCACAGTGGAAACAACCAGTCTTCTTTTTCTTTCGGCAATCCTTGCTGAGATGGCCTGGTGTCCCACAGTTAAAGCATTTCTTCTTTCCCTTGCCATTACTGTCTTTACTACCCTTCTTGTTTTGCTGTTGTGGTTTCTTCTGATCCCCTTTCTTCTCGGGTGCCTTATCAGCTTTAGCGCCTTTCTCCTCGTGCATGAGTGCCATTTCTACTAGCTTCTCAAAGGTGGCCCCCATAGGGATGTGGGTCATAGCCAACCCTTGCAATGGTTCATTCAAGCCATTAACGAACCTCAGAGCCTTCTTCTCCGGCGTGTTCACTAAGTCCAAGCCAAACCTTGCTAACTGATTAAATTTGTTAACATATTCTTTCACTGATGAGTTTCCTTGCTTTAATGTCAAGAACCTTTCCATATATAGATTCTCTTCTTCCCTTGAGAGAAACTTCGCCTCAAACCTACGCTTAAAATCTGCCCAAGAATCAACAGGACGTTCCCCATTAGTGACCTCCCACCAAAACGAGGCCTCTCCCTTCATCAACCAAGCTGCTAAACGAACTTTCCTCCCTTCTTCTACTTCAAAGATTTCTAGCAATTCTTCTACCTCCTTAAGCCAATCTCTAGCTTCCACAAACGTTTCTGACCCTTGAAAGGGTTTTCCACCCATAGCCTTAAATTCCTTGCAAGTCTTTGCAAAAGTATCTACGCGAGGAGGAGGAAGAGGAACGGGTGCAACTGGTGGTGGAGGAACATTGGTTGGACCCGCAGCGGCCCTAGCCTCTAACAACCTCCTATACCATTCTGGTATCGTTACACCGTCAGGTAGGTTAAGATCTTCAGCCATGCTGAAACGAAAAAGGAAAGATTCAAAATGGAGAATTCGAAGATAAAGATATATGGCTATTTGGGGATTATGTTTTTCTTAAAAACTTTCCTCTTTAAATTTCTCGTTAAAACATGTTTTTGAAAGCACTTCTTCCAAAAATACTTCAGAAAAATAGTTTTTCTAAAAAAATTATCTGTTCTGGTAACCTTAAGCTCTGATACCACGTGTAACACCCCATGTCCATTAATGTCACTCACAATGGGAATGCATTAACTTTCATGGAGATTTTAAGTGAATATAGAACAGAAAAATTACAACAAGACAGATAATAAGTAGTACTTGGAAATCTAAAACTTCATTTTATTGCAGCGGAAATTAAACATGTTTGTTACATCATAAAACCATAATCAGAGTCAAGTACAATATCCATCTTTTAAAACAAAATACATAACCCCATTACACAAATAGCCATTAAAGAAGATAACAAGATGGACTTTACTTCAACGGTCCAAGCTTTCCAAGAGAGAGATAAAGCAATCCAATCAAACTCCACTAGAGCTGGGCCCAACCTGAGGACCTGGAGGGGGAAAAAAGGATAGAAATGGAGGGGGTCAGACATAAAGTCTGGCGAGTATGATAATTCTAACAATACTATTATCAAAGTAACTAGACCAAGGCATAAGCTGGAAAACAAGGAAATGTCTATGAACTATTGGGTATGGAATGAGTAGATAAAGATAGCGTGAAAGATAACGTTAAAGGCACACCTAATTACTAACGAATAATTACTACACTGCAGCGCACATTACTACACTGCACCACACCAATTACTACGCTGCACCGCACATTACTACACTGCACCGCACATTACTAAACTGCACCGCACAGTCACCCTAAAGGTTGATCCCACTTGCTTCACACAGAAACTTTATAAATAGCCTTGCGTACCCCTAACTGACTACATAGGTGACGTCTGCCCCTATCTCCACTAGGTGTACCCCACTACCCACTTTCGATCGGCTCCCTACTCGTAGATACCCGTGCTGGCCCCACAGTGGGGTGTATCACTCCCCTAAAGTGGCAACCCGATACAACTTGAGAATGCACGGCTTATACCTACACGATGCAACAACGTCTTACCTACCAGCCCGGGTCCACACGCGCATATGAAACCCGTTGGACTTGCGTTGCCACCGCTCCCCGTTTTGGCCTCTTACAGTCAAGCCTAGCATGCGTGTCCCGTCCTCGACTTGGGTCGAGCCCACAAAGATACGTTTGGGATACTGGTTGAAATGGGCCCCCACAAGCTACCCACCTAAGCTTGTCACTTGTGACGGCCTGGGATTTCGCTCGATCCGAATCAGTCGTTAAACCGATCTAGACCGTTCGAAACCCCTGATCGTTTGAGAACAGGACAAATCAGAACTCAGACGGAAGAACATTTCATTGTTATTACAACAATTCCATCAGAATACAAGAATATACAGAGTATAATTGAATAAATTACATTCGATAAATATCAGAGATTATAATAAATTACAT
Organism: Allium sativum; assembly: GCA_030737875.1. Lineage (NCBI taxonomy): Eukaryota > Viridiplantae > Streptophyta > Magnoliopsida > Asparagales > Amaryllidaceae > Allium > Allium sativum. Next base: position 459,000,943 of record CM060910.1, read on the forward strand.
AGCAGCGGAAAATAATACAAAACACAACTGAAAGTGATACACGGATACAGAGCTTTCCGAGCATCGTTCCAGCTGTAAATCAGGATCCTGTGAATATAAATCTGCAAAACCAAAACTACTAGCTGCCCGTGCGGAAAATAGGGGCACCCAGAGTTTAGGTTAAAACAATAAACTCCAGGTCAGTCATGTGACTGGTGTGAGAACTAAAACAGTTATTAATATTGGTTTTAAGGTTAGGTAGATCAAGGGACCACGCCGTATAACACGGAACGGGTTTCCTCCCAAGAATACCAGTGCATAGAACAAACAGCGCAATGCTAAGTAAAGAAAAATGAAGCTGTTATAAGACCCAGGTCCCATCACACAATGCAACGCAAGCCGGAGGATAGGGTTTTCCCTTATAACAGCCAAAGCATGCTTGATACGTTTAAAACACATTATTTGATACTATTATAGGTGTATAGTGTCAAAACAATTTCAATCATAAATATTAATCATAGGCGGCATAGCTACCATCTACTATGTCGCCATACTAGTTCTACAATTAAAACCGCAACACACGTATTGGAAATTGGATTTCCGTCATGAGTCGAGGCAAGGGGCAAGCTCCTCTCCGCTTCGAGACACTCTAGCAAATGTCTCAGGACTACACACTCTGGGCAATCCTAGATCTTCAGGGCCGGTCCTCACTTACGTTAGAGGATTAGTATTCCTGAACACACGTTTCCCGGTCCTTACAGACCTAAAATCGAGGTGCCTCATCCAACAACCACATAGGTGAAAAGTATATAAATGTCAGGGCTGGTAAGTCACTGACACCACCAAAGCTAGAAAGAAACGTCGTGCTCTCCCTGCAGTCCGTATCCCGTTTTTGACTCATACCGAGGTGTGAGGCTCGCGAATTCACGTTATACACAAAGCTGCCACGTAGGCCGTGCTTTGATCATCAACCACAAGACTTTGCTTTTCAACAGAAGCCCTGATCTATGCAACTCAACGTGCCACACAGGCAATTCATGCCATGCGATTGATATCTATCGATATATAACCTCTAAGCTCGTACGTCTCAGAGAAGGGCGTTAAGCAAAAGAATAAATTCTCCGCCGCCAAACAGATATATATTTAACAGAAATCAATCAACACAGAATAAAATCCAATGTCAGACACACAATCCATTTACAAGTTCGTTCTGGGTCTGAACGAAACCGAAGGCACTTTCCTCGCATATCCATCCATCTCCAAGTACGTCTGGACGACAACCAACTGATTCCCTGATCTTGGGTGTACAGCCCAATCAAGATCATCAGTAATCACCCAAACGATGTGAAGACTTCCGATCTTCAACAACCGTCTTCATCTTCGACTTTCGTCGAATCGGTTATTCAGAATGGGTATAAACCCGGCCTTTCCGAACAACCCGCGTATATTAAAACGAATGTTACACAAACACAACATACGCCTCATTCCAATTCATTAGTCACTAACCGTAAATCAGTAAGAGAGCAATTCCCCAAATATTAACCCCGGAGGCCCAAACCAACATCAGATCAATACCCAGGAAACCATTCTTCTTAACTAACCTACAACTAGTTTCTAAATTTCACATTCTTAGGGAAAGGTTCCCATTAATTTTATCAAAGATAAATTCTTCAAAATTTATCCTTTAATCTTCCTTTGGATGTCAATTCAAACCAAATTATGGTTTTCCAAACTAGTCGGGATTAGCGAACCACACCGAAGTAATCATTTATTTTATTTCCCAATCCCAACCTATTCATCCCATGAAGCAAAACTGGTAGTACTCCATATCTAACACCATGGTGTTATCGGTAAAATTAATTACCATTTCACGTTCAAATCTAATTAAAGATTTGACTATCGTTTTGGAGCAAAACCGGCGATACTCCATTCTCGCTCATTTGCCAAATTTGATAATTTAAATTATCAATTCACATTTCAATCTAATTGCAGATTCATTAAAACTCCTTTTACTGGGTTAAAGAACTAGTGTCATTTAAAACACAGTTCACGACAAACCCAAATTACATTCTAATTATTATCGGGTTAAAGAACAAGTGTTGTTTAATACACTGTTCACGATAAACCCACAAATCAATTCTATTTACAACCCATTTCAAATCCAATTTATTTATTTAAAAATAAATGGGTTTTCATTTTAGTTCAAAACTAGTTCATTTCGATAAAAATCTATTTTTATCTTTTCAAATATGGAGTTTTTCATCCCAATTTTTCCCAAATCATTTCTTATGATTTTACACAAATTATTGATATTTTTAATAATTTTATCAAGGCCCGTACAGTCGATTTCCATCAACGGCCATCGAACTGCACTTACAGCGACCTTTTTCAACTTTCATTTGGACGTATCTCCAAATCTGTGACAGCCCGCCCTGCACCAGCCTGCATTTCCTCCGAAAGTGCGCTGTACACATGCCCGACTAGCACGGGACGGTCGTCAGAAGAAAGGAAAGAAGGGAATGAACTAATCAAGGAACCTGTAGAATGTCTCACAACGCATGGAATAAAATATAATAATAATAACATACTTGACATAAAACAGGTGAGACAGTGCATAAGCTGACAACTAAAATCAACATCAACATCAGAGCAGTGGAAATCCAAATACAGCTTATTACAACTTTCCAAATTTACTGTCTCTAAACAAAAGAAAGCTAAAGTAGAAGATGCACCACTGATCCCCGAGCAGTGACCTTCAACAACACAGGGAGAATACTAGATATATATTACGTGGAAGCCTCCTGCTCGTCTCCGGATCATCTACCCGTGCATCACCAGCTAACCTGTCTCTAGTCTGCTCGTGTGAGCACCCAGAGTAATAAGAGGAGACATAAAACTCTGGGTCAGACATAAAGCCTGGTATGAGCGATAAGCATCTAAATAGAATAATAACAGGTACACTAAACCATACCTGAACCTGGACCTGCAACCAAAGAGTTAGTACCACATACCGTACAATACTCTAAGGTGCCATAATAAATAGTGTAAGAATACGGGGGTGGGGTGTGCATGTCATAATGGTAGCAAACAAATCATCCATAGCAACCATCCTCACATCTCTCACTCGGTGCGTAAAGCATACGACGTCCACCACTGTCAATCACTAGACCCATTGAAGTAGTGACGGAGTTCGACTTGTACAACTACTGCTACTACCAAGCTTACCACATGGAGTCATGACCAAATCTTTACCAATGACCCCACTTCATTGGTCTATAGCCCTTTAGTCGTACCTAGGCCATTTCAGCCCTGAATCCGTTCACGTACTTCCCATACATAGTGATCCAAAGTCATAGACATCGACTGCCCCTTGGCACACGTCCCACAGCAAAGCCCAACTCATGAAGTGAACTCATTGTTTCCCAACTGGATCCTGAGCTCTAACTTCCATTTGGACTACCTTTGCATCTCGGGTTTTGGTCATCATCTTCATCCGGATCGGTCTCCATCATTCGGGTCGGGTCGCGCCTCCTGCATCGGATCGGGTCATGGTTCACCAGGCGACCGGGTCGTGCTCCTCCATTTCCTCGTGAATCCAGTCTCCATCGGATCGGATCGGCCATCACTTCTAGTGCACTGGATCGTCCTTCAGGCTTCAAACTCCAGTACGTTGCTTCGGGTTGGTTCGTGGTAAGAGGCTCGGATCGGATCGCATCATCGTATCGTGGTCTTCAAGCATCGGCGGATCGGGTCGCGCCATCGGTTCGGATCGCCTTTGCTTCCACCGATCCGGTCCGGTTCGGACTGATTTCCTGGAGTTCTTCCAGCAAGCAGTTTACGCCATTCGACGGCGTTTTTGACAAATCTAACACTTCTAATCAATCATAAAACATGTCAAACAGTCATAGCAACATAGCAAACTAACCACAAACACCAAAACAATGAATTTACATGTCAAAATAGATCAAAGATGCCCAAAATCCCATTTTTTCCTTAAGCATGATTAAATGAAACTAATCATAGGGTTAACAAAACTTCATCAAATTAAACCAAATTTCTACCAGAGGCATAAAATATTATTTTCGAATTTCTAAACATTTTTCCAGAATTTATTAGTGTATAAATTCGCTAATCTTCACTAATTACCCTTAATTACCGTAATTAGTGCAAAAACTATGCAAATCACTCACCTTTGCCCCAAAATAAAACACCAAATCTGAAATATTCTCTGTTTGGGTCGAATTCCTATGTATAGCAGCAGCTCCAACCTTGCTTTGTTGCTATTTGGCCTTGTTTTGATGTAGTTTAGGCTTAATCTTCACTAAAAATGTGTTTTGGAGTGGTTTTAGAGAATGGAAGCCATTACTAGGGTCTCAAGAAGGTTTATGGCGGCTCAAAACTGAAATGAAAGTGATAACCTAACCCTAATCAGCCTTCCTATGCCTCTAAACCCGAAATTCTCCTCTGGGCCTAGCTGCTAATTACCCGGTTAAGCCCAATTAAGCTGTTTTTCACCATCTGAAACTTGTTTCAGCCATATCTCCCAAACGGTGAGTCCGTTTGGCTAACGTGACCACTCTACAGAATTGTAAACCATCATCCGGAACCAATGGAAGTGATTTTAGGTCAAAATTCCTCTCCAGTCAAAAGTTATGGCCAAAACAGTGCCAACTAGGGGTAAAATGGTCATTTAAAAATCGACAAAAATCATGAACATGGGAAATGACCCCAATAGTCGTCTCCCAAAGTTGCATGACCATACGACTTCGTATGTGAAAGAAATAAATATCCTACGATCCTATGATGCGTAGAATACGGGTCGTTACACTCTCCCCCCCTTAAGAAATTTCGTCCCCGAAATTCCTTAACCCAAAACATACAAAGGATCCCGCATGCCTAACAACCACATACAATAATCAAACATGCAAAACAAGCAAACAAACCTATCCTAGCATGCGGAAAACTAGATCGAAGTCAAGATCTTACCAGGCAAAGAATTCTGGATAAGTCCTCCTAATGTTCTCCTCTGTCTCCCAAGTACAATCATTCTCGTCCTCGCTCCACTGAACCTTGACTAGCTTCACCGCCTTCCTTCGAAGTTGCTTCATGTCGTGCTCGACAATACGGGCCGGCTTGCGGTTCCCAACCGCCTCGGGTTCTACTTCGAAGTCCTCTAACTGATCAGGTGAAATAGTCATATCTGAGTCGTGAACGAACTTCCTTAGTTGGGAAACATGAAATACATTGTGAACTCCCGCCATCTTCTCTGGTAAGTCAATTCTGTATGCCAAATTCCCCACTAGTTCAAGAACAGGGAACGGGCCAACAAATCTTGGTGCTAACTTGCCTCTCCTGCCAAATCGTATTACGCTCTTCAACGGAGAAATCTTGACAAACACCAAGTCACCAACGGAGAATTTTAAGTCTCTTCTCCTTTTATCAGCATAACTCTTCTGCCTATCTTGGGCAGCCTTCATTCGTTGTTGAATGATCTTAATCTTATCTGAAGTTTCCCTCACCACATCTGGTCCAAGCATAAACTTCTCGCCAGTCTCTATCCAACATGATGGTGAGTTGCACGGTCTTCCGTACAAAGCTTCAAATGGAGCCATACCGATAATGGTTTGGTAGCTATTATTATATGCAAACTCTACTAGATGCAAATGGTCATCCCATTATCCACCAAAATCCAATATACATGCTCTCAAGAGATCTTCCAAAATACGATTCACCCTCTCCGTCTGACCGTCGGTCTGAGGATGATATGCGGTACTGAGATGTAACTCTGACCCTAGAGCCTCTTGTAAGCTCTTCCAAAACCCACTAGTGAACAACGGGTCTCGGTCACTCACAATGCTTTTAGGTACTCCATGAAATCTCACTACCCACTTCATATACAATTCTGCTAACTTAGCTGTCGTTCTGGTCGATTTGACTGGTATAAATCTTGCACTTTTAGTCAGTCGATCCACAACTACCCAAATGCTATCATGTCCCGATCTAGTCCTTGGTAAACCATCAATAAAATCCATCGAGACTTGCTCCCATTTCCATTCGGGAATTTCTAAGGGCTGTAACAACCCACTAGGCTTCTTTTGCTCGGCTTTAACTAGCTGGCAATTCATGCACTTGGATATAAACTTCCCAACGTCTCTTTTCATCCCTTCCCAGTAGTAAGTCTGCTTCATATCTCGATACATCTTGTTACCACCGGGGTGTATAGTCAGCTTTGAGTGATGACATTCTCTAAGCACTTCATCCCTCAATCCATTGACATTGGGTACAACAAGCTTTCCATTCTTTCTAAGCCATCCATCTCGAGCAAGCCCATACTTGTTCATCTCCTCATCGATATCCATCTTTAACTTGGAGATGATTTCCAATAGGTTAGGATCGTCCCTCTGACTAGAGCCGATCCGTTCAATTAAAGTGGGTCTGATCGTCAAACTTGCTAACATTTCTGGATCCAATTCGCACTTTGGTCTGAAATCAAACCCCGCGATATACTCCAGTTGCTTCCATTCTAAAAACATAGCCCCTAAACTGGCATGTCTTCTACTCAATGCATCAGCCACCGCATTGCCCTTCCCCGATGTATATGCGATGTCGAAATCATAGGAAGCCAAGAATTCTAACCACCTTTGTTGCCGGAGATTTAGATCCTTCTGGGAGAAGAGATACTTCAACGACTTATGATCTGTAAACAGCTCAAATCTTTCTCCCAAGAGATAGTGTCTCCACATCTTTAATGCGAACACGATCGCTGCCAATTCTAAATCATGGGTAGGGTATCTTCTCTCGTGCGGTTTCAATTGCTGACTTGCATAAGCTACAACCCTGCCGCCTTGCATCAATACAGCACCCAGTCCAGTATCACATGCATCCATGTATACCGTCATCTCTTCATCCCCCTTAGGAATGACTAACACTGGTGCGCTCGTCAACTTGTCCTTTAGACTCTTGAATGCATACTCGCACCTTTCATCCCATACAAAAGCTTGATTCTTCTTGGTTAACTGGGTCAATGGTGCTGCTATCTTGGAGAAACCTTGGATAAACTTACGATAATATCCAGCTAATCCCAAGAAACTTCTTACATCTGTTGCATTCTTGGGCGTTGGCCAATCTTGTACAGTAGCCACCTTCGCCGGGTCCACGGCAATACCATTCTCTGATACAACATGGCCCAAGAACCTCACTTCCCTCTTCCAGAAGTGACACTTAGAAAACTTTGCTTTCAATTGGTGTTTTCTCAACACCTCCATCACTATTCTTAAATGTTCCTTGTGTTCTTCCTCTGTCCTCGAGTAGACCAAAATATCATCAACGAACACAAGGACAAACTTAGTCATCTGATCTCTGAATACCCTATTCATAAGATCCACAAAATATGTTGGGGCATTGGTCAGCCCGAATGGCATGACCAACCACTCATAAAATCCAGACGGCGTTCGGAATGTCGTTTTAGCTATACCCTCAGCCTCCACTCTAAGTTGATGAAAACCTGTTGCGAGATCCAACTGAGAAAATACTCTCGCGCCACTTAACTGATCGAACAAATCATCTATCCGCGGTAGAGGATACTTATTCTTCCTCGTTACTTTATTCAACTCGCGGTAGTCTACACACAAACGAAGGGAACTATCCGCCTTGGTAGCAAACACAACTGGTGCTCCCCATTCAGAAACACTCCTTCTGATAAATCCCTTCTTCAAAAGATCGCTGACTTGCACCTCGAGCTCTCGCTGCTCCCTTGGTGCCATACGACGAAGTGGCATCACTATAGGTCTGGCATCTTTTACCAAATCAATACGGAACTCAATCTCTCAGTGTGGTGGAAGTCCGGTCACTTCTTCGAAAACATCCGGATACTGGCCAACCACGGGCAAACCTAACAACTCACTATGCGGAATGTCGAGGGAGTTTAGAAAACTAGCCAATACCCCCTCACTGGGTAGACCACCAAACACTATCCTCCGCCCATCATCCGCTCTAGCTGTCACCAAAAAGCCCTCACAGTCTACCACCACCCCGTATCTTCGGAGCCAATCAACTCCCAAAATAATGCCAAACCCAGTAAAGCCCAAAACAAAGCAATCACAAACAAACATGCATCCATGACTCGATAAGACCACATTACGACAAATCATGCTAAGGCTAGTTGAACCACCAATCGGGTTCGTCACTACTAAAGGTCTATCGACAATCTCGGGCTCCAATCCCAACCTATCTACCAGGTCACTAGATATGAAAGAACTGGAAGCTCAGGTATCAAACAAAACTCTAACAGGAACATCATAAACAGAAAGCATACCTTGAATGGCGACATTCTTTCCCTTCTCCGCCGCAGTTGGGGCATTCGACGAAGAAGGAATAGCGTTAAGGGCGTAGGCTTTTACCATTTGCTTTTCTTTAGGGGGTTGCGGACACTTGTCCTTGTGATGTCCCATTTGGCCACAGTTGAAGCACTTCCTGTCCGCTGGCTTGGCCCGACAATTACTAGCATAATGGCCCTTCTTACCATAGCTGAAGCACTCCACATCTTGCTTATTCTTTTTCTTCTGGCCATCCTTAGTCTGATTCTGCTTTCTCTTATTCTGGGAACCACCCTTGCCTCCACCACTTGCTTGTGGTTTTGGCTCTTCCGCAGATGCAACCTCAGTGTTTGGCTTAGGGTAGAGACTTTCTGATCTCAATGCTTTCCCAACAATCGATTCAAACGTCTCATCGATGTGGTTAATAAGCCTTTCCCCCAAGTACTGATCCAAACCAGTTATGAATTTCTCATTCTTCTTCTCGGCAGTATCAATAAGGGATAACCCATATTTCGACAGAGTATCGAATTCAGCAATATACTCCGAGACAGCTCTGCCATTCTGCTTGAGCTCCAAGAATTTCTTAAACAGTACTGACTTCTGAGCAGCTGGAATGAACTTCTCGCTAAAGCGAGCTTTAAACTGCTCCCAAGTAATCTAATCTTCGGGAGTAGATGCCTTTATAGCATTCCACCAATTCATTGCCCGCCCTTGCAGCTGACGGGACGCTAGCTTTCTCTTCATCGCGTCCTCGATACCCAAATCCTCGAAGATACGTTCGCAACTATCCAACCAATCTTGAACATCCGTAGCCGACTCCGTTCCGTGGAACGGCTTTCCACCAAGGCTAGTATAATCTTTATTCAGCTTGGCGAAGTCGACCCTCGGCGCCTGCACTATTGGACCACCACCATTTCCACCATTGGGAGCTGCCCTCTGTACATCTCTAAGCATCTCTCTCATGAGGTCAGTAAACATCGTCCTCATGTCAGTAGCATTCCCATTATTGGCTCCCCTACCAGCACCTCTAGTATATCGGCTCATCGTCAATCTGAAAAAGGAAACGATTAACGACCCCATAGTGGTGTTAGTGCAGTACGACTTCATTCTTATACTACTAATAGTATATATATTTAGCTTTTGAAAACCAAAGTAATCACAAATACGCTCTCTCGTATATGTATACTATCTCTCCCTGATAACTTCCCTAGGTTAACTACGCAACCTAGAGCTCTGATACCAAGTGTGACGGCCCGCCCTGCACCAGCCTGCATTTCCTCCGAAAGTGCGCTGTACACATGCCCACTAGCACGGGACGGTCGTCAGAAGAAAGGAAAGAAGGGAATGAACTAATCAAGGAACCTGTAGAATGTCTCACAGCGCATGGAATAAAATATAATAATAATAACATATTTGACATAAAACAGGTGAGACAGTGCACAAGCTGACAACTAAAATCAACATCAACATCAGAGCAGCGGAAATCCAAATACAGGTTATTACAACTTTCCAAATTTACTGTCTCTAAACAAAAGAAAGCTAAAGTAGAAGATGCACCACTGATGCCCAAGCAGTGACCTTCAACAACACAGGGAGAATAATAGATATATATTACGTGGAAGCCTCCTGCTCGTCTCCGGATCATCTACCCATGCATCACCAGCTAACCTGTCTCTAGTCTGCTCGTGTGAGCACCCAGAGTAATAAGAGGAGACATAAAACTCTGGGTCAGACATAAAGCCTGGTATGAGCGATAAGCATCTAAATAGAATAATAACAGGTACACTAAACCATACCTGAACCTGGACCTGCAACCAAAGAGTTAGTACCACATACCATACAATACTCTAAGGTGCCATAATAAATAGTGTAAGAATACGGGGGTGGGGTGTGCATGTCATAATGGTAGCAAACAAATCATCCATAGCAACCATCCTCACATCTCTCACTCGGTGCGTAAAGCATACGACGCCCACCACTGTCAATCACTAGACCCATTGAAGTAGTGACGGAGTTCGACTTGTACAACTACTGCTACTACCAAGCTTACCACATGGAGTCATGACCAAATCTTTACCAATGACCCCACTTCATTGGTCTATAGCCCTTTAGTCGTACCTAGGCCATTTCAGCCCTGAATCCGTTCACGTACTTCCCATACATAGTGATCCAAAGTCATAGACATCGACTGCCCCTTGGCACACGTCCCGCAGCAAAGCCCAACTCATGAAGTGAACTCATTGGTTCCCAACTGGATCCTGAGCTCTAACTTCAATTTGGACTACCTTTGCATCTCGGGTTTTGGTCATCATCTTCATCCGGATCGGTCTCCATCATTCGGTTCAGGTCGCGCCTCCTGCATCGGATCGGGTCATGGTTCCCCAGGCGACCGGGTCGTGCTCCTCCATTTCCTCGTGAATCCAGTCTCCATCGGATCGGATCGGCCATTACTTCTAGTGCACCGGATCGTCCTTCTGGCTTCAAACTCCAGTACGTTGCTTCGGGTTGGTTCGTGGTAAGAGGCTCGGATCGGATCGCATCATCGGATCGTGGTCTTCAAGCATCGGTGGATCGGGTCGCGCCATCGTTCGGATCGCCTTTGCTTCCACCGATCCGGTCCGGTTCGGACTGATTTCCTGCAGTTCTTCCAACGAGCAGTTTACGCCATTCGACGGCGTTTTTGACAAATCTAACACTTCTAATCAATCATAAAACATGTCAAACAGTCATAGCAACATAGCAAACTAACCACAAACACCAAAACAATGAATTTACATGTCAAAATAGATCAAAGATGCCCAAAATCCCATTTTTCCCTTAAGCATGATTAAATGAAACTAATCATAGGGTTAACAAAACTTCATCAAATTAAACCAAATTTCTACCAGAGGCATAAAATATTATTTTTTGAATTTCTAAACATTTTTTCAGAATTTATTAGTGTATAAATTCGCTAATCTTCACTAATTACCCTTAATTACCGTAATTAGTGCAAAAACTATGCAAATCACTCACCTTTGCCACAAAATAAAACACAAAATATGAAATATTCTCTGTTTGAGTCGAATTCCTATGTATAGCAGCAGCTCCAACCTAGCTTTGTTGCTATTTGGCCTTGTTTTGATGTAGTTTAGGCTTAATCTTCACTAAAAATGTGTTTTGGAGTGGTTTTAGAGAATGGAAGCCATTACTAGGGTTTCAAGAAGGTTTGTGGCGGCTCAAAACTGAAATGAAAGTGATAACCTAACCCTAATCAGCCTTCCTATGCCTCTAAACCCGAAATTCTCCTCTGGGCCTAGTTGCTAATTACCCGGTTAAGCCCAATTAAGCTGTTTTTCACCATCTGAAACTTGTTTCAGTCATATCTCCCAAACGGTGAGTCCGTTTGGCTAATGTGACCACTCTACGGGATTGTAAACCATCATCCGGAACCAATGGAAGTGGTTTCGGGTCAAAATTCCTCTCCAGTCAAAAGTTATGGCCAAAACAGTGCCAACTAGGGGTAAAATGGTCATTTAAAAATCGACAAAAATCATGAACATGGGAAATGACCCCAATAGTTGTCTCCCAAAGTTGCATGACCATACGACTTCGTATGTGAAAGAAATAAATATCCTACGATCCTATGATGCGTAGAATACGGGTCGTTATAAAATCCAACCGTTAGATTTAAAATTTCTAATATTCGTTAGAAAGCTCTTTTCGATACGAACCCAACGGTTCCGGTTTTAGGAGAATACGACGGTCGGATCTCCCGTAATGTCCGTTTGGAATAAATGGTCGAAATTCACGAACTGCCGCGGCGAGGCGCGTTCTATTCAGGCCATTATATTATATATATAATATATATAATAAATATTTCGTCGATTTCTATTTAAACGAATTTTATAAATAGTTTTGAATTCGTTTTCAAAAACATTCCAACTTTCATTTCAATTCAAATCAAAACTGAATTTTTCCTTATAAATTCGTTTTAAAATTCATTTCTATTCAATTCAAATTTCAATTCAATTTGAATTCCTTTCAATTCGTTTTCAATTCAATTCGAATTCGTTTTCAATTCAATTCGAATTCGTTTTCTATTCAATTCAATTCAAATTGGTTTTCTATTCTTTTCAATTCAAATTGGTTTTCTATTCAAATCAAATTCATTTTATATTCAAATCAAATTCGTTTTGTTTTCTATTTGAATCAAATTCATTTTCTATTCAAATCAAATTCGTTTTGTTTTCTATTTGAATCAAATTCATTATATATTCAATTGAAATCAAATCCGTTATATATTCAATTCGAATTCAATTCGTTTTCAATTCAATTCGAATTCGATTCGTTATATATTCAATTGAAATCAAATTGGTTTTCTATTCCATTCAATTCGAAATCGTTTTATATTCAATTCATTTCGAAATCGTTTTATATTCAATTCATTTCGAAATCGTTTTATATTCAATTCATTTCGAAATCGTTTTATATTCAATTCAAATTTGTTTTAAATTCAAAAACCGAATATAATCGATATAAATATCGTTCACGTCAAAATAGCGCATCACTAATCAACACGGCTTTATATTCAACGAATGGATCTATATTTCTTTCAATACACGACTCCATATCTTTGTCAACACATGACTAATCTCAGCGAATGAGTACTGTCCATGTGTGGCTGTTTTTGTTATTTAATATATTTTATGAAAATTAAGGTATCTATCGTTTGATTTAAAATTAGACTCCAACCGTAAACTAGTAAGAGAACAATTCCCTGAATATTAACCCCGGAGGCCGAAACCAACATCAGATTAATATCCAGGAGACCACTCATCTCATATATTTTCCAGTTGATTTCTAATTCTATATATGATAAAGATGTAAATTTTATTATTAAAATATTTCGTTCAACACATGACTAATCTCAACGGATGAGTACAACCAACACATGAACCTTTATTTTATAATATCCTTTATCTTCTAAATTGGAATGAGGCCCAATCAATTACCATATAGTGTTAACTATGGATTTCCATACAACACATGTATATAATAGCAACGATAAATAATCAACCATCATCCAAAGTGCACTACACTGTATAAGCATCAAATATAGATATCTAACGCTTATAACAGCCTGTTAATCAATCGATCGACATATTTAATCAACCAGGATGAGTGAACTTCAAATTTCATCCCAACACCCGTGTGGGGTTTCAAATCAACAAACACAGATTTTATTTGTGCAATTGGGCGATGTGTAAAATTTATCGTCCCAATCAATGTCCTTCAAATAGGTGTACATAAACAAACCCTCCGGTTTGTAAATGAATATTTATTTATTCACATTCACGTTAAAAATTATATTTTTAACGATAAAACATTTTATTTTAACACATGAATTTTTATTCAGTTCATTTACAAAATAAAAATGATATTTTTATTTTTATAACTTATTCTAGAAAATTTCGGCGGCATAACGGCACGATACTAGAAACGGGACAAGGCCTAGCCTTATCCCCGGTCTAGTGAAGGCCCACGCCATTCACACATCAATCAAATCAATTTCATTTCACCAAACAGTTCAATTCAAACCAAATAATCTAACCAACTACACAACCAAACAATTAAACAAACAAGCCATCCATGGTCTGTGGATGACGGGTGTCGGGTGCTACTAAACACCGTCTGCATCCTAGTATATATATATAACTAGAAAAAGAAATTTAGAGTGAGAAGTTCTCACAAATAGCTATCCAACTTCACGATACTTCTTTTCTAGAAATCTTCTTCGTTCTCGCCTTTTTATCACCTTCGTTGTCCGTATTCTCTACATATGTAAAAATCGAATTTTTACTTCGCTATTCAATATATAAAAATCGAATTTTTACTATGCTATTCAATATATAAAAATCGAATTTTTACTTCACTATTCAATATATAAAAATCGAATTTTTACTATGCTATTCAATATATAAAAATCGAATTTTTACTATGCTATTCAATATATAAAAATCGAATTTTTACTATGCTATTCAATATATAAAAATCGAATTTTTACTATGCTATTCAATATATAAAAATCGAATTTTTACTATGCTATTCAATATATAAAAATCTAATTTTTACTATGCTATTCTATATATAAAAATCGAATTTTTACTATGCTATTCAATATATAAAAATCGAATTTTTACTATGCTATTCAATATATAAAAATCGAATTTTTACTATGCTATTCAATATATAAAAATCGAATTTTTACTATGCTATTCAGTATATAAAAATCGAATTTTTACTATGCTATTCAATGTATAAAAATCGAATTTTTACTATGCTATTCAATATATAAAAATCCCATTTTTACTAGAATAAAAATCTTTTCTACCTCTTCCTTATATAAAAATCATATTTTTATAAATAAAAATATAATCTTTTCAATTTTAAAAATCAAATCTTTATATATACTTTAGTTTCAGCTTTTATAAATGCTAATTCATATATATAAAAAAAAAACTGATTTTATAAATAAAAATATAATTAAAGACTTACAGTGATTTGCAGAAAGATGGGGGGGGATTTTGCAGCGTCGCCGAGGTGGGGGGGGGGGGGTATCGTGGCGCGGAGAGGCAGCAAGGGGGGGGGTCTTCGCGGTTGTCGCGCCGCTGGGGTGGGGGGGTCTTCGCGTCGCTTCTGGCGCCTGGGGGGGGGGGGTCTTCGCGTCGCTTCTAGCGCCTGGGGGGGTCTTTTCGAGGCGGCGGCGGTTTAAGGGGAGGGGCGGTGCTCCTCTCCGCTTTCTCCCTTTTTTTTATTTTGTTTTTCTGAAACGAACTGAAAAGGGGGGGGGGGCAGAGGTTATAGAAGGAGAAGGGGGTTTATATTTTTTTATTATTTAATTATTTTATTTTCACTAAAAAGCAACTTTTATTTCCGACCTCTAAACGAGGCCCACCACCTGTCGTCCATAGCGTTTCACCCCCATTCCGAACACAATGGGATATGTATCGCAAGCTGATTCGATCGTTTCGATCAGGTTTCGTCAAAATCAACATATAACTCAATATATTGAATTTGAACGCGCATTTCAATTTACCGGGGTCACATACGAACCCTATAAATTGCAGAAAAATATTTTATAGCTTCGTATTGACGATACGGTCCTAACAAAACTAGTTTCGTCGAATTCTGAGACCATTAGAAAAATGGCCATTTTCCAGTCGATTAAAATCAACTGAAACTGGTCAAACGCGTTTTCCTTTGCCACGCTCACATATTGAATCGAAAAATTATGAAATTTGGAATCTAGCAATAATTTGACATCACGGACCCAACAAAAGTGGTTTCGTCGAAATCCGAGGTCGTTTGCAAAATGTCTATTTTTAAGGGCCTGAATTCCATAGGGACTCTTCAGAATTTTCAACTGGACATATCTTTTGATTCCCGCTATGAAATTTCGATTTTTCGGATTCGTTGGAAAGATATTCTCAATTAGATCCTATCATTTTTGGTTTCACTAAAATTCGGATTGTTTTGCACCCGGTACATTCAATTGAAGTTTGAAATCGAATTATCGAACTACCGCGCCATTTTCAATTCCTTTTATAATTATATATAATTATTTATATTCTAACGATGACGAGTATAATATATACGTTCGAATTATATTCAAAATAAATTTCTCGTCGATATTATTTAAAATAATTCATTTTAAATATTCAAAATTCGCTAAAATTGCCAAAATAAAAATTTTAAACTGGCTCAGATTTCCGGGTTATTACATCACTACTAGTATATCCCACTTAACCCTCTTAGTCATGTTCATTTACATGTGTGTTTGGTTAAGTCTTACTAATCGTGTTTCACATGCCACTAAGGGCACCCACTAGATTCCTAATGCCACCCAAAGCACCTACTTAACCCCCATGTCCCACTTTACATGTTTATCTGGTTAAGTATTTCTTAATTCATTCAGGCCATAACCTCATAAAGACCTCTCACATTAGACTGGCACTTATGGCAGCTGGATTTGCCGGGCGGGTCCGGGCAGTCTTACACCATAAAAGAGTCTAACCTCGTGTCTTTACAACTGTTATGCTTTAGTTTAGGCCTAGGACCTCTCACATTGGGTTGACATTTGTGACCACTGGATTTGCCGGGCGGTTCCGGGCAGGTTTACGTCACAAACGAGTCCAACCTCGTGTCCTAAGCATTGATTAACACTTATAATCTTTTACCCCAGTTTTAATAATTCCCTATTCAAATTATTAATTACTTCCAATTTTAATGATGTCCCTAATTGACTCAATTATGGCCATCCATTCATGGCATGCAAAATCATATCAATTGCACCCCAACATCTTAATATTATATCCTTAATATTACCCCTATCCCACGTTTATACGTCCGGTTATTCAACGCAGAATATACGTTAGACTCGAATAGTCAAATTTATAGCACAAAAATAAATTATCATAACATATAGACAATTAAAATGAATCTAATCATAATAGGGGTGAAACTTGCATAAACTACTCATGTTAAGGATCTAAAGGTGTCAACTTGTTAAATGTCACAATTTTACATGATATGACCATAACCCAAATTTATGTATAAACTTGCATATGGGGTTTTAGACAACATAATGATGGTGTGAACTAGCATAGAATTTCACATATGTCATAGCATAATTCTAGATGTCATAATAGATGTCATGGCATATGTTCATAACTTTTACTAATCAACCTAAACTTGCATATGTGACTTTTCATATAGATCAACATGGCCCAAATAGTATCAATGTTATGATTTGATTAACATGAACTAATTAGCATTGGCAATAACATCATGACTTTAAAGCATGTATGATTTATCACAATTCGGCATAGAAACTCTCAACATACATAACATCATCATAGCATGATTTACAACATATAGGATATCATCACCACATAGCATAGGATTTATAACATACATGATAGAAAAGGGTTTACAACAACATATATGATAATCCACATCATTCACTTTTAATCCATTCACGACTCAATCGAATCAGTTTATCAATAATCTTTTTAAGATCATCATACTCACAGTTTAGAGAAGAAAAGAGAGTCTTGATTTGCTTTAGAATTGAGTAGAGTTAGGATTTTGATTAGCTTTTCTTCCTTCTTAGTTGGCGGCGGCTCCACTGAGTTCCATGGCGACGGTATGACGGTGGCTATTCTATTTTTCATATGAATTAGGGTGAGAGACTACCTAGGTATTTATAGAGTTTAGGGTTTATTTAGACCGTCAGATCAACACAGAACTCAACTGAACCGTTAAATTTGCCAACACAGCCCTAAAGACACATCAGCAGCTCAAGATTGGGCTCAGTCAAAACCCTAGCCGACTGACCAGGTCGACACCTAGGTCGACACTATAGTCGACCTGGAGGGGGGGGGGCAGGTCGACACTAGTGTCGACCCCCTAGTCGACCTGTCTGGGCGGGAATTTTCCCGCCCAGCCCTCTTCGGCACTTTTCTGTTTGAATTTTAAATTTCCTGCGAGCTGATTTGAATTTTCTGAAACTTCCGATGGCCATAACTTCTTCATACCAAGTCCAATTCACGCAAACTCGGACTCTATTTCAACTAGAATTCTGAGACGAACACAATGGCGCAACCCATTTTCCACAATTCTCACATCTGAGATTAGTTATTCTTTAATTTGTGAATATTAATATTAACAGAATTACGGGGTGTTACAAACATGTTATAATGGTTAAGTGTTCCCTTAGTTAACTTAACCCTAACATATGTTTAATTAACAT
Organism: Allium sativum; assembly: GCA_030737875.1. Classification (NCBI taxonomy): domain Eukaryota; kingdom Viridiplantae; phylum Streptophyta; class Magnoliopsida; order Asparagales; family Amaryllidaceae; genus Allium; species Allium sativum. The sequence goes on from CM060910.1 coordinate 459,019,030, forward strand.
GTTCTAATGGTTAGGTATTGTCCCTTCATGTTTCAACTTAACCCTGTTCAATTTATCACACTATGATGGTTAAGTATTCTAAGTTTACTTAACCCTACCCTCTAGTCCAGCTAACATATTAAATTGGCTAAGTGTATTTACTTAACCTTACCCACTTATCCAGCTAACGTGTTATAATGGTTAAGTATTCTAAATTTACTTAACCTCACCCACTTATCTAATTATCAGGTTATAACGGTTAAGTGTCCTGATTTTACTTAACCTCACCCTCCAGTCTAGTTAATATGTTAAATTGGTTAAGTGTATTAACTTTACTTAACCTCACCTTCTAGTCTAGTTAACATGTTAAATTGGCTAAGTGTTTTTCTTAGTTACTTAGCCCCTACATGTCTTGTCTTGTTAACACGTTAAGTTGGTTAAGTGTTCAGATTAACTTAACCCTACCAATCCTAACTTAGCTTCTTAGAGCACCTGACCACTCACATTAGACAGGTATTGCTACGGTTACTGGATGTGCCAGTCGGTTCCGGGCAGGTTTACACCATAGCTCAGTCTAACATCGGGTCCTTATTGGGCTCAATGCTTAACCACCCACATTGGATAGGTATTGTTGTGACTACTGGACAGCCGGGCGGGTCCGGGTAGGTTTACATCACAACTCAATCCAACCTCGGGTTAAGCATGTCGTGTTTTCTAAATTTACATATTTGTCACTTTTCATTTTTATATGTAAATGTTTATGGCCCAATTATCCACATTCACTAATTTTGGGTATAATTTATACCGCTTTAAATGTCACTAGTCATTGGCATGTGTCAGACATGCCAATACATGTATTTTATTTTAAACCCAACGTTTGTTTCACCCGTTTGTACGTACGCAGCATAACATATGTTGGGCTTAACATTTCAGCCCAACTCATAAACATATAAAAGGGAAGCACATAATCATGAATTGCTCTAGAATACATAAAAGTGTGTGGCGCATGAACTTGCAACATAGGGTTTTCACTAACATAGATTGTGGGTCATGTGAACTTGCATTCAATAAGGATATATCTAAATTGGTGTCACATGAAATGGCGTACTTTTAGACTTGTTTATACATGGTTTTATACACATATAACTAGGCATAATGTCAAACACCAAACTAGCATAAAAATGTCCACTTTTTGATATAACCCAAAGGTGTAAACTAACTTTACATAAAGTAGCCTATTTCAACATGAAACTAGTAAAATTTGTGTAACCCAAAAGGTACTTGCATAAACCTAATTATCACTTGCAAATAAACATAATAACGTATAAAAAGGTTTCAACTTGGAACATGTTTACATGAGTCTCAACATAGGCCTAAAAAAAGAATGTATGCTAACCATGTTAATGACATAAAATAAAGATGGCAATTCTAGTGTTTTACTACAAACTTGCAAGTGATATTTATTTTCATATACAAATGTCATTAGGCTCGCATCAACCAATTTACGCCACAAACACCCAATACAAAATATGACATAATCAATGCAATACACAGAATTTACATCAATATTTTACGATAGTAAAACCCCAATTTCATTTACATCGAATCACATCGCAATTTCTATTCATATTCAGAAAACCACTATACTTACAACGGACGCTGAAACTTGTTTTCTGGTTTCTATTATTCTGAATTTGCAAAGCTTTCCTTTGGAGTAGAAAATCTTGCGCAGAAATTAGATTAGACTTTCGTTTCTTGAATCGTTGTTCGTTTCTTTTCAAGAGGAGGCTCCCCTTAGTTTTCTTCTAACATCATGGCGGCTCAAGTTCTTATTTTTGTGTGAATTTTAGTTGGAGACCTAGGGTGTTTTTATAGAGTTGCAAGTTAATTAGAGCCGCCGATGAAGCCATGGTTAATTAAAGCCATCCGTTCTAAAGAGAAGCCAATCAAAAGAAGACAACTCAGCCTTAGTGATAAGACCAGGCCCAGAAATTCGAGCCAGGACCCAACCAGACAAACCAGGCCGACCAGGCAGGTCGACACCCAGGTCGACACAATGGTCGACCTGGGGGTGACCAGGTTGACACCATGGTTGACCTGGGGGTGACCATGTCGACACCATGGTCGACCTGGTCCCTGGGCTGGAATTTTCCCGCCCAGCCCAGTTTGAGCTTATTTTTCAAATTTTGAATTTCGTTCTGAACTGTTTTGAATTTTAAACTGAATTCTAAAATTTCGGATAGCCATAACTCCTTCATATGGAGTTCTATTTACGCAAACTCGGACTCTGTCTCAAGCAGAATTCCGAGACGAACGCAACGGCGTAACCCGTTTCCCTTAATTCCCACATTTAGAATTAACTATACTTTATTTTGTGAAACTCAATGTTACAGAACTGTGGGGTGTTACATTCTCCCCCTCTTAAAAGGGTTTCGTCCCCGAAATCTTCAAGTTAGGAAGAATGTGTCCTACCACCCAATCACCCATCTACTCAACCATTCAACACAGGCATTCATTGTCCTTAAAAATATTTCTAATGCTTTCATGTTCATATGCATAGTGTGTGTATATGTCTTTATCTAATGCAAAATCAGGCGGTCTACTGATTCAGTTGACCTCCTTAATGCGAATTATGTCAGTGCCATGCGTCCAACCATGTATGCAAACATCCCTAGTTATGTAAATACTACATGTGTGCATAGCCATTCATCCATATGCAACATCCATATGATAACATATCAAATTAAATACGTTAAGCAAATACATATATGCGAGTGCAATATGAAAGTGACTGAGTCGTTCTAGCGCATATGGTGTGTATATGCTTCCACGAGCAACCACTTGCAACCATCAATCATAACATGTTTCAAATACATGTTTCAAATACATGTTTCAAAAACACGTTTACATCCATTGGCTTTTACTTAAGCATCGATGATACGTCCTAGAGGATATACCTTAAAAGCTAGAAATAAGTAGGCATAAAACTCCTAGAGAAAGGATATACCTTTAAGAAAAGGGTATGATGCACGCATCTAGTCTTCAGTCTTCTTAGTCGCATCTTCTTGAGCTTCTCTGTACCGTACCTTATCTAGTTAATCTTCACGATTGTGAAGCTTTTTGACCTCCATTTCTAAAACTGTCATTGATCAGACAGCTGGCTTTTCATTGTCAACTGGATATATGCGGAAGTCTATCCCGCATTTTAGGGGTAATTAAACCCCCAACCTAATCAAAACATCTGCGTACTCATGGACTATTTTAACGGATTGCAAATCGTCGATAAATGTATTAAGCGATTCTAGATAGCTAAGCCTAACTGATCCTTTTAGGGTCACATAATCTCGAGGGTATTTCCAAGGCAAGTCAAAAAGTCTAACTTTCAGAATTACCAGCCAACTAACCCATGCCTAGGATCAACGCATAGCCCATGGAACCAAAACATTATGCTTAAATTCAATATTAATGTGGCCGTTCTCAAATCCCTACAAACAAAAGGTTAACGGGCCGAACCACCAATTTGGATCTGAGACTAATTGGGATATTCTACTATACAAGTACCTAGGTGCAGAGACTCAACAATGAAAGCAGGTATAAACAAATGCGAAGCTCTAAGATCAAAAGAGTACTAATAGGTTGGTCAACTGAAAAGCTAAACTTTTCTAATGGAGACTTTTACTATCTCTCTCCCAGGTATTCTGGTGGTGAAAGCACGCACTCGTCCTCTTGAAAATCCTTTCCCTCGTCCTTGCCCTTGTCCTTAATTATATGCCCTATTATACCACAGAAAAGCTACTTCCTCTTGTCTTAGGTTTTATAATTCCTTCCTCCTTCGTGAGCCAAGTACATATCCATGAATTCCCCATCCTTGGGTCGTGCCCTTTAGCCAAACTCCTCATCCTCTTCCTTGTGTAATCATGTTGACAAATCTCTAGAAAGCTGCCTCCATCATACAGAAAACCCTACAAAGCTTGAAAGAAAACTAGCCGCAGGTGAAACTATTACGGCTATAGATGGAAGTCGGGCACTATTTTGCCCTTTGATGAGGTTACCTCCCAGAAAGCCAGGAGCCCCAAAGACTCAAGAAGGAAACAAGGCTCAAACAGAAAATCAAAAGATAGTGCATATGGCTTTGGGGAATATGCCCTTAAAACAAAAATTTTCTTTTTGAAAATGCTTCTTTTAAACCCGTTTTGAAAATAATTTTTCAAATCTTATATCTGATCCGGTAACCTTCATCTCTGATACCACGTGTAACACCCCACATCCGTTAGTGTCACTCACAAAGGGAATGCACTAAGTTCTGTGAAGTATTATAGGTAAAAGATGCAGATAAATTACAAGACAGATAAATAAAGCAGCGAAAAAGTGAATAAAACTTTATTTCATTTATAACAGCTTGTACAAAGATTGTTTTCCAACAACAAAGTATCTATCTTGTTTAACAAAATAAAGAAGCATAAATATACAATGATATTCCCCAATAAAACATTAGCCAGCCATAGCGGTGGAAAAGAGAGTCCAAAGCAGCACATCAAAGAGTCTTCAAGCTTGGAAAGAGTAATAGGTCCATACAAATCTGAGCTATTCCCTCCCTAACTACGTGGGGGGGGGGGGGAACGGAAGAAAAGAAGACGAAAGAAAACATAGAGTCAGACATAAAGCCTGGTAAGTCAAGTGGTGCTTCGGTATATGAACAAGGAAAAGAACATGACAGGCATAAACTGGAAATGGGAAAATACCATAAACTAAGGCAAAGCGGTTTAGAATCGAAATTACTATCGCACCCCATACTAATCTCTGCACCACCTAACTAGTATCCCAACTAGTAATCTGTATAAAATGATAACGTGATCCCAGTCCCTGTAACTGTGGTTGACATCAGGCGCACATTTATTTATTACCTAGATTTCATCTAGGGTTTTCTATAGAGCGTTCCCTAGATTCGACTAGGGTTTTTGCGACTTGTCTAATACTTCTCGGATTCAGGATTTAAGCCACCTAGGTCCACTAGGGATTATGCTACCTGTCAAACGATGCCCCTAGTCTAGGACACACTACCTAGAGTGGTATATGTTCCTAGACTTTCCCCACGTATGTGTCGCGAATCGTTTATCGCTGTCTAGATGCACATGTCCTGAAATGTGCGACCCGAGTCCCGTGGCAGGGCTATTCTAGAAACACGGAACTCGGTCGGGAGCTTTCAGATATCTGCCGATGCAGATGCTAAGGTCTGTTTTTCTACTAGTGGTTATGGTCCCACGTGACCCCTCCCTCAACTAATGAAAGGCAATCCAAGAAAATCAAGCACGAGAACTATACTCTTGCCACCTATGCCCCCACTTTCCTATTGGCCAACCTCACCCAGAACTAGATAGCAAGTATATGGTCTGTTCGGAGTTTTCTGCCTTTCCGCATGCGCACTACGATTGACTCAAGATGGTAGGTAGACGACGAGTCACTATCACAGGGCTACTGGTCTCGTCGAATAACGCTGGTCCATCCCAGTCTTTAGGTTTCCTTAAATTGCAACCAAGGCATACCCTTGGTTCTTCTGACGCAGACCTTAACCTCTGTGAGCCCAGGCGGATCATCTGCAACCTCACAGAGGGATACCAAGAGTACCCTTACGTCTCCCGAAGCTACGTGCTTCTAAACCCAGTCCGCTGAAGCCTTTTTCGAAATCGAATAAACGTTTTCTCCTTCTCATGCACTTGTTAAGCGATGATCTACCATATCGGGTTATTCATCTATTATGGACTGGCTCAGTTTCCTTGACTAAGAATTTTTACTTAGTTGTTCTCAACTAAGGTTTACCACTTAGTTTCTTTTCCCATAAATCTTGTTAACTAAGGTTTATCACTTAGTTTCTTTAATTGGGGATTTCAACTTAGCTCCCATTCTCGATTGTTTCTTAACTAGGGTTTTCTACTTAGCCCTCTTTCTCGTCAAGTTGGATTGGTTAAGTGTCATTAGTCAATTCAGGTTAGCTTAACCCATTCCTTTGTCATATTAAACTGGCTAAGTGTTATCAGTAGTTCATGTTGACTTAACCCTATCACAAACCAAGTTATATTGGTTAAGTATTTCTTATTACTTAACCCAAACCATTCATCTTGTATTGGTTAAGGGTCCCCTAACCTAATCTTGCCCATCTGTTTTAACTAACATGTTATAATGGTTAAGTGTTCCCTTAGTTAACTTAACCCTAACATCTGTTTAATTAACATGTTCTAATGGTTAGGTATTGTCCCTTCATGTTTCAACTTAACCCTGTTCAATTTATCACACTATGATGGTTAAGTGTTCTAAGTTTACTTAACCCTACCCGCTAGTCCAGCTAACATATTAAATTGGCTAAGTGTATCTACTAAACCTTGCCCACTTATCCAGCTAATGTGTTATAATGGTTAAGTATTCTAAATTTATTTAACCTCACCCACTTATCTAATTATTAGGTTATAACGGTTAAGTGTCCTGATTTTACTTAACCTCACCCTCCAGTCTAGTTAATATGTTAAATTGGTTAAGTGTATTAACTTTACTTAACCTCACCTTCTAGTCTAGTTAACATGTTAAATTGGCTAAGTGTTTTTCTTAGTTACTTAGCCCCTACAAGTCTTGTCTTGTTAACACGTTAAGTTGGTTAAGTGTTCAGATTAACTTAACCCTACCAATCCTAACTTAGCTTCTTAGAGCACCTGACCACTCATATTAGACAGGTATTGCTACGGTAACTAGATGTACCGGTCGGTTCCGAGCAGATTTACACTGTAGCTCAGTCTAACCTCGGGTCCTTATTGGGCTCAATGCTTAACCACCCACATTGGATAGGTATTGTTGTGACTACTAGACAGCCGGGCGGGTCCGGGCAGGTTTACATCACAACTCAATCCAACCTCGGGTTAAGCATGTCGTGTTTTCTAAATTTACATATTTGTCACTTTTCATTTTTATACGTAAATGTTTATGGCCCAATTATCCACATTCACCAATTTTGGGTATAATTTATACCGCTTTAAATGTCACTAGTCATTGGCATGTGTCAGACATGCCAATACATGTATTTTATTTTAAACCCAACGTTTGTTTCCCCCGTTTGTACGTACGCAGCATAACATATGTTGGGCTTAACATTTCAGCCCAACTCATAAACATAAAAAGGGGAAGCACAGAATCATGAATTGTTCTAGAATACATAAAAGTGTGTGGTGCATGAACTTGCAACATAGCGTTTTCACTAACATAGATTGTGGGTCATGTGAACTTGCATTCAATAAGGATATATCTAAATTGGTGTCACATGAAATGGCGTACTTTTAGACTTGTTTAGACATGGTTTTATACACATATAACTAGGCATAATGTCAAACACCAAACTAGCATAAAAATGTCCACTTTTTGATATAACCCAAAGGTGTAAACTAACTTTACATCAAGTAGCCTATTTCAACATGAAACTAGTATAATTTGTGTAACCCAAAAGGTACTTGCATATACCTAATTATCACTTGCAAATAAACATAATAACGTATAAAAAGGTTTCAACTTGGAATATGTTTACATGAATCTCAACTTAGGCCTAAAAAAAGAATGTATGCTAACCATGTTAATGACATAACTTAAAGATGTCAATTCTAGTGTTTTACTGCAAACTTGCAAGTGATATTTATTTTCATATACAAATGTCAATAGGCTCGCATCAACCAATATATGCCACAAACACCCAATACAAAATATGACATAATCAACGCAATACACAGAATTTACATCAATATTTTACGATAGTAAAACCCCAATTTCATTTACATCGAATCACATCGCAATTTCTATTCATATTCAGAAAACCACTATACTTACAACGGGCGCTGAAACTTGTTTTCTGGTTTCTATTATTCTGAATTTGCAAAGCTTTCCTTTGGAGTAGAAAACATTGCGCAGAAATTAGATTAGACTTTCGTTTCTTGAATCATTGTTCGTTTCTTTTCAAGCGGAGGCTCCCCTTAGTTTTCTTCTGACATCATGGCGGCTCAAGTTCTTATTTTTGTGTGAATTTTAGTTGGTGACCTAGGGTGTTTTTATAAAGTTGCAAGTTAATTAGAACCGTCGATGAAGCCAGGGTTAATCAAAGCCATCCGTTCTAAAGAGAAGCCAATAAAAAGAAGACAACTCGGCCCTAGTGACAAGACCAGGCCCAAAAATTCGAGCCAGGGCCTAACCAGACAAACCAGGCCGACCAGGCAGGTCGACACCCAGGTCGACACCATGGTCGACCTGGGGGTGACCAGGTCGACACCATGGTCGACCTGGTCCCTGGGCGGGAATTTTCCCGTCCAGCCCAGTTTGAGCTTATTTTTCAAATTTTGAATTTTGTTCTGAACTGTTTTGAATTTTAAAATTAATTCTGAAATTTCGGAAGGCCATAACTCCTTCATACGGAGTCCGATTTACGCAAACTCGGACTCTATCTCAAGCAGAATTCCGAGACGAACGCAATGGCGTAACCGTTTCCCTTAATTTCCGCATTTAGAATTAACTATACCTTAATTTGTGAAACTCAATGGTACAGAACTACGGGGTGTTACAGCTGGACTCAACCTGGATGGAGAAACTCGCCTTCCTGATTTCACCTTCGGTTACAGTGGCCAGCAGCCGGCCAGTCCCTTCATCACTGATCAGGCGGCGGCAGTTAATATGGGGTAGTTCATTCGAAACTTCTCCATTATATAGCTCTATAAAGTAGTTGATAGTTGAATCTTCAAATGCCTGCAAGTTTACCACTGGAACCCCATGTTCATCAAGTGTATTATGAAAATTGTTGTAATTTTTCCTATACGACATTTTCATATAAAAGAATTTAGTGCAATCATCCCCTTGTGTGGGCCCGTTCACTTTTGCCTTCTGTTTCAACTCCATGGCATGTATCAACATAGCCGATTTAAGTTGAGACTGAAGCCGAAAGTAATTTTCTTTCAATACATCATCTAACGGGTTTGCATCTAAAGCCGCCAAGGCAAGTTCACTTTGAGTTTCGAGATCCACCAAAGGATTTTTTGCCTTGTTTTGTTCCACTCTTTGAGTCTAGATTTTGCAGTTTTTAACATGCACACAAGCGAGTACCACCCTTTACCTTTAGTAAAGGGGATCGAGGCGATATCGATATTTTCCTCATAACCTTCTTCTAGATGCCAAGAATTCACATATCTAAAAGGACTGCATTTAGAATGGGAAACACTGTTATTAAATGTGATATGAAGTGGGCAATGATCACTCGTAGAGCTAGGCAGTATTTCCACTTTTAAGTTATGATTATTAATAAGCATATCGGCATTTGAAAGCACTCAATCAAGCCTGCAACTAATTTTTTTTTCCTCACCACTACGCCATGTATATTTCAGGCCAGTGTGGCAAGCCTCTGCTAGCCCCCTGACTGCAACGCATCTGTTGAATTCAGCAGTTTGTGCAAGCTTTATGGTACGCCCTCCTTTCTTCTCATTTGTTTGTAGTATTGCATTGAAATCCCCTAAGACCATCCAGTCCTGACGAACTGAAACTGATAAGGCCTTTAATGTCTCCCAAAGTTTATTCTTGATTGATGACAAGTTATGAGCATAGACAAAAGTGCATGTAAAATTGAGGCCACCCACATTAGTGACATGCGCAGATAGTTGTTGATCGTCAGCACTAATACCAGTAATAGTCCAAATTGATCTTAGCCAAAAAACCATTATTCTACCAGATGAAGTAGCCGAGTTGTTTATCGAACCCCAATCATTGCCTAGCAAACTAACAAAAGTGGCAAGTGCCGAGGCAGCCATTTTATTTTCTAAAACTGCAATAATAGTAGGATTATACTTATTTCTAATTTTAAAGAGGTCGAGCTGACGGGTATCCCCATTCAGACCTCTTACATTCCAACATAGTATTGACATTAAAGACCTGCAGTTTTTCTTCTCGTAAGCGGAGCTTTGTCAACTGAAGGATTTTCCAACTTCTGTTTGCCCTTCGAAAACTGCTTAGAATATGATGGATTTGGCTTTGTTAGATTGTCTGCATGTTCTTCATTTTCTTGTTCGCCATCTGATACTTGTGTTTCCAATTCAATTCCTAACTCATTTATATATATATATATATATATGTGTGTGTGTGTGTGTGTGTGCGCGCGCGTGTGTGTGTTTTACGGTTTTATTTGTGTGTGTTTGCGTTGTATGTAATTTAAAAATATATATGGTTTAGTGCTATATAAGTTAATATATATATATATATATATATAAGAAATTTGGAATGTGTCGAATTTTAAATATATAGGTATATGTTAATTTTACTATGTATACATTTATATTAAATATATATACTATTTTGAAAAAGGATTTATTGTGTGTTTATGTATAATTTATAATATATATATACTGTTATAATTTGTGTTATGTGTACGGTGTGTGTGTATGAGTTTATGTGTGTGTTTCAAATTATATTATATATAACTGTATATGATTTAGTATGCATTAGCGTTGTGTTTTATTTAGATGTATAATTTATAAAATATATTTTTGTGCATCGAATTTTAAATATATATATATATATATATACGTTAAAATTTTCTGTGTGTTTGTATACAAAAAATATATTTTTTTGTGTAAAGAATTTATTGAGTTTATTTTGAGTCAAGTTTGGTGTTGAGTTTGAGAACCGTTCCAAAACACAAATAGCCGTACTGATCCATTGAAAATTCCCTAGCCTCCTCTTATAAAATAAAATAAAATATTGAGCGATCATCGAGTTAAAATCCATTCTGAATCATGCATACAAGTCGCCGTTTCATTTTTGGTCGCGAAAGGTGAGTTTATCTCACACCTGACTCACATTCTTTCATAGATGTTAGATCAACTAAATGAACTGTTATGAAATGTATAGGATTGCCAATAGAAATTGTTTGTTTAAAATATACTCTTTCTTATGTGACACGATATTCATATGACATGTATGTACACTGATTATATATGACTATGATGTGATTAATGATATGTGATGATTTGTTATGTTGTAGATACCCCTAGTTTAGGAAAAATCACTAAGGGTTGAAATGATACATACGTGAACGGACATTAGATTAGGGAAAAATCGTTATGGGTTGAAATGATAGACCTGAACGATTTTTACTGAATTTGGGGATTGCGGGTTGAAATGATGATCCGCAAAATTTTATAAATTACAGGTTGAAATGATAAATATCCGTATCACTTGACCATAGGGTAGAAAACTACATACGGACACCGTTAGTCATGTTTTCAAATTAAAATGATTTGGAAAATTTGATTGTAATAATATTAATTTAAGATCTTATATTTATATTTTAAAGATTTATACTTAAATTTTGTAAATTTTACATTATATGTTTCAAAATGATTTTATGAGTAAAAATGTATTTAAATGCTTATTTAAGATTTTACTTATAATTTATTTATTTTAAACCGTATAATTTAATCATATATGTATTTTTAACTTTAAATTAATATATTATAATAAATTATTCTTTTAAACCTATTTCTAAATTATTTTAAACCTATATATGTTTGTAAAGCTATTTTCTATATAAATTTATAACTTATAAATATATTTTCAATGCTTATTATATATATATTTTATAAACTTTAATAATAAACTAAATAGATGGATTAGTTTTGATTTTGCGATTTAAATTCAAGGTTTAAGGATTTAAATGTATATAACGATACTTGATTCAATGAATTTGATTTTAATTCAACTAAATGTGAATTTTGAATTGACTTAAAAATTGAACTTTGTAGGAAATGAACATGAACTGCGTAATTAATTGGAATTTGAATTTACAGTTGATATGAATATATGAATTCGATTATAAATTGATTGAATATGAATTTAAATAATTTTATATATGGAATTGATTCATAAACTGTTTGGTTTGAATTAAAGAATTTCTCAAATCAATTTTTTTCAAGAGATGATTTTATTAAAATGGCAATTGTGTGAAAAAATGTAAACATTTGGTTATTAAAGAGACCGGGATCGGATATTGTCATACTCTCTGCCAATACCGAAAACCACTTTAACAATTGTGTTCGTGGTGGAGTTCCTGAATGTAGTAGGTTGATTTGGAGGTGATTACTGGATTTGAAGAAAGAGAACGATAATGGATATCCTTAACCTTTGGGTCATAATTAAAATGACTAAAACAGGGCTATACCGGACCAAGTGGGGTTAGCTACCACCATCGGCAACACTTCTTCTTTTATTACTATAGTCCTTCGGTTTGATTGATTTGATTTGATGCACATCCGTGATTTGGGAGTGTTGTCCGAGGTGGGCGGTATTCGCAGCTATGCATTACCACCGGTCCGGGCATGCAACTAGTATATTCATACTCTGGGCATTCCTCGTGTGCCTTGTCATATTATCCTGATCGACCCTCCTACGATTTTGATTTGACATTGTCGTATATCGGCGCATCCCTATCCACCGACCATTAATAGTGTTTTATATGCAATGTTTACGACAATGTTTATAAACTGTGTAAGGGTAAAAATATAATCTCGCTTACGCTATTTAAATATGTTATATTTAACTATGGACACTATTATAATAGCGTATTATATTATATGATATTGTTAAACGGATCCTTAGAGGATAGTGATCCCAAACATCCTTTAAGTTACTGATGCATTTCATTTATTATTTCATTTGAGTTGGTTTAATTACCAATTTGAAGTGGATGAAAGACGGTATGTAACATACCACAAATCACAACAAATTCTTGTTTCCCTTGATTATAATTCAAACGAAGAACTAAAAGTTTACCTGAACCATCAAGTCTAAAATACAATCATTCATTAACACAACATGAAATAGGTGAATATAGTTCAACTAGATCACAATAAGGGCAACAAGAGTTGTTGGAATTATCCAAAACTACACCGAATACAAGCACTACTCTTATGAAAAATCAACATCATATGATTATTAGAGCCAAATATGGAATATTTAAGCCAAAAATGTATGTTTCTAGCACATACTTTGATGAACTAGAGACATATGATCAAGTAGCAAAATATGAAAGGCAACAATGTAGGACAAGTATAACGCAATCTTAAAAAATAAAAATATGGAAGCCATTACCAGGGCCCAAGCACAAAAATGTAATATGGTGCAAGTAGACCTTTTAGATTTAAAAAACTCCAGATGAAACCATACAAAAATACAAAGCAAGATTGATAGCAAAAGGAAACACTCAACAACAAGGATTTGTGTAACGACCTGGGGAATTCAAGTCCTGAATTCCAACAATAATACATAAACCCGTATTACTTGCCAGAACTCAAGCATCGAAAACACCAGATAGTTAATGAAAGAAAATAGAGGGTGAGATAAGAAAGAAATATTATAATAGAAGAAGAAGAAAACAACACCATTAGAGTCTCACATCGCAGCAGAACAAAATATAATATAGAATTAAAAACTTTATTGATAGCTTTAAAATAAAAACTTACAATCATCAGAGTACAGCAATACATCTGGACAGTTATAATAATCTGTCCTCATATACAACACATAGCGGAATGTATACTAATCTGTATCGTACTTCTGAACTCCTCCATCTTATTTTCAGAATTCACAACATCCGATAACCTAAACTTGTACAACCCTGTCTAACCCGAGCATTTACAAACGCCAGATCAGTTTGGTGAACCAGAGTGAGAAAACTCGCTAAGTTTAAAAACATCAACCAAATTGATTTTAAAGTCATACCGTTTCTTTTTGAAATCATAGCTTATTATGATATTATAATAGTGTCTAAACACAATTAAATAACAATATATAGGAACGATTGCATCTCACGTTCCACACACATAGTGTATAATAAAAATCGCATGCACTTATTTTAGACTGAATTTCCAACTATGATAAGGTATGGAACCACCTTCCGGTTGTAACACCCCGTATTTTCTGTGAGCATAAAAATAACAAAGTAAAGAATAATTAATTTGAAAAAAAAAATTAGGTAAAAGGGTTGCGCCATTGCGTTCGTCTCGGAATTCTACTATGGATAGAGTCCGAGTTTGCGAAAATCGGACTTCTTATGAGGAAGATATCTTTAAATTAATTGCAGCAAAACATGAGAAAAGAATAATATTTAGCATTGTTCTAAGGATTGTAAGAAAAAGACTAAGTAGCTCATTTGGTTGGAACATGTGAGTTGCATACAAGGGGTACAGAGTTCGATCCCCGCCAGCGCCATATTTTTGTTTTAGAGGAAAGGCTAAAAAATGGCTTAGTGTGAACGCAGTTCAAAAAGTGGTTTAGTGTGAAAATGGTTAATTGGGAAGATATATATATATATATATATATGTAGAATATATATATATATATATATGACGTGTACGCATCATGTGGCGTACGTGGCGCATTTCTGGTTGTCAAGGATTGTTTTTTTCGTGGCCTTCTCTGATAGGATTTGTGGCAAATTAAAGGTAAGAAAGATTATGCATGTATAAATAGATATTTATATATATGGTTAATTAATGTATACAGTAAAGGGAGAATATGTAAAACTAATTTGTAGATGTGTGTTAATATGGCATTGATTTGGAAAATATGTGATTGACCTTGGTTTGTATATGTGTTTGTGCTAATTTGTCATTCATGTTAATTTATATTAATTAAAAAAGAAAAAGAAAATTAAGTAGGCATTTATGTTCGATTGATTGTCATTTATGTTTATTTGATGATAATGTAATTAATCTTAATTTGTATGAATACTTATTTGTCACTTATGTCAATTAACATTAAAGAGAATATGATAATTTAAGGAATATGATAATTTGTCACTTATGTTAATTGACAATAAAGAATAAAAGATGAACATTTGGTACATTAACGTTAAAGTAGAAGGTTATTAATACATTTACTGAGTCATTCCTGACCTGTTGCTGAGTCATTCCTGACCTATTGCTGAGTCACTGGGATAACTCTATCTAGTCTAGACGGTTCTGATTGCTCCTGTGTGATCCAATGGCCTATATTAATCTAAATCTCTATAAAAGAAACCTAATACCTCAACCCTAAATCATATTAAAAATCAAACCAAGAGCCTTCATGCTGCCATTGGACAACCTCGAGTAGCCGCCTTTCAACTTGAAGCAAATTAAAAGAGACAAACCAAATCGAATCAAAATTAAACTAAAACAACGATTGTCTAGATCAAAGGCGAGCATTTCAACTTCAGAATACAGATTCCAGAAATCAAGATCGTCTTTTGATTGTAAGTTTAGTTATCTTTTAGCTGTGAACAAATTTAAGACGTGATTTAAAATGAAATGAAATATAGAATTGTACCATGTTGTATAATAATGACGATGCTATTTCTTGTGATGATTTTGTCATGAATGTCTTGGAATGATTGTTAGATCTAGTTCACACCTACATGTTAAAATATTTTTTTTACATGCTTTGGTAATGTACATGTCATGATTATGTCATATGCTAGTTTATAAATAAAGTTATGTTCACACATGCCTAGATCTGCATATTAACATGTTTAGGCTTATGATTATTTATGCAAGTTCATGTGACATGTTAATTGAAATGATTAATGTTCTATGCAAAGTCTACATGACATGTGTTTGTATTATGCATGTTCCTTTCTTTTACCTCTTGATTATGAATTAGGCCAATTTGCGGGCCTAATAACTTATTGTAATTGATGCGAATGTAAACGGGGGTAACGTTGGGATAAATATTAAATTATAACATCTTAATGATGTATGTGGGCCCATAACCATGTAAATGGTTAAGGCCATGAATTGGTATAATTTATATACCATTAGGCTTGGACATAATTAAAATATGTGACTTGAATACTTGAAGAAAAATTTACATATATACTTGACATAAATGATAAATATGTAAATTTAGTAAAAGACGAATATGCCTAACCCGAGGTTATACTGAGTTGTCATGTAAAACTGGCCAGAACCGACTGACACATCCAGTGACCACAACAATACCTATCTAATGTGGGTGGTTAGTGCATCAAGTCCAGAAAGACCCGAGGTTAGACTGAGTTGTGGTGTAAACCTTCCCGGAACCGACCGGCACATCTAGTAACCACAACAATATCTGTCTAATGTGAGTGGTTGGTGCTTTAATTAATTAATTAATTAAAGCTCATGAACAATCAAGCTAGAATAGTAAGGTTGAGTAATTAAGGAAACACTTAACCAACTTAACATGTTAACAAGACAAGATTTGTGGGGGTTAAGTAACAAAGGAAACACTTGACCATCATAACATGTTAACTAGACAAGTGGGTAAGGTTAAGTAAATGTTTAACCTCTATAACATGTTAACTAGACTAGAAGGTGGAGTTAAGTAAATTTAGAACACTTAACCGATCTAACATGTTAAACAAACCAGAAGATGGGGTTAAGTACACTTAGAACACTTAACCGTTATAGCATGAATAGGGTTAAGTTAATGAGAAACACTTAACCAATATAACCTGATAAACGAGTAAGGTTAAGGAACACTTAACCAATTTAACTTGATATTTGGGTGGGTTAAGTCAATATGAACCGCTACTTAACACTTAACCAATTTGACTTGATATATGGGTGGGTTAAGTCAACGTAAACTGCTGGATAACACTTAACCAATTCAACATGACAAGTGAATGGATTAAGTTAACTTGAATTAACTGATGACACTTAACCAATCCAACATGACGAGAAAGAGAACTAAATAGTAAACTTTAGTTAAGAGTACTAAGTTGTAAACCTTAGTTAAGAAAACGAACGATTCAGGAAACTAAGTAGTAAACCTTAGTTAAGAGAACTAAGTAGTAAACCTTAGTCAAGAAAGCCACGTAGAACACGAGAAGGAGCGAATGTCCGTCTGATCAGGAAGAAGGCTCTAACGGTCTGGGTTACGAAGCATGCGGCTTCGAGGGGACATGAAGGTACTCTTGGTATCCCTCTGTGAGGTTGCAGATGATCCTCCTGGGCTCATAGAGGTTAAGGTCTACGTTAGAAGAACCAAGAGTATGCCTTGGTTGCAATATAAGGCAACCTAAAGACTAGGATGGACCAGCGTGAGACGGCGATATCTAGATTAGCCTTGTGATAGCACGTCGTCGTCTACCTACCATCTTGAGTCAATCGAGCACGTGAAGCGGAAAGGCGGAGAACTTCAACAGACCATATACTTGCTATCTAGTTATGGTTGAGGTTGGCCCATAGGTTTGTGGGAGCATAGAGGGGTCTGCGTACTATTCTCATTCTTGATTTTCTTGGGTGCCTTTCATTAGTTGAGGGAGGGGTCAAGTGTGACTATAGCCACACATAGATAAAAGCAGACCTTAGCATCTGCCTCGGCAGATAACTCAAAGCTCCCGAACGAGTTCCGTGTTTCTTGGTTAGCCCTGCCACGGGACTCGGGACACACATATAGAGGACATGTGCAACTAGACAGCGATAATGATTCACGACACATACATGGGGAAATTCTAGGAACGTATACCGCTCTGGGTAGTGTGTCCTAGACTAGAGGGCATTGTTCGATAGGTAGCGTAAAACCTAGTGGCCCTGGGTAGCATAAACCTTGGTCGAATCGAGAAAGCATCTGAAGATTAAACCCTAGTCGGATCTAGGTAACGCTCGATAACAGAATCTAGTAAGACCTAGATTGGCTGTCCAAAACAATAGGAATTAGAGAAAGAACCGAAGCACAAGTACCTAAAAATCACGTGGGGCCGCATGACACCGGAAACACATGAATGTGTGTAGGAGCCGATCAATACAAGAAGGGGATCACTTTATCATGAACACACAATGCTAGTTAAATGGTTCTTAGTGGGTGCAGAGAAATATAAGTGGGTGCGATAGTCTTTTCCGTTAAATCCTGCTTTGTCTCGTCTTAGAATTACCTTATCCTTGTGGTATTATTCTAAGTTCAGTTTATTCATGTCATAGTCTTTTTCTTGTTTACATGCTATTAAATAACTGAGCTTACCAGACTTATGTCTGACCTAGTTTGTTTCCGACTCTTTTCTTCCGTTTCCCCCAAGGTAGTCAGGGAGGGAATAGCTCATCTTAGTTTGGACCGCTTCTCTTTCCAAGCCCGAAGATTAGTTGGAGTGTTTCCTTGGACTCTCTTTTCCACTGCAATAGCTGGCTCATGCTTATTTGGGAAATATCATAGTCATTTTATGCTTCTTCATTTTTTTAATCAAGACAGATATTTTGTTGTACCGAGTATTGATGATTTGATGTTGGAAACTAATCTATGTACAAATTGTTTTATCAATAAAGTATTTATTCTCCGCTGCTTTATTTGTCTGTCTTGTAACTTATTTGCATCTTGTACCTAAAAATGCTCCACCAAAGTTAAGGCATTCCCTTTGTGAGTGACCTTAATGGAGGTGGGGTGTTATACCGATAGTGTATCTCTAGAGGCGAATACACTGGGTTCAACAGAACATCTTGTAATCCGACCACACATGATTGACCACTCATTTCGCTTGAGTTTATCGATTGTATATCACCAACGGTTGGGTGCTGCCCATCGTTTCCTGAAAAGGAACTACATCGAAATAGATTAAAGAAGGAAATGAATTTCTCTAGATAGATGATGATACACCCTACTTGGGATCGACCCACTTAGCCATGCTGCCTGGCCAATTTTTGTTATTTCACAGTTGAAGAGGCTTGAGGTTTAACACAACCTTTAGAACATCATATCGCCATTCACATTGAATGTCACAATGTCAAATCCGCTAAACCACTGACTGACGTCCACAAAAATACTCTGGCCGTTAAGATAAAAGAACGGCAGTTCTCCGCCACTAACAGAAATACGTTTGTAAAAATCAACGTACGTGATTCTTAAGAAATATTCTATCGAACATTCATCCATACAAGTCATACAGGAACAAGATGAACTGAACGTATTCTCCTACCACATCCTTGGTATCACCTTATAGATTAGTAGCGAGTATTCCTTGCAGATCCGTAGATTTCAACCATGACAGAACCCTAGTATATCTCTGGGTCGAATCGGAGATTTTAAGTGGTTCTTTCATTTTATGAAGATCTACGGTCTTCAAATGCTTCATCTCGATCGGATCTGATATCTTTCACAATTTCGTATTTGTTGGTCGGAATGGTATTCGAATATAAATTTGATCCCGGTCTTTCCGTATCAACCATCATATTGGCCTGATTTAATAGTCGGTTATTTAACTATCAAATAAACAACCATTCAATCATAAAATAAAAATATATTTACTGGTTTAGAACTCAGCATCATTTTTCTTATTTGATTAAAAATAATGGATTAAACGGTTAATTAAAATATTCCAATATTTGGAAAACGACATTACATTTCTTACTTCAACATCCCTTATTCCCTGACAGTAAATTGGTAAGAGAATAATTTCCCAAGTATAAACCCCAAAGACTGAAATCAACATCAGATTAACATTCATAAAATCACTTAACTCAAACAATCTCTAGTTAGGTTATAATTCTTATCTTAACTCCTTATTAACCCATGTTATTCCATTTCAAATCCCCTCAACCATTTCTACTTTAAAAATCTCATTTCAATACCATTCACTTCACTTAATTTCATTATTAAGTATCGCTGTTTCAAAAATCAACGTTTTAGTTTCAAATCCTCTTATAAATCTTATTTATAATCTCGGGTTTGATATAAAGCCTTTTATATATCTCGATTTCTTTTAACTTAATCTAAATTTTATGTAAACGTTTCATTTTAAGTTATCGTTTCTGTATAAATCTCTTTATAACTTCATAAAACTCAGGTTTTAATATAAACATGATCGTAAACTCCTTTCAAAAATTCCATTATCCTTTATTGCAAAATTCGATTACTTATTTAAATGGATTCCACTTAAGAAGTAATTACTTAAATCAAAACAATACATTTATTTTGACATTTATTACTGTAAAAGTAGTTAATTATTTTATTAACTAAAACAAAAAATAAATTTCCTTTTAATGCCTTATAAAAATTGAAACAACTATTCGTTAACCATTCCCATTAGATTAATTAAAACAATTTAATCGAATAACAATTTCAAACAAAACTGTTGACTTAGCCAGCTCAAACGCGGTTATCTCCTTAACCAAATCCAATTTTTCATTCCTTTAAATTAATTAATATAATATAATTAATTGAAATGCTTCCATATAATTATCTCTTGATAACACTTACCCTTAGGTTAATTTCTAATTATCAACCTTATAACATAAGATTTTACTTTATAATTTCACTAAATAAATAATTTAAATAATAATTATATTTATTATTTATTTCCTTTTTGAAAACTTTCATTTCAAATAATAGATTTAAAAATCCCTCTTCAGTTATAAAATAAATTTTATAACTTTGTTTCTGTCGGTTTACCGACGGTAAATCCATATTTATAAAACGATTGATTTTCAAGCCATCTGATGCCAATTACTCAACTAATACTACCAATTGGTTAAAAACACACAACCGTTAAATTCCAATCAACAACTAAATCAATTTGTCCAATCCATACTGGGTAAACAGTTCATATAATGGTAATATGAAAATAATAATAAATTTCAGGAATCCAGTTGGATCCCCTCAACCTGTTCCCTGCATCCAAATGCATTACTTCAAATAATATCAACCAGTTTAATAAATAGATGTAATATTTAATAAACAACCAATAACAATAATTCAAACACTCATATTTAAATTCAATACGTATATATTATTATAAACGTAACCAATAACGTAAGTTACCTCATTTGGAAATAAATCGTTAAAATAATGATTTGAATTCGTTTGAAATAAACAAACATTTAATTCAACAAGTTCATTCAATATATAAATATTATTCAGCACATAACAAACAATTATCAACCATAGCACATAAAACAATTCCGACTTATATAAAATATAAGTGGGTAAAAGCTGAGTGAGTTAAACTCACTTTGATTTGATTCGTTTAAGCGGTTCAGCTATAGTTAAATTAAACAACGTTTAATTTAACTGTAAATTCTAGCTATTTCCGTCTCCATCCAAACTGGTTCCAGGGTTGTGATCGTCACCATGATTCTGTTGTAGCTTGTTTGGTTCCACTCTGATGATATATTCATAAGATATATTCGTTTTAAATATGCGAATTTAATTAGATAAATAAAATGTAACCCTATAATTATAATTTATTTAACCTAATTACCTTTTTTATTACTAGTATTGATGTTCTTTGTTCCATCCACTGCTCCCGTTCCATTTGAAAATGCGACCCACTTTGTAAACACATCTATTATAACCGCACTTGTATCTCCAAGATCCGAATAGTATCATCTTCCCATAAATTATTCCTCACGTACAATACTGGTTCGTTCCCATTATATTTTCATGCATGCTAACAACGAAAGCACCTACTTCAAACTGGCTAATTTTTATACCTTTTATGGTTTAAACTCCACCCCACTATTACTCACGCATTGTCTATGCTTTTGAATTGAAGACCTTTACACAAAATTTTCACCTGCTACTTCAAAATACCCGATGATCTGTACTTATCTTCTTCCCTCATTGCTCATTTTAACCTTTCTCCATACTCACATTCTTTTACTGTTGCTTGCAACAATCCCCGCAACCTCGTTTTGATCCAACATCCCAGGTCCAAACATTTCCACCCACTTTGTTTTCAACTCCAGCCGCATGCTTTTCCATTTGCTCCAAAAGAAAATCTGTCCATTTGACATGTCCGTCTGTTCTTCATTTTTGCCCTTATATGTTGCATTTACACCACCCACGTCTTCACGAAAATGAATCCACTTCGTTCTCCATTCTTATTCTTTTCTTGTCTTCAAATTTGTCCCATACAATTTCATTTTCATTTACATTAGTTTTCTACAAAAAACATCCTTTGTGACTTCTGTTATGCCAAACTTTAAAATCTCACCATGATGCTATGTTTATTTTATCTTCAACACTCCATGCACGTACATCGTGCACAAGAATGATTTTCACTGCTGAAACCACTGTAGTGCCTAGCTCCAGTGACCGGGTCATCATCTAAGGTTGGCTTCTGACGTGCCTTGGCCAGCGCAACCATCAACTGGAGTATTGGCTAACTCGGTCCTCTCCTTGTCCACAAAAACAAACCCTAGCAGTATCTTCTTGCTCCGATTCCAGTGTCTACACCATCTCTTCTCCAATCGCGACTGTCCACATTTAAGATCTCACTGGGCTCTACCTATTTATAGTTATGATTATCTCGAATGGATGAATGCTTATGGAGATGATAGGGAAAGACGGTGCCTGTTTTTCTGCCATTGAATGCTTATGATGGTGGTTGGAGGTAGTATTGACCCCGCGAATATATGCTGACAAATTTTTGGGTTATCTGAGAAAGTATGGTGTTTATATAGGATATGATATATAATATTTTATTAAATCAAAACTTACCGACGAAGTAACGTCTTAAAACCATCATATACAATCTCCGTTTCCGACGAAAATTGTAATCTTAGCATGGAAAAATATTCCGGACCCGATGGGACAGGTTTCATCAAATTCCAAGGTCGTTTGTAAAAGGACCTTTATAAATCACAAATGAAAAACACGCATTTAAATTTCTCATGATCACAAAATAAATCCAAATAACTTGAAACTGAAGCGACCCGAACTTCCCCGGTCTCCGAAGAGAAGAGAAAGAACGAATTGATTTGAGAACACGACAAAGTAGAACGCAGACGGAAGAACATTTCATTGTTTATTACAACAATTCATCAGAATACAAGAATATACAGAGTATAAATGAATATTATACATTACAAAATAGCAGAGATTACAATAAATTACATAGCAGCGGAAAATAATACAATACACAACTAGAAGATATATACGGATACAAAGCTTTCCGGATATCGTTCCAGCTGTAAACCAGGATACTGTGAATATAAATCTGCAAAACCAAAACTACTAGCTGCCCGTGTCAAAATAGGGGCACCCAGAGTTTAGGTTAAAACAATAAACTCCAGGTCAGTCATGTGACTGGTGTGAGAACTAAAACAGTTATTAATCTTTATTTTAAAGTTAGGTAAATCAAGGGACCACGCCGTATAACACGGAACGGGTTTCCTCCCAAGAATACCAGTGCATATAACAAAACAGCGCAATGCTTTTTGGAAAAATGAAGCTATTATAAGACCCAGGTCCTATCACACAATGCAACGCAAGCCGGGGGATTGGGTTTTCCCTTATAAGAGCCAAACATGCTTAGTACGTTTTAAACAAATCATTTGATACTATTATAAGTGTATAGTGTATAAAACAACTTCAAATCATAAGTATCAATCATAGGCGGCATGGGTACCATATATCATGTCGCCATACTAGTTCTACAATTAAAACCGCAAATGTCACGTATTTGGAAGTTGGATTTCCATCTATGAACCGAGGCAAGGGATCGTCCTCTACCGATTCGAGACAATCTAGCCCATGTCTTAGGCAAGTACTCAGCCAAGCCTTGGAGCGACAGGGCCGGTCCACCGATGTGGATTAAAATGCCTGAACAATACGTCTCTCCACCCTATGGGGCGTAAATGAGCCAACAAATGACTCCATCGGACCCGGATCGTCCGATCAAACCGAGGCGCCTCGCAACAGCAACAACCACATAAGTCAAACTCGTCAGGGCGTGTAAAACCACTGACGCCACTTCTAGCTAGAAAGGAACGCATGCCCTCCCTGAGGTCCTCTCCCGTTTTTGGTTCATACCGGGTGTGAAACTCGCGAAGTAAACGTTACACAAAGCTACGCCACACAGGCCGCGCTTTGATCGTCAACCACAAGACTTTGCTTTTCAACAGAAGCCTTGATCATTTGCCACTTAGGCATGCCACACAGGCAATTCACTCTATGCGTTTGATATCCATCAGTATATAACCCCTGAGCTCGTACGTCTCAGAGAAGGGCGTTAAGAAAGAGAATAAATTCTCCGCCGCCAAACAGATATATATTTAATAGAAATCAATCACACAGACTAAAATCCAATGTCAGACACACAGTCCATTTACAAGTCCGTTCTGGGTCTGAACGAAACCGGAGGCACCTAGTACCCCGCACATCCATCGATCTCCAAGTACGTCTGGACGATCACCAACTGTTTCCATCTTCTTGGGTGTACGGCCCAATCAAGATCATCAGTAATTATCCAAACGACGTGAAGACCTCCGGTCTTCAACCACCGTCTTCATCTTCGACACCACGTCGAATCAGTTATTCAGAATGGGATAAACCCGGTCTTTCTGAACAACTCGCGTATATAATAAACACGTGTGACACAAACACAACATACGCTTCATTCCAATTCAAAATATTCTTTTATTCAAATATTCTTATACTTTGGGAAAGGTTCCCATTAATTTTATCAAAGATAAATTCTTTAAATTTATTCTTTAATCTCCTTTTTGAATATCAATTCAAACTAGTCGGGATTAGCGAACCACACCGAAGTAATCATTTATTTTATTTCCCAATCCCAACCTATTCATCCCATGAAGTAAAACTGGCCATACTTCATATCTAACACCACGGTGTTATCGGTAAATTCAATTACCATTTCACGTTCAAATCTAATTAAAGATTTAACTATCGCCTGGAGCAAAACTGGTGATACTCCATTCTCGATCTTTTCAATCTAATTAAAGATTCGTTAAAACTTCACTTAGTTTTAATCCTTAACTGGGTTAAAGAATCAGTGTCATTTAAAACACGGTTCACGATAAACCCAAAATCCCATTCCATTAATTATCGGGTTAAAGAACAAGTGTTATTTAAAACACGGTTCATGATAAACCCGAAAATCAATACCAATTCAATTCCAATTAAATATTACTTAATTGGTACACTTCATTAAATCTAAATAAAAAGATTTAATCTTTTTCTCAACTGGGTTTAAGAACAGTGTTAATGAAGACACCATTCACGACAAACCCAAATAACATTTGATATTAAATACAAGGCTCTGAATAGAAAATATATCGGTTTATATTCAATATCAAATTCTACGACCAACAAATATCGTATTGGAAATAACGATATGTATATATATATCTTACAAATTTCCATAACAACATATGTATAATCATGAAATCCAACATCGAAATATTCCGAAGACAATTTCGATTCAAATCCATTCCAATATAATTATTGGAAATTCTGGTTATTTTCAAAACAATTTCAAATCCAATTTATTTATTTAAAAATAAATAGAATGATAATTCTAGTTCAAAACTAGTTCATTTCGATAAAAATCTATTTTTATCTTTTCAAATATGGAGTTTTTCATCCCAAATCTTCCCAAATCATTTCTTATGATTTTACACAAATTATTGATATTTTAAATAATTTTATCAAGGCCCGTACAATCGATTTCCATCAACGGCTATCGAACTGCACTTACAGCGACCTTTTCCAAATTTGATTTGGACATAATTCCAAACCCAACCGTTAGATTTCAAATTTCTAATATTCGTTAGAAAGCTTTTTTCGATACGAACCCAACGGTTCCGGTTTTAGGTGAATCCGACGGTCGGATCTCCCGCAATATCCATTCGAAGTCAATGGTCGAAATTCGCGAACTGCCACGGCGCGGCGCGTTCTATTCAGGCCATTATATTATATATATAATATATCCTTCGTCGATTTCAATTCAAAACGTGCTTTATACATCGTTTTAAATTCATTTTCAAAACGGTTTCAACTTCATATTCAATTTCAAATCAAAATTGAATATTCCAATATAAATTCGTTTTAAATTCATTTCAAACCGATTTCAATTCAATTTCAATTTAATTCGAATTTCTTTTCAATTCTATTCAATTCGAATTTCTATTCAATTCTATTCAATTTGAATTTCAATTTCAATTTCAATTCGAATTCAATTCATTTCAAAATATCAGATTTTGAATTCACTTTCGATATTCATTGTAAAATGAATAAAATCGACAAAAATTCCCGTTCGTGTTAAAATGGCGCTTAACTACTTAACACGGCTTCACATTTCAATATTCACTAAATATTATTTGAAAATATTTATTAATTCTGAACTGGAATCAGACACAGCCAAGTACCATGTAATGTGGATTATATGGATTTCATCCAATTAAAATACACAACAATGACGATAAACAATCAACCATCATCCAAAATGCGTTCTACACTGTATAAGCATTGAATATAAATATTCAACGCTTACACAGTCTGTCAATCAATCGATCGACAAATCACTAAACAGACGGGATTAGTGTATAGCCAATATCATCCCGACACCCGTGTGGGGTTTCAAACAATCAAACACAGATTTTATTTGTGCAGATGGGCGATGTGTAAAATTTATCGTCCCAATCAATATCAGTCAAATCAGTGTACATAGACAAATCGTCTGATTTGTAAATGAATGTTTTCTTTTATTCACACACACGTTAAAAATTATATTTTTAACGATAAAATATTTTATTTCAACACATGAATTTCTATTCAGTTCATTTACACAATAAAATGATATTTTTATTTTTTTTAACTTATTTTAGAAAATTTCGGCGGCATAACGACACGATACTAGAAACGGGACAAGGCCTAGCCTTATCCCCGGTCTAGTGAAGGCCCACGCCATTCACACATCAATCAAATCAATTTCAATTCACCAAACAACTAAATCAAATCAAATAATCTAACCAACTACACAACCAAACAAACAAGTCCATGGTCTGTGGACAATAGTGTCGGGTGCTACTAAACACCGTCTGCATCCTAGTGTATATATAATAATATAACTAGAAAATAAAATTAAAAGGTGAGAAGTTCTCACAGATTAGCTAAATCTAACGCCGCGACTCTTCATATGTAGGAAACCTTCACCATCTCTTCTTTCGTCACCTTCATCATCCGTATTCACTACATATATAAAAATTGAATTTTTTACTTTGCTATTCAATATATAAAAATCGAATTTTTACATGGCAATTCGATATATAAAAAAAATCGAATTTTTACTTTGCTATTCAATATATAAAAAAAAATCGAATTTTTACTTTACTATTCAATATATAAAAATCGAATTTTTACTTTACTATTCAATATATAAAAATCGAATTTTTACTATGCTATTCAATATATAAAAATCGAATTTTTACTATGCTATTCAATATATAAAAATCGAATTTTTACTTCGCTATTCAATATATAAAAATCGAATTTTTACATCGCTATTCAATATATAAAAATCGAATTTTTACTTCGCTATTCAATATATAAAAATCGAATTTTTACTTCGCTACTCAATATATAAAAATCGAATTTTTACTTCGCTATTCAATATATAAAAATCGAATTTTTACTATGCTATTCAATATATAAAAATCGAATTTTTACTTCGCTATTCAATATATAAAAATCGAATTTTTACTATGCTAATAATCATATCTTCTACTACATAAAAATCATACTTCTATACGATAAAAATCTCGCCCTTTCCATAATAAACATTCGACCTTTTCCTTAATAAAAATCCGACCCTTTTCCTTAATAAAAATCCCACCTTGTATTTATATTTATAAAATTGATTTTCTTCATTTTATTCAAAAATGAAATCTTTACAATTTTAAATACTAAACACTTTAAAATAAATAAACAATTAAGTAAAAAGAAGGAGGAGGACTTACAGTGAAAAACTAGGGTATCGGTTCGGATTCGGCACACCGTCGGAGGTGCTGCTGGTCTTCGGGGGGGAGAGGGGGTCGCGTTGCGTTCGAGGTGGAGGAGAGGGGCTTGCGCGAGGGGGGTCTGTGGCGTCGGTTGTGGGTCAGTGGCGAATGCGGCTAGGTCTTCGGTTTTGGGAGGAAAAAGGGTTGCGAAGAGAGGAGGAAGGGGAAGAGAAGAAGATCGGAGAGGAGGGGGGGTTCATCATAGGGCGCGGCACCTGGCGCCTCCGCCTGGCGTGGTGGGAGCGTCAGAGAATTCCTCCGATTTGGAGGAATCGGGCATAGCCCCTTTCTGGACATCGAGGAGGAAAAGAAAATAAAAGGGGAAAATGAAATGGGGGGTAGGGGTATTTAATTATATGTATATTATTATTTTAAGTTCTAAAAACAACTTTTTATTTTCAACTCGAAATCGAACCCACCGACTGTTGTCCCTAGCTAATTACCCCCATTCCGAACACAATGGGATATGTATCGTAGGCTGATTCGATCGTTTCGATCAGTTTTCGTCAAAATCAACATATAACTCTATATATTGAATATGAACGCGTATTTCAATTTACCGGGGCCACATACTAACTCGAAAAATTCCCAAAAAATATTTTCTAGCTTCGTATTGACGATACGGTCCTAACAAAACTAGTTTCGTCGAATTCTGAGACCGTTTGAAAAATGGCCATTTTCCAGTCGATTAAAATCAACTAAAACTGGCCAAACGCGTTTTCCTTTGCCACACTCACATATTGATTCGAAAATTTTTGAAATTTGAAACCTAGTAATAATTTGACAACACAGATCCAACAAAAGTGGTTTCGTCGGATTCCGAGGTCGTTTGCAAAATTTCCATTTTTAAGGGCCTGAATTCCATAGCGACTATTCTGAAATTTCAACTGGACATATCTTTTGATTCCCGCTATGAAATTTCAATTTTTCGGGTTCGTTGGAAAGATATTATCAATTAGATTCAAATATTTTTGGTTTTACTAAAATCCGATTTATTTTGCACCCGGTACATTCATTTGAATTTTGAAATCGAATTATCGAACTACCGCGCCATTTTCAATTCCTTTTATAATTATAAAATAAATATTTATATTCCAACGTCGAGCTATATAAATATATGCGTTCGAATTATATTCAAAATAAATTTCTCGTCGATATTATTTAAAATAATTCATTCTAAATAATCAAAATTCGCTAAAATTGCCAAAATAAAAAATTTAAACTGGCCCAGATTTCCGGGTTATTACAATCTCCCCCACTTAAAACTTTTCGTCCCCGAAAAGGAACAAAGCCGAAAGTTGTTTCGCAAATCAACTCAACTTTCTTTGTTTTGACTACGGCTTAAGTTCTTCAACTTTTCAGTTTCTAAGAACTTTTCAAATTTTTCAAAAATTTGGCTAACACCATAAATTTTCGAAAAATTTCGCCATAACCTCCCCTACACCGGGAGCACGGGAAAATCCCGAAATTGCCATACAGGCCTTCTGATCTCAAAAAGAAAAAGAAAAATCCAAGTGGCTAGCCAATCGGCTCATAAAATCATCATCACCCAAACAAACAGTAAATTATGATAAACATGTACTTATTTGTCAGGCAAACAATTTTTATTCTTCTGCTCTAGCCTCCTTGCTATGACCTGTTCAATGTAAGTACATGTATATGCAAGCAAATGCGACCAAATTTCAATACAATTCACTATTGGATTCAATCGGGCTATATGGTACAAATTTTAATAAATCAACCAATAATCAACAACACAACCATCAATCAATTAGTTGATTAGCTTTTCAAATTCATAACTTTGATACATAGTCAAAAATCATATTTTTGATGCCAAATCACAACAATAAGCCCTATCTAGTTACGGTTCTCACACCAGTCAATTGGAAATATATAGAAATCTCACTTTCGTCGCTCGAAAATAAATACTGGCGATGGTGCCCCGTCACCAGAATTATCCCCGGGCAACTAGAGGGATTCTATATCTATCCAGTATATTAAAACTTCGAATACACGTTTGCAAGACATATATACAAAATCTTTATATATTGGATTGTCCAAATTCATTTAAAATAAATATTCAAATACGATTAATTGATTTAAATTTCAAAACAAAACTTGTTTTCATTTTAAAAATATACTCCTCACACTCGTTCTAGGATACTACTGATCCCATCTCTAACGAGTCATCCCCATTGGATATTACTAATCCAATATCTGATGAATTCTTTCATATGGTTCTAATGTGTCTTGTTCTCTGAGCTTTGTAAACCAAAGCTCTGATACCAAATGAAGCGACCCGAGCTTCCCCGGTCTCCGAAGAGAAGAGAAAGAACAAATTGTTTTGAGAACACGACAAAGTAGAACGCAGACGGAAGAACATTTCATTGTTTATTACAACAATTCATCAGAATACAAGAATATACATAGTATAAATGAATATTGTACATTACAAAATATCAGAGATTACAATAAATTACATAGCAGCGGAAAATAATACAATACACAACTAGAAGAGATATACGGATACAAAGCTTTCCGGATATCGTTCCAGCTGTAAACCAGGATCCTGTGAATATAAATCTGCAAAACTAAAACTACTAGCTGCCCGTGTCAAAATAGGGGCACCCAGAGTTTAGGTTAAAACAATAAACTCCAGGTCAGTCATGTGACTGGTGTGAGAACTAAAACAGTTATTAATCTTTATTTTAAAGTTAGGTAAATCAAGGGACCACGCCGTATAACACGGAATGAGTTTCCGCCCAAGAATACCAGTGCATATAACAAAACAGCGCAATGCTTTTTGGAAAAATGAAGCTATTATAAGACCCAGGTCCTATCACACAATGCAACGCAAGCCGGGGGATTGGGTTTTCCCTTATAAGAGCCAAACATGCTTAGTACGTTTTAAACAAATCATTTGATACTATTATAAGTGTATAATGTATAAAACAACTTCAAATCATAAGTATCAATCATAGGCGGCATGGGTACCATATATCATGTCGCCATACTAGTTCTACAATTAAAACCGCAAATGTCACGTATTTGGAAGTTGGATTTCCATCTATGAACCGAGGCAAGGGATCGTCCTCTACCGATTCGAGACAATCTAGCCCATGTCTCAGGCAAGTACTCAGTCAAGCCTCGGAGCGACAGGGTCGGTCCACCGATGTGGATTAAAATGCCTGAACAATACGTCTCTCCGCCCTATGGGGCGTAAATGAGCCAACAAATGACTCCATCAGACCCGGATCGTCTGATCAAACCGAGGCGCCTTGCAACAACAACAACCACATAAGTCAAACTCGTCAGGGCGTGTAAAACCACTGACGCCACTACTAGCTAGATAGAAACGCATGCCCTCCCTGAGGTCCTCTCCCGTTTTTGGTTCATACCGGGTGTGAAACTCGCGAAGTAAACGTTACACAAAGCTACGCCACACAGGCCGTGCTTTGATCATCAACCACAAGACTTTGCTTTTCAACAGAAGCCTTGATCATTTGCCACTTAGGCATGCCACACAGGCAATTCACTCTATGCGTTTGATATCCATCAGTATATAACCCCTGAGCTCGTACGTCTCAGAGAAGGGCGTTAAGCAAGAGAATAAATTCTCCGCCGCCAAATAGATATATATTTAATAGAAATCAATCACACAGACTAAAATCCCATGTCAGACACACAGTCCATTTACAAGTCTGTTCTGGGTCTGAACGAAATCGGAGGCACCTAGTACCCCGCACATCCATCGATCTCCAAGTACGTCTGGACGATCACCAACTGTTTCCATCTTCTTGGGTGTACGGCCCAATCAAGATCATCAGTAATTATCCAAACGACGTGAAGACCTCCGGTCTTCAACCACCGTCTTCATCTTCGATACCACGTCGAATCAGTTATTCAGAATAGGATAAACCCGGTCTTTCTGAACAACTCGCGTATATAATAAACATGTGTGACACAAACACAACATACGCTTCATTCCAATTCAAAATATTCTTTTATTCAAATATTCTTATACTTCGGGAAAGGTTCCCATTAATTTTATCAAAGATAAATTCTTTAAATTTATTCTTTAATCTCCTTTTTGAATATCAATTCAAACTAGTCGGGATTAACGAACCACACCGAAGTAATCATTTATTTTATTTCCCAATCCCAACCTATTCATCCCATGAAGTAAAACTGGTCAAACTTCATATCTAACACCATGGTGTTATCGGTAAATTCAATTACCATTTCACGTTCAAATCTAATTAAAGATTTAACTATCGTCTGGAGCAAAACTGGTGATACTCCATTCTCGATCTTTTCAATCTAATTAAAGATTCGTTAAAACTTCACTTAGTTTTAATCCTTAACTGGGTTAAAGAATCAGTGTCATTTAAAACACGGTTCACGATAAACCCAAAATCACATTCCATTAATTATCGGGTTAAAGAACAAGTGTTATTTAAAACACGGTTCACGATAAACCCGAAAATCAATACCAATTCAATTCCAATTAAATATTACTTAATTGGTACACTTCATTAAATCTAAATAAAAAGATTTAATCTATTTCTCAATTGGGTTTAAGAACAGTGTTAATGAAAACACCATTCACGACAAACCCAAATAACATTTGATATTAAATACAAGGCTCTGAATAGAAAATATATCGGCTTATATTCAATATCAAATTCTACGACCAACAAATATCGTATTGGAAATAACGATATGTATATATATATATCTTACAAATTTCCATAACAACATATGTATAATCATGAAATCCAACATCGAAATATTCCGAAGACAATTTCGATTCAAATCCATTCCAATATAATTATTGGAAATTCTGGTTATTTTCAAAACCATTTCAAATCCAATTTATTTATTTAAAAATAAATAGAATGATAATTCTAGTTCAAAACTAGTTCATTTCGATAAAAATCTATTTTTATCTTTTCAAATATGGAGTTTTTCATCCCAAATCTTCCCAAATCATTTCTTATGATTTTACACAAATTATTGATATTTTAAATAATTTTATCACGGCCCGTACAGTCGATTTCCATCAACGGCTATCGAACTGCACTTACAGCGACCTTTTCCAAATTTGATTTGGACATAATTCCAAACCCAACCGTTAGATTTCAAATTTCTAATATTCGTTAGAAAGCTTTTTTCGATACGAACCCAACGGTTTCGGTTTTAGGAGAATCCGACGGTCGGATCTCCCGCAATATCCATTCGAAGTCAATGGTCGAAATTCACGAACTGCCACGGCGCGGCGCGTTCTATTCAGGCCATTATATTATATATATAATATATATAATATATCCTTCGTCGATTTCAATTCAAAATGTGCTTTATACATCGTTTTAAATTCATTTTCAAAACGGTTTCAACTTCATGTTCAATTTCAAATCAAAATTGAATATTCCAATATAAATTCGTTTTAAATTCATTTCTAACCGATTTCAATTCAATTTCAATTTAATTCGAATTTCTTTTCAATTCTATTCAATTCGAATTTCAATTCAATTCTACTCAATTTGAATTTCAATTTCAATTTGAATTTCAATTTCAATTTGAATTTCAATTTCAATTCGAATTCAATTCATTTCAAAATATCAGATTTTGAATTCACTTTCGATATTCATTGTAAAATGAATAAAATCGACAAAAATTCCCGTTCGTGTTAAAATGGCGCTTAACTACTTAACACGGCTTCACATTTCAATATTCACTAAATATTATTTGAAAATATTTATTAATTCTGAACTGGAATCAGACACAGCCAAGTACCATATAATGTGGATTATATGGATTTCATCCAATTAAAATACACAACAATGACGATAAACAATCAACCATCATCCAAAATGCGTTCTACACTGTATAAGCATTGAATATAAATATTCAACGCTTACACAGTCTTTCAATCAATCGATCGACAAATCACTAAACAGACGGGATTAGTGTATAGCCAATATCATCCCAACACCCGTGTGGGGTTTCAAACAATCAAACACAGATTTTATTTGTGCAGATGGGCAATGTGTAAAATTTATCGTCCCAATCAATATCAGTCAAATCAGTGTACATAGACAAATCGTCTGATTTGTAAATGAATGTTTTCTTTTATTCACACACACGTTAAAAATTATATTTTTAACGATAAAATATTTTATTTCAACACATGAATTTCTATTCAGTTCATTTACACAATAAAATGATATTTTTATTTTTCTAACTTATTTTAGAAAATTTCGATGGCATAATGACACGATACTAGAAACGGGACAAGGCCTAGCCTTATCCCTAGTCTAGTGAAGGCCCACGCCATTCACACATCAATCAAATCAATTTCAATTCACCAAACAACTAAATCAAATCAAATAATCTAACCAACTACACAACCAAACAAACAAGTCCATGGTCTGTGGACAATGGTGTCGGGTGCTACTAAACACCATCTGCATCCTAGTGTATATATAATAATATAACTAGAAAATAAAATTAAAAGGTGAGAAGTTCTCACAGATTAGCTAAATCCAACGCCGCGACTCTTCATATGTAGGAAATCTTCACCATCTCTTCTTTCGTCACCTTCATCATCCGTATTCACTACATATATAAAAATCGAATTTTTTACTTTGCTATTCAATATATAAAAATCGAATTTTTACTTTGCTATTCAATATATAAAAAAAATCGAATTTTTACTTTGCTATTCAATATATAAAAAAAATCGAATTTTTACTTTGCTATTCAATATATAAAAATCGAATTTTTACTTTACTATTCAATATATAAAAAAAATCGAATTTTTACTATACTATTCAATATATAAAAATCGAATTTTTACTGTGCTAAAAATCATATCTTCTACTACATAAAAATCATACTTCTATACGATAAAAATCTCGCCCTTTCCATAATAAACATTCGACCTTTTCCTTAATAAAAATCCGACCCTTTTCCTTAATAAAAATCCCACCTTGTATTTATATTTATAAAACTGATTTTCTTCATTTTATTCAAAAATGAAATCTTTACAATTTTAAATACTAAACACTTTAAAATAAATAAACAATTAAGTAAAAAGAAGGAGGAGGACTTACAGTGAAAAACTAGGGTAACGGTTCGGATTCGGCACACCGTCGGAGGTGCTGCTGGTCTTCGGGGGGGAGAGGGGGTCGCGCTGCGTTCGAGGTGGAGGAGAGGGGCTTGCGCAGGGGGGGGGGGTCTGGGGTCTGTGGCGTCGGTTGTGGGTTAGTGGCGAATGCGGCTAGGTCTTGGGTTTTGGGAGGAAAAAGGGCTGCGAAGAGAGGAGGAAGGGGAAGAGAAGAAGATCGGAGAGGAGGGGGGTTCATCGGAGGGCGCGGCACCTGGCGCCTCCGCCTGGCGTGGTGGGAGCGTCGGAGAATTCCTCCAATTTGGAGGAATCGGGCCTAGCCCCTTTCTGGACATCGAGGAGGAAAAGAAAATAAAAAGGGAAAATGAAAGGGGGGTAGGGGTATTTAATTATATATATATTGTTATTTTAAGTTCTAAAAACAACTTTTTATTTTCAACTTGAAATTGAACCCACCGACTGTCGTCCCTAGCTAATTACCCCCATTCCGAACACAATGGGATATGTATCGTAGGATGATTCGATCGTTTCGATCAGTTTTCGTCAAAATCAGTATATAACTCTATATATTGAATTTGAACGCGTATTTCAATTTACCGGGGCCACATACTAACTCGAAAAATTCCCAAAAAATATTTTCTAGCTTTGTATTGACGATACGGTCCTAACAAAACTAGTTTCGTCGAATTCTGAGACCGTTTGAAAAATGGCCATTTTCCAGTCGATTGAAATCAACTGAAACTGGCCAAACGCGTTTTCCTTTGCCACGCTCACATATTGATTTGAAAAATTATGAAATTGGAAACCTAGTTATAATTTGACAACACGGTTCCAACAAAAGTGGTTTCGTCGAAATCCGAGGTCGTTTGCAAAATTTCCATTTTTAAGGGCCTGAATTCCATAGCGACTATTCTGAAATTTCAACTGGACATATCTTTTGATTCCCGCTATGAAATTTCAATTTTTCGGGTTCGTTGGAAAGATATTATCAATTAGATTCAGATATTTTTGGTTTCACTAAAATCCGGTTTATTTTGCACCCGGTACATTCATTTGAATTTTGAAATCGAATTATCGAACTACCACGCCATTTTCAATTCCTTTTATAATTATAAAATAAATATTTATATTTCGACGTCGAGCTATATAAATATATGCATTCGAATTATATTCAAAATAAATTTCTCGTCGATATTATTTAAAATAATTCATTCTAAATAATCAAAATTCGCTAAAATTGCCAAAATAAAATTTTTAAACTGGCCCAGATTTCCGGGTTATTACAGAAATGTGAAACACTACAACACCTCATCATTACGAATTTAATAAAATTAGTTTTGCTAAAAATGGAGTTTTTTTGATAATCCATTATTCAAATTTACGCGTAAAACAATGCTATTTTGGACATCTGAAATATCCAATCTTCAAAAATTACAAAATATATTTCTACCTGAATCTAAACGTCAATACGAATCCAACGGAATTGGTTTCATAGCTTAGTTCGATCGTTATCTAGAGTTATGATCAAAAGCACTTTTAAATCAAATTAAATTATTAAATTAATCACTATAATATATAAATAATTCCATAATGACTATTTGAAAATTTGAATTGGACATAACAAACAATATATAATAAGAAATCTCCAATTTTTTCTTTCATTAGAAAAATATAATCAATTAGATTCCAACATTTCTTGTTTCATTGAATTCCGACTTATATCGGATTCGGTATATTCAGTTGAAGTTCAAATCGTAAATTACGAACTACCGCGACGTTACAAGCTCGATTTATAAACATATATGAATTAAAATTTTAAACTTTTTTATATAAACAAATTATATATTTTAAATCCATTTAAAATTCCAAATCGATATTTAAAATAATAAAATATATTAAATATCTAACTACCAAAAATACGGGACGTTACATTCCTTCCCCTTAAAAGAATTTTGTCCCCGAAATTATTAAGGTAGAAGAAATGTTACAACCCACTATCTTTTCAAAATTCCAATATAGTTTTAAATCGATAACCAATTTAAAAAAATTTCAAAAATATCGAAAATTTTCCAACATATAAAATTCCTGGAAAAATTCGGTAGAGTCTCCCCTATATGGATTGACTTCTGCGATATCGCAGGATTAAGTAATATATTTACATCGACCCACACGGTCGAAAAACAAAATTAAAAACCCAAAAATTATATTTTCGCATAAGCATAGCTTATGCGAGTGCTATTAAGCATACTTGCTCAATTTATTGCGATATACTCAACCAAAAATCAACCTCGAAGCCTTCTGGCACCCGTACTCAACTCATTTCATCATGTATGTAACCAATACATGTAATTCTAGATAATATTTTATTGATTAACAAGTACTTCACAAATCCCGAAACTAAACACATAACATCATGTTAAGCAAATACAGGGTTACGTCAACCAGTTTAACCAAATCATCCAATTTATATTTAATATTTCTATTTACTTGGTTATCTTCACTTTGGTTATCAATCAATTAATACCTGATTGAATTCCATAATTATTATTCATTAAATTATAAATTTCAAATTTATTTTGATTTACTTCCAATATCAGTTCTTAACTTCATTCAACCAAGTTAATTCCAATTCCATATTCAACTGACTAATTTGTTTTCAAAATTAGTTTACTTCTATTTGAAAATCCATATTATGATTTTTATTCCCAATATCATCTAATTCCTCTTCAAATATAATTTAACTTATTTTTAAGTTAAATTCTGATTCATTTTAATTCCAAATTAAAATTCTCATTCACAAATTCCATATGTGAAATCTTTTCGGTTTATATTAAACCATTCAAATTTTTAATCCAATTTGAATTCAATTCAAACCAACAAAAAAATCAAAATATAAATAGTTTGATAAAATTATATCCTTTTCTATACAAAAATGTCCTTTTCTATTTAAAATATATCCGATAACCTGAACTTGCATAACTCGGTCTAACCCGAGCATTTAGAAACACCGGATCAGTCTGGTAGACCAGAGTGAGAAAACTCGCTAAGTTTAAAAACATCACCTAACTTGATTTTAAAGTCATACCATTTCTTTTTGAAATCACAGCCTATTCTAATATTATAATAGTATCTACACACAATTAAATAACAATCTAGAGGAACGCTTGCATCTCCACATATATAGTATATAATCAAGACCGCAGGCTCTTATTGGAGATTGAATTTCCAACTATGACAAGGTATGGAGCTACCTTCCGATAGTGTATATCTAGAGGCGAATACACTGGGTTCAACAAAAACATCTTGTAACCCGGCCACACATGACTGACCACTCATTTCGCTTAAGTGTATCGAATGTATATCACCATCGGTTGGGAGCTACGCACCATTTTCCATAAAGGAACAACATCGAAATAGATTAAAGAAGGAAATGAATTTATCTAGATAGGTGATTATACACCCTACTTGGGAGCGACCCAGTTAGCCATGCTGCCTGCCCGATTTTTGTCATTTCCTGGTTGAAGAGGCTTGAGGTTTAATACTACCTTTAGAACGTCATATCACCATTTACTTTGAATGTCACATTGTCAGATCCGCCAAACCACTAACGGACGTCCACAAAAATACTCTAGTAATTAAGCAAAAAAATGGCCATTACCCGCCATAAACAGAAACACGTTTGTAAAAATCAATGTACGTGATTCTTAAGAAATATTCTGTTAGACACTCGTCCAAACAAGTCATCCAGGAACAGGATGAACCACAATATTCTCCTACCATATCCTAGGTATCACCCTATAGATTAGTAGTGAGTATTCCTTACAAATCCGTAGATTTCAACCATCATAGAACCCTAGTATATCTCTGGGTCGAATCAAAGATTTTAAGTGGTTCTTTCATTTTATGAAGATCTACGGCTTCAAATTCTTCATCTTGATCGACATCTGATATCTTTCACATTTTCACATTTTCTGGTCGGAATGGTATTCGAATATAAATTCGATCCCGGTCTTTCCATACTAACCATCGTATTGGCCAGATTTGATAGTCGGTTATTTAACTATCAAATAGACAACCATTCAATTATAAAATAAAAATATATTTACTGGTTTTTGTACTCAACATCATTTGACTTATTTAATTGAAAATAATTAAGTAAATGGTTAAATAAAATATTCCAATATTTGGAAAACATATTACATTTTTTACTTCAACCTCCCTTAGTCCTTGACTGTAAATTGGTAAGCGAATAATTTCCCAAGTATCAACCCCGAAGACCGAAATCAACATCATATTAACACTCAGAAAATCACCCAACTCAACCAATCTCCAGTTAGGTTCTAATTCTTATCTTAACTCCTTATTCACCCATGTTATTCCATTTCAAATCCCCTCAACATTTCTACTTTAGAAATCTTGTTTCAATTCCATTCACTTCAATTAATTTCATTATTAAGTATCGCTATTTCAAAAATTAATGTTTTAGTTTCACATCCTCTTATAAATCTTATTTATAATCTTAGGTTTGATATAAACCCTTTTATATATCTCGATTTCTTTTTACTTAATCTAAATGTTAAGTAAACGTTTCATTTTAAGCTATCGTTTCTACTTAAATCTCTTTATAACTTCATTCATAAAACTCGGGTTTTAATATAAACCCAATCGTAAACTCCTTTCAAAAATTCAATTATCCTTCATTGCAATATTCGATTACTTATTTAAATGGATTCCATTTAAGAAGTAATCAATTGAATTAAAACAGTACATTTATTCCAACATTTACTACTGTAAAGTAGACAATTACTTTATTAACTAGAATAAATAATAAATTTACTTTTAAAGCCTTATAAAATTAAAACAACTGTTAAGGATATTTTCGTCAACACCAAAAATAGGTCCAGGGATGTGGACCTAAGAGAAAAATAGGTTGTTTAGCCTTTGCAAGTCTGAGTTAGCTCACTGTTTCCTAGGTATGAAGGCCTAGAATCCAAAAGAATAATTACTCTTCCCTCGATGGTGTGAGTATCATGCTTAAGCAATACAAGAACCAACAGTTATCCCAGGAGGAAGAATTTCTAAACACAACCCTTGATAAAAACTCAATGGATGGTAGGAAGGGGTTATGTGCTAAGCTTGTTGAAGGGTCTAAGCTTGTAGGAAGGGTTTAAACTTGTGGGAAAGGGTGTTTCACTTGGCCTGCGGAAAGGCTTTGTCGAAGGTTCATGTATGTCTAGGAAACAAACAGTAAGCTGTGGCAACAATGACTAGAAAATATCATAGCAAATTCGTAAAGAAATATCACAAGTAACAACTCACTCTTTATTGATCTTTGATTTAGAATACAAGAATAGAATAAGAGAAATCCCTAAACTGATTTAAGGATTAGGGTTTACTCTAGAGAAAAAAGTACAAGAATCAAAATGAGAAAAATCGTCCCCAAAATGTGACCCTTGGGATCTTATTTATTGAGAATTCGGGCCCCTTCTATTGTTAGGTCGTTGGGCCTACAGGAACCTCTGTCGGCCACTTTTTCCTTCCTTCTCGGGTGCTTTAGCCTCCATCCGCTTGATGGTGCTAATTATAGCTTCTGTAGTGAAGGTTCTGGTCAGTTGGAGCTTCTTTGAGATTGATATGAGCTCTCGGTCGTATGATCTCGATTATAAGCTTCCGAATGCAGGCTTCCGGTTTTCCCGTGAATGCTTAGAGGATCTCTCCCTCAATATGTATGTAGATAGCTGCCGGTTCGAATTCACTGTCGGTGTCTGTACTAAGTAGACTAGTATGGATAGCTTATATCCCTTCTAGGGTTCTGGTTGGCCTTTCGGTGGGGCCTCTTGGAATAGCCTATCTTCCGGAAAATAGCTCCAGGTGATTTGCTTATTGTCTATCAAATGTGACCTTTGGGTATTTATAAAGTAGATGTTGCAGAAGATGGTTCTGGATAATCTTTATGTACTTCTTGTTTGATACTTTTGACATCTTCACTTCTTGATATTGAGCAGGTTAATACTGACATCCCTTCCGTCTTGTCGGGTTTCAATTTGCGGAGCCCTTGCCTCCTGTCTTTCTTAGCTTCTGACTTAGATGACCTTTCTCTATAAGATCCCTCTGTCAGGTGTATCTTACCAGATATACCTTGTCGGATATACTCTGCCGGTTGGACCCTACCGGATAGACCTTGACGGACAGGCCTTGCTAGATAGATCCTATTGGTATTCTATAGATTTTGAGTTCTCTTCCCCTAGTAAGGTGCTAGTTTATGTAGTTTGTGGATCATTCCTTCTTGCACTTGGTTATTTCTATTATTCGAGTTCATTCGATACCCCTTCACTGTTAGCTTAATTCGGAGTTGATTTTGGTAGTAACATTTGCCCTCTAGTGATGGGGTATTTTCGACTTTCCAAGTCAAACTTTTTGTCTTTTATAAAGTGTCATATTTGAGTCTTTTGCTCTTCTTTGATCGGAAACATTGATTGGTCTCTGCTTGTACGGTCCAGATCGGCCTTGAAATTTGAACATAAATTCTTCTGCTTTATTTATGCCTTTCACCTACAAATCAAATTCTCAAACAAGATTACCGTTTCTCTTAAAAGCTACTCAAATTTTCTCTTTGAAGATCAAAGTTCGATTCTTTGTGAGTGTTTTTATTCCTTCTATAAGTTGTAATCTTAATCATGTACCAAAATAGATGGGGAAGTCGATTAGGATTGTGCTAATGACAAAATAGGTTTAAGCAATAAAAATCTTTTTCATCGTGATTAATGTTCAATATGTGTGGCCATCTATTTCATAGGTTATCCTGTTTAGAAAATGTGATACACATAACACCAGAGATAAACAAGAAGAAAGAAACTTTTGCACTAATTAAGATCCAATATCATTGAAATGAAATGGTTCCAACATAATTGGGGCTAACCCACTTCCATCGTTTGAGTTTTGTCTATGTTTTTGGTGATAACGTTGAACTATCTAATTCCGATGTAATTCCCATTGAGGTATTAATGATGTTTGTACATCTGCTTCCCTTGCTATCAAAAGCTTAGATGTCCACAAACGAAAACACATTGTATAACCCCTTTGATATCCATTGTCTAGGTGTGGTTTGTCTTTTGGCAAATCGAACCTCATGTTAACAAGATGTAATGATACTCTATCTATTTATAAGTGTCATGCATGCGTTTATGTAAGAAATATGTATACTAATTGCATTATGGTGGAATGATGACACTTGGAAGAATCATGTCTAGCAAAAGTCCTGCTAAGGCGAAGATCAAAAATCATAAGGTTTTACGACCAAAGAAGGAATTTCCTCCAAGACCATCCTCAATCACCTCTCAAGATTCAGGAAAGGCTATACTAGACAGTTTTGGCATATCGGGAAATGATGCCATCGTAACTTCTTCCCCAGATTTCCTCAAACACCCTCCAGAAGGGTATTTTGCGTACTTGGCAGTCCATATCTAGCGCGGAGGCTTTCTCCTTTTCCCACCTTTCTTACATAAGCTTTTGTGTGATTTGAGAGTTGCTCCTATTCAACTCTCACCCAATACATATACAACTCTTTTATGCCTGGAAACTCTAGTGCTTGCATCAGGTCAAGATTCTTTGAGTCCTAAACTTATTCGTCATATGGTCCAATTTTCTAAAAGTTCGGAGTCGCCAATAGGGAGGGCTGATCCCATAAGGAGATTTATTAGCGATAGCATTAACAAAATTAAGCTGCGGCAAGATCAGTTTTTTCTTGTTAAATGCCCTCCCGGCATATCAGGAAAATTTGTTGACTATGGTAAGCTTCTTATTTCAGAAAGTAATTGT
The DNA here is from genome assembly GCA_030737875.1 of Allium sativum. NCBI lineage: Eukaryota > Viridiplantae > Streptophyta > Magnoliopsida > Asparagales > Amaryllidaceae > Allium > Allium sativum. Next base: position 459,061,768 of record CM060910.1, read on the forward strand.
TTTATGTTTGTGACTTTCATTTATTTATATCCTTCTTTTATCGCAGATCCCCCTTCTAAAGATATGATTTTAACAACGGAGGAAGCTCAAGTTGTAGACGCTATCTTCAAGGCACTGGTGGAGCATATGTGCAGGTCATTCCTTTTAACCGCCGATATGCTTCGTCAATATGGCCTGATTCCGCCGAGCCAGAAAATATTAGGGCAACCTCCCATCCAATTCTCTGATTCTAAAGGACTGTCGTCGAGTTCTAACACATTCAACGTAGGCTCTTCCATCTTTTGAGGTGATTTGGATAAGACCATACCTTTTATTAGATAGTATTTGTCATTCTTTCTCTCGTCATCTTATTCTTATTTTTCCAAATTTAACCCTTCGTTGTATATGATCTTCAAACTCCTAGGATGCATCCGCTCTTGTAGCCTTTAACCGATCTGGTGTCAAATCTATAAGGAGGCTTGCTTTGACCAACATTGAATCACCGTCAAAGAAGTCCAGACATGATGGGCCAGTTGGGTTTCCAAAAGACATTTCTGTTACCCCGAAAACAAGGCCGACTTTTGACCCTACTACTACTGATGACGACCAGGTGGTCGATGTTGATGCCTCTCCTGACATTTCTCCGAAAGGTAAATTCGTAAGTAGTCCTGTTGTCCCCAATACTTTGATGAGTTAGGCGGGGAAAGGCATGGTCTCTCGATGCCTTCCTCCTCTCAGCCTGCTATCTCTCCTATACCTCCTCTGCCGATCTTAGATTTCGACAGGCTTGTGAATCTTGCTGTTTCATCCCCTAAAGTCGCTAATATCACACCGACTTCTTTACCCTCGGATTCAGAACATTTCCACCGGTAACAAATCAGAGACCAACTTTTGGTATCGATTTATCTTTTCTAATGCCTTTGTATTTATATTGTTTTTGTGAGAAGTTCAATCCATTTACCTTCTTTAGGTGATGAAGACTTGGTATTCATCCAGAGGGATGGCTTCCGCTTCAGGGTGGAGGTCAATGCCCTTAAGGAAGAGAATAATGCGCTGAGGGATGGGGTTAATACTATGTCGTAGGAGAAGGCGGAGGGTGACAACAAACGTAATGAGTTGGCGACCCTGCTGGAAGACGAAAGAAAGGTTAAAGATGTGTTGGCAAAGCAAATTGAAGATCTTAAGGAAGAAAAGTCAGGGATGGAGGTTGATTATGTCGCCGAGGTGGACAGGATGAATACTCAGCTCTCTACCGCAAAAATAATAATTTATGAGGTTAGTGACTGAATTTTTAATTTCTTGAAAGTCCAACTTAATAACATAGTTATGGAGTATTATGAGGATGCCCTCATATTGCTTTTTCGGATAATTATAAGAGGCTTTCGGAATTTGATTTTTCTTCAATTGAACCCTCTGTCCGAGGTAGAGTTTTGGAGAAGATTGAGCGGGTAAGGGAAGAACATAAGGTTCCTTTAATGGAAAAGATAAATCTCGCATCCCTCTTATTCATCGAACAGTTTTTTGAGGATTATGAGGAAGAGGTGGAAGAGGAAACCATAACGGAAGGGAAAACGGGAGAGGACATGGACCAGCAAGGTGGATATGGAAAGGGTGATGTGATATCCTCTTCCGCAACAGAGGAGTTACATAATGATGGAAGGAATATTACTGGTTAAGCGATCATTTCACTCTCTAAGAGTCCAGCTGCACCATTCTCCAAGGTGTATGGCTCTCTGGATTCCAAGAATAAAGAGACCTTTGACTGGTGTGAAGTCGATGTTACTTGATTATGGCTTTCGCTCTCGAAATATTTTCCTTCTTCTTGAATTTTGTCAATAACTGGTCTTTTCATGTTGCAGCAGTTCTCTGCTTCCCCAAATATGTAAGCTACAGTAATACTTTAGATTATGTATTTGAAAACATGGAGAATTTCCAAGGAATTTGTCCTGCAAAAACAATCTAACAAGGAGTTTCAAGTACTATTGTATGAAGTATTTTTAACTTATCCACGAATGGTGTTGACTTTATGACATTTGGTGGTTTATGATGTTGTATTAATATGTCAGTGTGGACATTATGTGTGTGTGTATGAATTGATAAAGGTCATGTGGTCATCTTTCTTTGGAATGTATGATATTACTAATGCATACTTGATGCTTGTGTTTTATGTATTACGATATTTCATCTTATCCATGACTAGGAGGACCAATTCCAGACCCCTTCTTCACAGTTTAGAAAGGAAACTTCGAACATTGCTGGTCATAAAGATATTTTTGAGGGTGCTCCCCTTTCGGGCTATAAAAATATGTATTATCTTCAAATATAGTTGTCATAAATCTCCAAGAACAATTGTCCTATTTGGAAAAACAACTAAAGTAGAAAGATGAGATTATCTATAATTTTCAACGTAGGCTAGCGACAAAATCTGTTGATAATTCTGACACGAAGGTAGGTAAGCTATAACAACAAATTGACGAGTTGGAAAATGAACTAAAGAAAGCTAAGGAGAATTACACTTATCTGGAATTTGCTTTGCAAAACCCTACCTTAGAATGGTAGACTTTCCTTTCATGTTTGTAATGTAAATCCTTTTAAGACAACGATTGTGTTCGTGTGACAATTTATATGATTTGTTTCTTTTTGTCGGAAACAATGCCATCATGGTATAGGATGTTGTAATTGACAAAAGACCTAGTCGTGCCAAATGTTAGTAAAAACTTCTCATGTAACAAGTGTTTTTGAGGAAAACCCCCACTATAATATCTCCTTAGAAAGGGTGTACTCCTAGTCGTAGGACCCCATTAGGAATGCTTTTTTTCCTAGTTCTTTCATGAACTAATGTTTTAATGTGATGTTATTACTGGTGCTGTGTAAGCAACTGGTATATTAAATAAAAAATTAATGAATATATAAGTTAAGGATGCTTCCCTGAGCAAGTGAGAAGGCCAACGAGTTCATCCTTAGAGATAATATAAGTGTAGTTCCGAGACGTTTTTAGGCTATCAAGAAGGTTGAACTGTTCCTTCTTGTCTAGATTTTAAGATTCTGAAGCGATTCAGATTTGGATATTTGTTACGAGACCAGAACCCCACGTCTGGTTGTGATTTATACTTGAATTAACTCAGATCTGGGCACTAAGATAGGAACCGAGTGCCTGCTTACGACCTTTATCGAGAGAGGAATCATCCTAGTTTCGGGTGTTTAATGTAGGAGACCGAAACTCCGCTTCCGGTATTTGTGAAAATTTGATCCAACCTAGATTCAGGTTATTAAGGTAGGTGACTGGAAGTCTTCTTCTGATCTTTGTTACGAACCAAATCAACCCAGATTTGGGTATTGAAATAGGACCGGGACTTTCCTTTCAGTAATTATGTAAATCCGACCCAACCCAAATTTTGGTTACCAATATAGAAGGCCTAAACTAACCTTTGTTCAGGTAACTTGAGATTGAGTACCAAAAAACCACTTCTGGTATTAACGTTTTGGTATCCCCTTGGATTTGATTTGTGAATCAAAGGTTGTACGTGCTTCCTGAGCCACTCTCTGGGCTTTTGATGTCAAAACAGAGGACGTACGTGATTTGTTGGCCACTCTCCGGGCCTATGCGTCCTGTGCGCTTGGCTAGCTTATTCACAAGCAGGGCCCAAGGACTTACCCAACCTACCTCTAAGAGGCGCTTTATCCTGATCATCGTAAGTGATGATAAGGTCTTGGAAACTTAAACTGGGTCACTGTAAACACAGAATTAAGGCTTACTCTTTTAATGCTCTATACTGACCATCATAGGTACTGATAAACGCTAACATACCACCCCCCTCTGAGGGGTGCCCTGTCCTGACCATCGTAGGCGATGATAGGGGTTGGCGCTCCCTTTTGCGGGTAACAAATAACATAAGCAGAGGTAGGACGTTCTCTTCTACGAGCAAAGGTAGGACGTGCTTAGTTCATAGCAGAGGGAGGGCGTACTCTTCTGCGAGCTGAGGTAGGGCATGCTAACGTTAGATGCACTGCCACAACCATTTCTAGTGTGAAACGGAGGTTTACGCTTTTGATTCTTTAACCTAGCCCCCTTTAATTTGGGCATGGAGAAAGACTAACACACCATCCCCCTTCAGGGGATACCTTTCCCTAACCAATTGGTGAAGACAAGGGATTTGATCCATTTGTGGTTTGACCCCTTTTGGGTTTCTTCAAGCTTCGAAAGGAGGGTTTTCCATACCCTTGGTCATGTTTGTTAATCCTTTTCCTAATGACTTTTATTGAACTTATAAACTCTCGTAATTCGACTTGGTTAATGAATTTATTGATCGTTTCCTCAAGGATTCTGCAGCGGTCAGTTTCATGCCCATTCATCATGTGGTAATGACAATAGGTTCCTCCTATTTTCCTTTCGTATTTGGGCTTTTTCTTTGTGATCGACCAATAGTTGAGTTCGTGTTTAGTTAGGAATTAGATATTTTCCATCGAAGTGGTAAGGTAGTATTCCTTCGGTAATCCTGGAATAAAAATCTCTTCTTGCCGCTGGGACTTAACCCTTTTGTGACCCAGTCTTGTTGTTTTACCTACATCTTTGTTCTTACTTCCCAAATTGTACTGAGGTTGGGGTGTTATCCTTTCATACCATTTGTTGGTAAAGAGGTCGAAATCATTCATTATTTCTTGTTCAAGCACCGTTCCTCCGATTTGCTTGTAGAGAGTTTTCCTTAGGTGAGAGAAGATGTTAATGTCCTTTGATGTAGAGCCATTTGGAGGAGGGGCTAGGGTTTATTCTATGTGGGAAAGGCTATAATCCCCATTGTCGGAAGCAAATTGTTCTATTTCTCTTTTCCTCTTTATTACCCGCAAGGCTTCCACTCTCAATCTTTGTTCTTCAGTCACTCTTGGGCCAGTGATTTCTTACTTATCCATTCGAGATCCAGAAGGCTTTTGTTGGGACCTCTTACCCATAACTTTGCTTCTTCAAAGCCTTAGTCCAATCCGGGACGGAACAACACAACACTACACCATAGATGGCCTGCGGCAAACCCGGAGAAGTGACGCAGTAGGTGAAAAATAGTGTTACTATAGGCAAAAAATGATCAGTGGCAACACTTTTTTTGGGTTGCCTTTTACCGCGTTGCCTTAGAGTCAAAGGCAACACATTTGCGACCCTAAGGCAACATCAGCACAGGTGTTGCCGCATGTACTAAATTTACAAAAACGTTGGGTCTACTATAAGTTGTAACCCGGGTTTACGGAATCGCCACTAAAATCTGTAGCACAGATTCACGGAATCCAGTTGTGGGGCCCACATGCATAAATCTATGGCAATGATTGACATAGAAATGTGTTTATTTTATGCTCTTATATCTTATCTTTTGTATATAAATAAATATTACTTGGGTATTGTTTTGTTACTTTTACAGATATTCCAACCCAGCCCGCATGCAACCAGAAATGTAGAGAAATAGAGTTCAATTTGCTGTGTATTTGCATTTTGAAGAATTGTAGATGAAGATATCACATCTAGTTGCTGTTGGACAAGAAAAGGATTGATAAAAAGGCTTTGCACATCACAAATCAATGAAGAAGTGTCAAGGAAGCAAGAGGAAAAGAGAAAAGGCCCAAATTTGCTTTATTTATCTAAGGCCCATTTATGTTTCTCATTGTAAACTAATTAGTGATGTAATGACCAGGCCCAATTATCATTAGGGTTAGGGTTAGGGTTTGGTTATCCCCTATATATACCCTTGTAATATCATTGTAGCCACCATCCTATCCTATATCCCATTTTCTATTTCTAATAAAGTTTCTAGTTCTTCTTCTTCTTTTTATTTTCTGCATTCTTTTTCTGTTTCTTAGCAATTAGTGTTGTCTACACGATTAGATTCGGTAGAACACTATTTGTATTTCGCATTTCTTTTCATTAGTGATTGACCGTCTGATTAGATTCAGCGGTAATCCTAATTTTTATTTTCTGTTCGTTTAATTCTGTTCTGCAATTTTATTTCCATTGTTCTATTTTGTCTTTAATCGTTGAATTTATTACAGATCCGATTAGATTCGAATCTGCAGTAAATTTAATTGCATCTTTTAATTGTAGTTTCACTTTTTATTTTGTTTTGCAAAATCAACCTCCAGTTTTGTCTAACTCGCCCAAGAGATTAGATAAATAATTTGATTTAATTCACCTCCCTGTGTTCGACCTGTATGCTACACACCTGTATGCTTGCAGAATTTATTACAAATGTCGCGCTTTTCTAATTCATAGATTAGCACGATCAAGTTTTTGGCGCCGTTGCCGGGGAGGTAACGTTAAATTTTATTATTTATTTAATTTCTGATTCGTGTTAGTTTTTATTTTTATTTTTGTTTTTGTTTTGTTTTGCTAAAAAAAAAATCTTTATTAGTTGATTTGGTATTAAACATTGGTGCTAGAATCCTCTAAATAAGAGAAGAAAAAAAATCTTTCCATTTTTCTTTTGTTTCTTTCTTGTTTTCAACTTCATTCTCCATTCTCCTTTCTTTCATTTATTATTTGCTTCCCTTTTTTCATTCATTTTCTTTTCTGAAAAAAAAAAAGAACTTACCAACTTTTTCCTTATTTCTTTCCTTATTTCTTATTTCTGTCCATTACTTTCCAACCCCCGTTACAAAAAAAAAGTCATTTTTTTAATTTCTTTCCATCTACTCCTTCCTGCCTTGTACCTCTTTTTGGTTGCTAATACATTAGTCCTCTTTCCTCTACACAAATTTCTTTTCTAAAAAAAAAAAAAAACTCAGACTTTCTTCTTTTCTTTTACAGCCGATACTATCACATTCCCCATAGCCACACAAATCATTCCAATCTCAACGCCCTGCTATCCCACTGTCCTCCACAACAGTTCAGACCATAGTTCACCATCATCTTCAGTACAACCAGACTCGGACCTTCACAAACCACATATCGCGCTCACACTTTCACTCGGATCTGTTCGCTAACCCAAGACATTATCGTCCCACTGCAAGTCACCAACCAGCCACATCAATCCTACCACAATCCATAACCAGTTCAAAATCCATGCAATAGTCTCAATCCATACTCACGTTTCGCCCATCCTCCATCTCACATACACAAATTCGCCTACCACATCAACAACAACCCACGTTCAGAACCCTGCTCCCATCACAAAGCAACAACCTTCAGTACCTCACCTTACCATCTTCATCATACTGTAATCACGCCACCCCTTCCCTTGTGTTTTCACAAACCAAGTCCTCCACTCTTTGGCGAACACCACTGCCCCATCTCCCTCGTCCACCATAACACCACAGCCGCACTTCCTATATTCACCCTCCAACATTCATCACATACAGCAATTCACAATCCACAATTTTACCAAACCTTCCTATAACGTCAACCATCAATTTCGTAACCTCCTCCTATCTTTGACAACAACCGTACCATCCACATACCAATAGCAAATCTCATACCAAAACTCAACACCATCATCAAGACATCATCACCCTCACGTTCATCTTACAAAATACTCACCATTCCCAAAATCGCAGACCACCCACACTCTGTCATCTACAACTTCGAATCCCTAGCCGATCACCAAAAATACCCCCCGCAACGATTGATACCTAAAGCCGAACTCACCCAAATCCCAGTCGCAACCCTAGCCGATTCAAATTCAAAACCCACCAAATCGAAATCCTATCCGAGAATTTCTAATCGAATCTCACCTGCGCCCATATCATCTTCGGAACCCAGAACACAAACCACTTGAAACGAACGAGATTTGTTGATTTTATTTGTGGGGGCTGGTTGATCTAAAACGCGAGTTGGTGTCTTTGTGAACTCCCTTATTTTGATTTTCTAAGAAAAAAAAGAGGGGCGTGCCAATTTTGGACTTGAAAACTTAACAAAATTTTGGCACTGTTTGTTTTGGAAAAAGAAAGAAAAAATAGAAAGGGGAAGCGTGAATTAGTTTTTGGAGTTTGTTTGTTTCCTGTTGTGCAGAGAGGATTGCTGGCAAGTGTGATCTCCTGAAAACCGAAATTCTTTCCGCTTCAATTTTGAATTGAAGAAAAATAAAAAGGGATTTGTTTCCTGTAATATTAACAGCGTGCTTGAAATTTTTTTTTTTTTTTTTTAGGCCCTCGAAGTACAATTTCTCAGGCATAAAAAGTGGACGTTTCTATTTTGGGGACTGCGGCATACTCGTGAAACACGATTAACTTATGAATGGTGTATTTGATTTGTTTCACGTGAACGCGATAAGTTTGGTCTAATTTGCTAAAAAAAAATTATTTTATTTTTTTAATTTTTTTTGTTGAGCTGTTTATTCGCCGGATTTCCATTGGGTTGTTTGTTGTTTTTCTATTTTGCTTATAGCCAACTCTCATTGATTTTCTTTTCAAAAGAAAAAAAAAGAAAAAAAAGAAAATTTCAAAAATCGGAAGACCAAGTGAAGAAGGAATTCAAGTGAACAAATCAAAAGAAGTGAAGAAACTCGTTCAAGCAAAGTCCAAACAAAGCGAACAAAGAATTCAAGCAACCAAACAAAGATTCAAAGGCCAAGGTGAAAAAGAAAGATAGTCAAGCAACAATTCAAGAATTCAAGGGTTAAACAAATTGCAAACTGTAACACCCCGCAAATTCTATAACTGTGAAATTAACAAATTAAAGTAATTAATTTGAAATCAAAGAACTAAGGGAAACGGGATACGCCATTGCGTTCGTCTCGGAAAAATACGCGAAATAGAGTCCGAGTTTTCGAAAAACGGAGTCCGTATGAAGAAGATATGGCCTTCGGAAGTTTTTGAATTAAGTTTAAAATTCAAACAGAATAAAACAGTTTAAAATTCCAAAATCGGGCCCAATGGGCCAGGGCGGAAAAACACCCGCCTAACGCACCCAGGTCGACTGGGCTATCGACCTGGTCTAGCCAGGTCGACAGGGCTGTCGACAGGCATGTCGACCTGGTCCAGAGCCAGGTCGAACCCAGTCCAACCTGGCTGGCCTATTCTATGTTGGTCGTTTTTCTGTGGTCTGCTTTGTCATTAGGGCTAGGTGGCAGACTCTAATTGGTCTCTCCTTAGGATGAATGGCTACGATCAATCCAAGCAACATCAATGGCTCTAATCAGTTCATTACCCCTATAAAAACAACCCTAGACTAACCCTAATCTATTCATTCAAAAATAAGAACAAAGCCGCCATGTTGCTGAGGAACGACTAGGGGTAGCCACCAATTGGAGAGAGGATTAGGAGGCAAATTCTAAGGCATAAAGCAACTCAATCAAATCAAACCGCATCTTCAAATCCCTAAATTTGAGAATTCACCTCACCATTGTAAGTAGAGTATTATTTTGGTATGAACAAATAACTGTGTTGGTTTGTACACTTGATTGTGGTGATAAATAATTCATAATTTGTGCGTTACTATGATTCTTATCGATTTGGAATATTGTATACGTTTGGATATCCTCATATTATGTTATAAAGAACTACATGCGGTAGTTCTATGCAAGTATACGTTTGGAATATTCGCAAATTATGCAATCCTTGTTGAAGCTACATGTATGTAGTTGTTTAATTGAAACTCATGCAAGTTTGGGGTTTTGCTACTATGCCATCATGATGTATATTTTTGTACATAAATCATTTTGTACGTAATTGAAACAAGCTTGGTTGTTATAGTTCATATGAAACTATGTTGGAATTTTGGCACCATGATTTATGTATTAAGACATGCTTTTGTACTAGAAAACCTATTTGCAAACTTATGAATATGACTAGGCTATGATTGATATTTGGCATAATTGAAATGTAACACCCCACACCCGCTATGGTCACTCGCTAAGGGAATGCCATAACATCGGTGGAGTATTTTAAGTGAATATAGAACAGAAAAAATTACAACAAGACAGATATAAGCAATACTTGAAATTCTTAAAACATCATTTCATTGCATCGGAAAGCAAAACATGTTTGGTTACATCACAAAACCATAATAAGAGTCAAGTACAAAATATCCATCCTGATAAATAAAAGTACATAATCCCAATACATGAACTGATAGACATGAAAGAAAGGATAAGCTGAGCTCTACATCTATGGTCCAAGCTCCAAAAGAGAATAAAGAAGCCTGATGTAGCCCACTCGAACCGGGCCCACTCTGAAACCTGAGGGTTGGGAAAAAGATAAAAACAACGGGGTCAGACATAAGTCTGAGTGAGTCCTATAACCCTAACAATACAACCATTAAAGTAATTAGGGTATGACATAAACAAGGTACGGTACCTCTGGGGATAATGACTACACTAAGTAGCCAACTAAACACAGGATATACTAAGATAACCGAAAAGACGCATTTATCCACCCAAGGATAATTACTAGATTGCACCACCCCAGATCTACCCACCCAAGGGTAATTCCTACACTGCACCACACCAGTTCTACCCACCCAAGGGTAATTCCTACTTGAAGGTTGATCCCACTAAGTGTACTTAGTAATTTTACCCAGTAGTTTCGTGTACCCCTAGCTGACTACATAGGTGCCGTCTGCCCCTATCTCCACTAGGTGTACCCACTACCCCCCAAGCGATCGGCTCCCTACCGTAGATACCCGTGCTGGTCCCACAATGGGGTGTATCATTCCCCAAAGTGGCCACCTGATAATATCAACGGTGCACGGCTTTATATCTACACGATGCAACAACGGCTTATCTACCAGCCCGGGCCCACACACGCATATGAAACCCGATGGACTTGCGTTGCCACCGCTAACCCGTTTTGGCCTCTTATAGTCAAGCCCAATATGCGTGTCCCGTCACTCGACATGGGTCGAGCCCACAAAGATACGTTTGGGATATTGGTTGAAATGGGCCCCCACAAGCTACTACTTAAGCTTGTCATTTTATCTAGTGCATCCCACTTAACCCCTTTTTATAATCATGCCCCCTTACATGTTAAGGTTTGGTTAAGTCATCTAATTATATTTCAATTGCCACTTAAGGCACCCACTAGATTTCCGCATGCCACCCAAGGCACTTACTTGATTCCCACATGCCACCCAAGGCACTTACTTAACCCTTTAATCATGTTTAATTACATGTTCCACTTTGGTTAAGTATTCTAATCGTATTTTCTATTGCCACCCAAGGCAACCCACTAGTTTCCTCATGCCACCCAAGGCACCCCCACTAGTTACTACATGCCGCCCAAGGCACCCACTTAACCCCTCATGCCCCTCTACATGCTAATATGGTTAAGTGTTTCTTAATTCATTAATTAAGATCATGACCTCATAAAGACCTCTCACATTAGACCGTCTTTTATGACTGCTGGATATGCCGGTTGGTTCCGGGCAGACTTCTGTCATCAAAAGGGTCTAACCTCGTGTCTTTACTTTAATCATGTATTTACTTTATGACTAAGACCTCTCACATTGGGCCAATCATTTGTAGCTGCTGGATGGCCGGTCGGTTCCGGGCAGACTTCCGCTACAAAAGGGTCCAACCTCGTGTCTTAGTTGATTAATTACACCTAATTAATCACCCCCATATTAATTATCCCTAATTAATATCAAGTTTTTCATAACATGGGTAGACCTAACTCAATAGGTAAATTCCCATGGGGTAGACCTAACTCAATAGGTAAATTCCCACTTATGCTTATTCATTTTATGGTATGCTTAATCATACTCATTTCACACCATTCATTAACATGTCCATTAACCCCATCGTTTCCCCACGCACTTATGCTACCACGACATATTTCCAAGAGAAGATTCTTTCACACTTAACATGGGTTTCACTTAGCATACATTAGCATTAACATGGGTCAAAAGGTGTCCACTTACATCATGATATTAACCCAACTAGCATTACTAAATAACCCAACTTGCATGAACATACATATGTCGTATATACAAAGGCGACTTGCATAAGTGTTCATAGGTTATACAAAGATGAACTTGCATGTGTCTTAAAGGTGTGAACTTGCACAACATGTTACTTGTTAACTTGCATAACATCATACACATAACTTGCATGATATCATAAACATAACTTGCATATCAACATACACATAACTTGCATAACATCATGCACATAACTTGCATAACCTCATACACCTAACTTGCATATGAACTTGCATAACAACATGCACATAACTTACATAACATCATACACATACTTGCATAACATGTTGATCTTGCATATAAGCATACATATAACTTGCTTAACATGTTGAACTTGCATATATGACTTGCATCTTAAAAGAGGGTAAACATGCATAGCATATAAAGGTGTCATCTTGCATATGTATGCATCACATTTAAAAGGGTAAACTTGCATGTCATGATTTATGCATAATACCAAACACTTAGCATGCATAAAACCACATACTTAGCATGCATAGAATCAATCACTTATTATGCATAAACACACCACTTCACTTGCATAAACCCAAACACTTAGCATGCATAAAACCCAATACTTAGCATGCATACAATCAAATACTTAGCATGCATAAAATCAAATACTTAGCATGCATAACACCAAATACTTAGCATGCATAAAATCACATGCATAACTTGCATATCATGTTACATATACTTGCATATATTTTCACATATAGTTTGCATAACATGTTACATATGCATAAATGTTCAACATAATGTTTTACATCATAAAACATGGCAACAAACTTGCATATGGCATAAAACTTGCAATTCACATATCATACAAACTTGCATAAACTCATTTATCCACAAACATAGCCATGTCTTATCACATCCTACCATAATCAATTTAACAATTGATTATTAAAGCTATAGGAACTCACCAAAACCAAGATTAGCAAACTTATGAAGTGGAATTAGTGGCTTTAATTGAAGAAGATGTTGAATAGCTTGCAACTCTCTTCATTGATTTGTGGAGGCCATGCTCAAATTTCATTTTGCCATAGTTTAGTTACAAGATCTAATTATGAATGAATTAGGGTAGGGTTGGGGTCTTATTTATAGGATTAGGTGAGTGTTTTAGGCCCTTAGATTAACCCTAGGTTAGATTAGGTCCGTTAGATTTAGGAAATCTCTAGAACCAGCCCTCTAAGCCAGCCCAAGAACCCAAACTGGTGCACCCAGTTTTACTGGGCGTCGCACCCCTGTCGACAGGCAAGTCGACAGGGCAGTCGACACCCCTGTCGACAGCACTGTCGACATGGCTAGGGCGGGAATTTTTCCCGCCTGGCCACCCCTGCTGGCCCCAATTCGAAATCTGAATTTGAATTTTTAAATCTGTTTTTATCTTTGAATTTTCTGAAAACTTCTTTGGGCCATAACCGGGCCGTACGGACTCCGATTCTCGAAAACTCGGACTCTATTTCGCGTATTTTTCCGAGACGAACGCAATGACGCAGCCCATTTCCCCCAATTCTCACTTCTGAGATTATTTATTCTGCAATTAATGAATTTTAGCATTAACTAAAATTCGGGGTGTTACATTCTCCCCTCCTTAAAGGATTTCGTCCCCGAAATCTCTAAGCTAAGGAGAATGCATATCCTACCATCCAAACAACCATCTACTCAATCCATCAAACACGGGCATCCATTGTCCTTAAAACAATTTCTAATGATGTATGAGCATATGCAAAAAGTGTGTGTATATGTTCCCTATCTAAATGTATGAACATATGCAAACCATGATAGTGCCATGCATCCATTATGTATGCGAGAGAACCCTATCGACACATACAATATCTACATGAGTGCACAATCATTCACCAAAATGCATCATCCATATGATAACACAATCATTATACATCCATTAATATAGCTACCTACACACATAAATATGCAATATGCAATATGAAGTGACTGAGCCGATCTAGTGCCTAAAGCGTGTATATGCATCCACGAGCAACCACTAGCAAACACTTGCATCCACTTGCATCCATCATACATAACATGTCTCAAACACATGTTTCAACCATAGGACTATCCTATCTGAAGGTCAAAGGTACTAACGAGAGGGCATACTAAGGATAAGATAAGCACAAGATATGCGATGAAGGAGAAGCAAAAGGACATACCCTCCGAAAGAAAAGGGTACCTCGAACGCATCTTCGCTTCCGTCCCCCAGGTAGCGTCGCTCTCTTCATCTCCCCTTTGTACTTTGACTAGTTGAACCTCTCTGTTTCTCAACTTCCAAATCTCTGACCCAAGGATGCAAGTAGGAGCTCGTTGAATCGTTGCATCACACTCTACTTCCACTTCTCTAAGCAAACTCGGCTCTACCACCTCTGCGGTCTCATGTAGGCACTTCCTCTTATGGAATACATCATGTACACCACTAAGTCTGTCGGGCAACTCCACCAATGGAAGATGCTCCCCCCATGTACCTCCAAAATCCAAGATACATAGCCTCAAAAGGTCTTCTAAAATATGACTCACCCTCTCGGTCTGGCCGTCCGTCTGAGGGTGATATGTGGTACTCAAACACAACTGAGTCCCTACCGCCTCTTGGAAACTCTTCCAAAACTCTCTAGTGAAGATAGGATCTCGATCGCTCACCATACTGGAGGGTACACCATGCAATCTAATAATCTCTCGAATATAAACTGAAGCTAGACATGGGATAGTCCTCTTGCTCTTCACGGGTATGAAATGGGCACACTTAGTAAGTCTATCTACTACAACCCAAATCCCCGTATTACCCTTCCTTGATTTTGGTAATCCTTCGAGACACTATCCCACTTCCTTAGCGGAAGTTCCAATGGGTGAAGCAACCCACTTGGTTTCTTTTACTCCGCTTTCACCAAGCATCTAGCGACATACTCGGCCATGTCTTTCTTCATACCGGCCCAAAAGAAAACTTGCTTCGTGTTTTGGTACTTCTTATCCCCACAGGGATGTATGGTCATCCTCAAACCGTGTGCATCCTCAAGAATAACCTTCCTCAAACCCTCATCTTGCGGTACACAAAGTCTACCGTCTCTACGCAAGCACCCCCTATCGTCTAGGGTGTACCTACTCAAATGGCTGGACGACTCCCCCCTTATGAGCTTCTTTATCAACTCAACCAACTGTGGGTCGTCCCTCTGGGCTTCCCCAATCCGCCCCAGAAGAGTAGGTCTAACCTCCAAGGATGCTAGCAAACCGGGTATATAATCAATGGAAGGTCTAAAGTCAAACATAAAAATAAACTCTAAGCTCCGTCGTTCAACGAACCACAAACTCGAGGACAATCTTTTTCTACTTAAGGCGTCCGCTACCATGTTACCCTTGCCGTGGGTGTACGCTATCTCAAACTCATAGGATGCTAAGAATCCTATCCACTTTTGCTGTCTTAAGACTATGCGCCTGGAGAGTCTCCAATACTTCCCTAAGATGTAGGGCAGGTTCTTCTCCACTCCTAGAGAAAATCAGGATATTCTCCCATGCAAAATCATCACAACTATTCATCTCTCACGCAGACCACCTTAGTCGAACTCGACATCCCCCAAATGCAAGCCCCAAAGGCCTAAACCAATATCAGACAAACACCCAAGGGATACCTCCTTCGAATTCAGACGACCTACGTGAGATGATACTAGTAAAAACGGCTAAATAATTAAGCCCTTGCTCAACTCTGGATGTCCTCGCCAGTCTCGCTCCCAAAACCACCGTTTTCCCTTAACTGGCTTTGCTCATCCTATTGAGCACATACGAAAACTTATTTCGCTCCTAGAAAAGACCAAGATGTCATTTATCAAGACCATCACAAACTTATTCAGGTACTCCCTGAACACCCTTTTCATCATATGCGGGGGCGTTCATCAAACCAAATGGCATCACCAGCCACTCATATAAACCATCCGGAGTCCTAAAGGTAGTCTTCTCCATACTATCCTCAGTCACTCTCAACTGACGAAACCTCGTGGCTAAGTCCAACTGCGAAAATACTGAGGCGCCCACTAACTGATCAAAGAGATCATCAATCCTCGACAATGGGTGTCTATTCTTCTTTGTGAGTTTATTTAGTTCTCTTTAACCTACACAAAGTCTGAGGGACCCATCCGCCTTCGTGGCAAAAACTACCGGAGCACCCCACTCCGATATACTTCGTCTTATGAACCCCTTCTCAAGCAAATCGTCTACTCGCTTATGGAGTTCCCTCCTCTCACGAGGAGCCTTGTGGCATACTGGCCAAGATACTGGTTTGGCATCGTCTACCAGATATATTCGGAAGTCAATCTCCCGCTACGGAGGTAAGCCCTTCACCTCCTCACACACATCCGAGTATTCCCGGACCACTCTAACTGATCGCAAACTCTTGACTGACGTGTCAAGTGATTCTAGATAACTTAGCATAACAGATTCCATGGGATTTCAAGAGATCTCGAGAGTGTTACCCTAGCGGGTCATAAGCCTAACAACTCTCCTTCCACAATCAAGAACGGCAACCCTACTGGATAACCAGTCCATGCCCAACACTATCCCATAGCCCGTGAAGCCCAAAAAGCATCACATCTAAATTCAATGCTAAGCATAGCAACTTTCAAACCCAAACACATCATGGAGCCCCAATTGGGTTTGAAACAACTAAGGGATCATCTACCAAACTGGTGTCTAAGTGCAGTGACTCAACTAACAATGATGAGATAAACGAACTCGATGCGTCAGTATCAAATAAAGTTCGAATCAGATAATAAAGAAATCCAAATTCCAATCTAGACGGTCCTATCCCCATCAGGTACCCTAGTCGCGAGGGAATACAACTACCCTCCAGGAGATTCCATAGCTTGTCTATGCCCATTTGGACAATCCTAATAAGATGTCCCATTCCTTCCCAAAAGGATAACTACTTGCCTTCTTCTTCCCATTCTCCACTCGTAACCTTCCACCAATGAGGTTTCATCCTTCATTAACCAAATAACTGTTTGAGCCTTCCTCCCCTCGTCTATCCAATAGATACCTACCAGTCTTCCTCCTTCTTGAACCAACTTCTTATCCGACTAACGTCTAAGTCCCTTGAAGTGGTTTTTCATAGAAAGATCACCTATATACGGAGGGGAAACTCAAAACGAGAGAGGAAGAGATTCAAACGGAGAATTTGAAAGATAAAGATATGGCTATCGGGGATTATGCTTTTCTTTCAAAAACCTTTCTCTTAAAAGACATGTTTTTGAAAATACTCCTTTCAAAAATATTCTTAGAAAATAGTTTTTCTAAAAAAAAATTATCTGTTCTGGTAACCTTTGCTCTGATACCACGTGTAACACCCCACACCCGCTATGGTCACTCGCTAAGGGAATGCCATAACATCGGTGGAGTATTTTAAGTGAATATAGAACAGAAAAAATTACAACAAGACAGATATAAGCAATACTTGAAATTCTTAAAACATCATTTCATTGCATCGGAAAGCAAAACATGTTTGGTTACATCACAAAACCATAATAAGAGTCAAGTACAAAATATCCATCCTGATAAATAAAAGTACATAATCCCAATACATGAACTGATAGCCATGAAAGAAAGGATAAGCTGAGCTCTACATCTATGGTCCAAGCTCCAAAAGAGAATAAAGCAGCCTGATGTAGCCCACTCGAACCGGGCCCACTCTGAAACCTGAGGGTTGGGAAAAAGATAAAAACAACGGGGTCAGACATAAGTCTGAGTGAGTCCTATAACCCTAACAATACAACCATTAAAGTAATTAGGGTATGACATAAACAAGGTACGGTACCTCTGGGGATAATGACTACACTAAGTAGCCAACTAAACACAGGATATACTAAGATAACCGAAAAGACGCATTTATCCACCCAAGGATAATTACTAGATTGCACCACCCCAGATCTACCCACCCAAGGGTAATTCCTACACTGCACCACACCAGTTCTACCCACCCAAGGGTAATTCCTACTTGAAGGTTGATCCCACTAAGTGTACTTAGTAATTTTACCCAGTAGTTTCGTGTACCCCTAGCTGACTACATAGGTGCCGTCTGCCCCTATCTCCACTAGGTGTACCCACTACCCCCCAAGCGATCGGCTCCCTACCGTAGATACCCGTGCTGGTCCCACAATGGGGTGTATCATTCCCCAAAGTGGCCACCTGATAATATCAACGGTGCACGGCTTTATATCTACACGATGCAACAACGGCTTATCTACCAGCCCGGGCCCACACACGCATATGAAACCCGATGGACTTGCGTTGCCACCGCTAACCCGTTTTGGCCTCTTATAGTCAAGCCCAATATGCGTGTCCCGTCACTCGACATGGGTCGAGCCCACAAAGATACGTTTGGGATATTGGTTGAAATGGGCCCCCACAAGCTACTACTTAAGCTTGTCATTTTATCTAGTGCATCCCACTTAACCCCTTTTTATAATCATGCCCCCTTACATGTTAAGGTTTGGTTAAGTCATCTAATTATATTTCAATTGCCACTTAAGGCACCCACTAGATTTCCGCATGCCACCCAAGGCACTTACTTGATTCCCACATGCCACCCAAGGCACTTACTTAACCCTTTAATCATGTTTAATTACATGTTCCACTTTGGTTAAGTATTCTAATCGTATTTTCTATTGCCACCCAAGGCAACCCACTAGTTTCCTCATGCCACCCAAGGCACCCCCACTAGTTACTACATGCCGCCCAAGGCACCCACTTAACCCCTCATGCCCCTCTACATGCTAATATGGTTAAGTGTTTCTTAATTCATTAATTAAGATCATGACCTCATAAAGACCTCTCACATTAGACCGTCTTTTATGACTGCTGGATATGCCGGTTGGTTCCGGGCAGACTTCTGTCATCAAAAGGGTCTAACCTCGTGTCTTTACTTTAATCATGTATTTACTTTATGACTAAGACCTCTCACATTGGGCCAATCATTTGTAGCTGCTGGATGGCCGGTCGGTTCCGGGCAGACTTCCGCTACAAAAGGGTCCAACCTCGTGTCTTAGTTGATTAATTACACCTAATTAATCACCCCCATATTAATTATCCCTAATTAATATCAAGTTTTTCATAACATGGGTAGACCTAACTCAATAGGTAAATTCCCATGGGGTAGACCTAACTCAATAGGTAAATTCCCACTTATGCTTATTCATTTTATGGTATGCTTAATCATACCCATTTCACACCATTCATTAACATGTCCATTAACCCCATCGTTTCCCCACGCACTTATGCTACCACGACATATTTCCAAGAGAAGATTCTTTCACACTTAACATGGGTTTCACTTAGCATACATTAGCATTAACATGGGTCAAAAGGTGTCCACTTACATCATGATATTAACCCAACTAGCATTACTAAATAACCCAACTTGCATGAACATACATATGCCGTATATACAAAGGCGACTTGCATAAGTGTTCATAGGTTATACAAAGATGAACTTGCATGTGTCTTAAAGGTGTGAACTTGCACAACATGTTACTTGTTAACTTGCATAACATCATACACATAACTTGCATGATATCATAAACATAACTTGCATATCAACATACACATAACTTGCATAACATCATGCACATAACTTGCATAACCTCATACACCTAACTTGCATATGAACTTGCATAACAACATGCACATAACTTACATAACATCATACACATACTTGCATAACATGTTGATCTTGCATATAAGCATACATATAACTTGCTTAACATGTTGAACTTGCATATATGACTTGCATCTTAAAAGAGGGTAAACATGCATAGCATATAAAGGTGTCATCTTGCATATGTATGCATCACATTTAAAAGGGTAAACTTGCATGTCATGATTTATGCATAATACCAAACACTTAGCATGCATAAAACCACATACTTAGCATGCATAGAATCAATCACTTATTATGCATAAACACACCACTTCACTTGCATAAACCCAAACACTTAGCATGCATAAAACCCAATACTTAGCATGCATACAATCAAATACTTAGCATGCATAAAATCAAATACTTAGCATGCATAACACCAAATACTTAGCATGCATAAAATCACATGCATAACTTGCATATCATGTTACATATACTTGCATATATTTTCACATATAGTTTGCATAACATGTTACATATGCATAAATGTTCAACATAATGTTTTACATCATAAAACATGGCAACAAACTTGCATATGGCATAAAACTTGCAATTCACATATCATACAAACTTGCATAAACTCATTTATCCACAAACATAGCCATGTCTTATCACATCCTACCATAATCAATTTAACAATTGATTATTAAAGCTATAGGAACTCACCAAAACCAAGATTAGCAAACTTATGAAGTGGAATTAGTGGCTTTAATTGAAGAAGATGTTGAATAGCTTGCAACTCTCTTCATTGATTTGTGGAGGCCATGCTCAAATTTCATTTTGCCATAGTTTAGTTACAAGATCTAATTATGAATGAATTAGGGTAGGGTTGGGGTCTTATTTATAGGATTAGGTGAGTGTTTTAGGCCCTTAGATTAACCCTAGGTTAGATTAGGTCCGTTAGATTTAGGAAATCTCTAGAACCAGCCCTCTAAGCCAGCCCAAGAACCCAAACTGGTGCACCCAGTTTTACTGGGCGTCGCACCCCTGTCGACAGGCAAGTCGACAGGGCAGTCGACACCCCTGTCGACAGCCCTGTCGACATGGCTAGGGCGGGAATTTTTCCCGCCTGGCCACCCCTGCTGGCCCCAATTCGAAATCTGAATTTGAATTTTTAAATCTGTTTTTATCTTTGAATTTTCTGAAAACTTCTTTGGGCCATAACCGGGCCGTACGGACTCCGATTCTCGAAAACTCGGACTCTATTTCGCGTATTTTTCCAAGACGAACGCAATGACGCAGCCCATTTCCCCCAATTCTCACTTCTGAGATTATTTATTCTGCAATTAATGAATTTTAGCATTAACTAAAATTCGGGGTGTTACATGAAATCTATGTTAAGTCTATATTATATGATGTCATATGTGATACATAGCTAGGTTAGATTCAAAAATCCCTTTTGCAAGTTTGCATGACTAAAGTAAAAATCATGATTTCATGTTAGAAATATTTATGCCATAGTTGAACTATACTTTTGTGTTAATAACAAAAGTAGACACCTTTGTAAACATGTAGTAGTCTTATGAACATGATTTGCTTATGTTTGACATTATGCCTAAATAAAAATATAGGTTCATGTTGTAGTTATGACTATGTGTCAATAATGATACCCAATTTAGATTCTTATCTCAACTACAAGTTTACATGCTTTGATTCATGTCACCTATGCTTTATGACCAAAGTATATGTTACCACTATGCAAGTAAACCAGTTTCTATTTTGTATTTCCAACGTCATATTGCAAGTTCATACGCTCACCTTCCCCTTTTTGTGTATATAATCACGCTTTAAGCCTCCCCTTTTCGCATGGCTAAGTTGGGCTTTAAAAGGCTAAGCCCAACATATATATATAATAAACGGACGTGTTAAACGGGGGAAAATAACGTTGGGTTAAAATTACTAATGAATGAAAATATAAAATAGAAGGGCCCAAATTCAAGTATGGGTTGGGCCCATGATTGGTGTAACCTTTACGCCATTTACTTAATAATGGGCCGCAAATATTTACATATAAATAAAGAAGAAAGACAAAATATGTAAATGTAGAAAATACGATGTGTTTAACCCGAGGTTGGATTGAGTTGTGATGTAAACCTGCCCGGAACCGCCCGGCTGTCCAGTAGTCACAACAATACCTATCCAATGTGGGAGGTTAAACATGGAGCCCAATAAGGACCCGAGGTTAGACTGAGTTGTGGCGTAAGACTGCCCGGAACCAACCGGCAACAGGCATCCACAACAATACCTGTCTAATGTGAGAGGTCAGGGCCTTAATAAGACAATTAAGGCTGAGTCAGGATTGTTAGGATTAAGTGAACTAAAGACTTAATCAAAATGGAACATGCTAAACTAAACGGACTGGTGGGGGTTAGGTTAGAAAACACTTAACCAACTTAGCATGTTGGCTAGAGATAGAAAACCTAGTAACGGGGGACCCTTTTCAGCAGTAACCCTAAAAGGTGTATCAGGATACCCTGAAACTAGGCAGGGTGGGGCACGATTACTGGGCTGATTGTAAGAGGTCAAATCGACGGCGGTGGTGTAGCAGTGTAGGTTCTAACGGGGTGCGGGCGTGCACACACTCCGGCGCAGAAAAATAAAGCACTGGGCACCAGTAGCATACCTGTGCATTCTAAGGTTGTGTCGGGCCGCCACCATGGGACTTGATACACCCCATGGTGGGACCAGCATAGGTAACTACAACAGCGGGGGCCGTAAGACACATGAAACTATGCGAGTAGGAGCCGATCATCATAGAATGGATCACATCACCCTGATTTTGGGGTGCCAGTTGGAAACTAGTTTATATGGGTTCAGAGATTAACATGGGGTACGATGGTATATTCGACCCTAGACAACTTAACCAAGTTTATAGTGCTTTCCCACTTCTTGTTTATACTTATCATACCCAGTTCTTTATTCATAGACAGAATAGTACTAGACTTACTCAGGCTTTATGTCTGACTCTACTTTTCTTTCGTCTTCTTTTCTTCCGTCCCCCCCCCCTAGGTCCACAGGGAGGGAACACTGCAGCTTGACCAGCCTTAACATCCAGCTTGAAGAAGAGAAATGTATTGCTTGGATCTTTTCGTTTTGAAACTATGGCTTTGGACAAACTCTATGGGGCTTTTGCAGTTTATCTATGTTTTATTTATGCTTCTTTAAATAATGTAATCAAGACAGATTATGAAAGTGTTATGTTATGGGAAAAGATGTAAGACAATTATGGTGATGTTGTTGTAACACGTATTTGCTTCATGAAATAAAAGTTTTGTTGATTTTCCGCTGTTTACAAATATGTGTTCTTATATCTGTCTTGTATATCTGTGACTTATACTTATAAACCTCCACCAAAATTAGGGCATTCCCTTTGAGAGTGACCCTAACGGAGGTGGGGTGTTTCACAAACGCTGGGATTTTAATCATTGACATTGCTCAATTTTTCTGGATGGACTGCCATACCCCACGGTGATATTTTTCTAAACTCTACAGGTGCTGAAGCTGATTTGAAAATATTGAAATTGTTGTAAAAATCTTTTGCAGGGGCGGCGGCTTGAATGTACAAAATTTTAATTCAACAATTTATATTTCTGTGACTGTTCTGTGACTGTAGTTCCTGAATTAATTTGGTGCGGACTGATATTTCCATAACTGAAGTCTTCATTCTCATTGTTTTCACAATAAAAATTTTTGTTTTTCAAAATAATACAATTGAAAAGCGGTGCTTTGTGAAGTTAACTGTCTCGTATAATTGGATCGTGGATATATAGTAGTTCAATTTATTGAACTATTAGCAAAAGAGGTTGCATACTACCCGTAAAACATTGGTCGTATCCCTTAGTATTTATACTATACATGAACGGCCATAAGACCCTCTTCCCCCTTCTAATTGAGTCAGTTAATTACTAGAGTACTACTTGACATTTTATATTATTTTGAATTGAGAATAATTTCTGTCTTACCGTGATTTCATTTCAAATGTCTAATTCAAAAAAATCATTGAGTGAAATGTGGGATAATAATCGAAGTAGATGTCCTCTTGAAGAGTATGAGTATGAATTGCAACTCATGAAACAAGATTTTCCAAAATTTCGTGAGCCCAATGTCAACAATTTTCAAAATTTTCAAAATGACCAACATTTTCAAAGTTATGATCGAAATGACGACTTCAATTCAAATTTCAACAATTTCGATTATGGGCCACATCCACATGAAAATAGTTTTGAATACCAATATAACTTTGATCCACATCATTATGGGGTTGTAAACCAAAATTTTCAAAATTATAGCCCATATCAACATATTGAAAATGACCAAAATTGCAATTTTCACTCGAATTTTAACAGTTTTGGTTACGAACCTAATTTTCAAAATCAAAATGATTTCCAATATCATTGTCAGTTTTCTGAAAATTCAAACAACCACCACATTGGAAGTAATTTTGATTGTGAAATTGATATGGACTATAATTTTGAAACTCAAGAAATCCAAAAGAAGAGCTCTCGAATCAACGATCGTCTTAACATTTTTAGAGAGAGGGTAGAAAGGCTAGATAGACAGCTTAATGAAAAGATAGAAAGATGGATGAACTTCTTTGTTTAATGACAACTTTGAAAGAACAGCGAGAGCAACAAAATCAAATTCAAACATGCGATGATTCAAATACTCCACTCTTTACTGATAGTGAAAATTTTCAGATAACAACTTTCGAAATTGAGAATAACGATCTAAATGAAGTTGTTCAAAATTCAACAAATGATGTGGACTTCGACTCTTTTCAAGAAAAAGATTTAAGCTCAAATTTTGATCTTCCTCTTTCGGGCTGTGAGGAAATTGAAACTTTTGAAATTGAACAAAATAAAAATGTTGAATTTTTCAATTCAAATTTGGAAATGGATTTTAATGAACATGAATTTTTCGGATTGTACGAGGATGAGTTGCCAAATGAGGAAGACGTAGATTCAAGTCATGAGTTCGAAAATTTTAACTTTGAGAAAATTTCAAACGAACTTGAAATTGCCAATGTCCAAAAATACCTTGTCAATTGAGAAAGGTGATCACATGCTCTTAAACAACACTCAGAATTCAAATTTCACTGAATTTATATACGATCACAAATTTTTGAACAATTACACTGATAAATTTGTTGAACACATGAATTATCTTTGGAATGCTGGCTTGGTTGAAAAACTTCTTGTTAGGACGACCCTGGATATTTATCTCCTGGACTATAAATCTAGGTTCAAAGATGAAATGGTTTTCAAAAACCTGCGCTTATTAGAAAACATGCCTAGACACAGTGGGAATGGGACTCATAGGGCTAGAAACAAGTGTGGGGGAAAAAGTTGGTGGAATTCTTTGCATCGCATGCACCGTAAACACATATATCATTGTACATATGATCCATTCTTACACATAGTTAGATTGCATTTCATTTTACAAGTCATTTTACATTTAATCCATCTTTGGGTACGATCTTTCAAATTTAGGAAACGTTACAGTGTGGACACTGTTTAGTTCTAGTGTGGGGGGGGGGGTCTGCATTTCACTCATTTTCGTTTTTTCTTTATTTTTCTTTCTTTTTCAATTTCAGCCATTTAAATAGAACCATCATGCATTTTAGACTGTACTAACATGCCATTTTTTTAATGAAACATGACTCATTTTAGTTTGATACAACAAAATAAGTTAACAATTATAAGACAGTTGATAGTATTTTTTTCTCTCAACTTAGAACGAATAAGAAATATAATGAAAAGTTTAATTTTGAGGGATAATAGTGTAACCGGTACATAGGGAGATTCTTAGGTGATGGCCATGAAATCTATTCTATATTGTAGACTTTGTTTAAATTAGTGGAGGACTTAAAATACTTATATTGGCTTTTCGAATCCTTAAAACTAAGTTGTGTTAAGTTGAATTCGCGTAACTCTCTTTTGTGCTTATAAATTCAATAATAATAATAGTAATCCAAGGGTATCCAACATTGCTTGTATATCAAGCGTTGGTGTGCAAACCCGCCAAGCTCTATCCGACATGTTGTTGACAAAGTCAGCGTTGGAATATCTTGGTCTCATTTTATGAGATTGGACACCTAAGGATTACCGACACGTTGTTGACAAAGTCAAAGTCGGCCTGCACAATCCGCCAAGCTCTTTACCCACTCTCCGTTAGTCCGCGAGGCAGTGCATGGGTGGTAAACCTTGGTCTTCTAAGTTAGGTGTATGTACTTAATCATAAATTTTATAATTTTATAAAGAATAAGCGATGATGCCCAAACACTTCTTGACCTTATTGATTTGACTAGCCATACATGAGAAAATTAGAATACCACTTTACAAACTGTGCCAAGCAAACTAAGAATCTATTTCATAGCTGCACTATGTTATCGACCGAACTAACTGGCCAAACTGGAATTTAACATTTGAAAACTTGATTTATATTGAAATTTTGTGACAAGTTGAGGTATTTAAAGTACAATCAACTGATTAGAAATTGTTAACTTAATTTGTTGTACCACTTTCCTGAAACAAGTCGTGTTTTCAATTTTTGTTTTCAAGTCGTGTTTTCATTTTTTGTTTTCAATTGCATAAGTCCATTGCATTCATATAGTTACATTAGATCCACACATACTGCATTTGGATTTTGTGGGTAGTATCCGCTGAAAACCCCCACGAGACACCACTCGTCCTACTAGGGACACCTAGAGGTTTAACGGCTTGTTGCATACGCTCAATGCAATCGTGTTTCCTACGAAAGTGTGACCTACCTAGTTAGTTTTTCATTTTTTGTTTTACTCGAGGACGAGTAAAAGATAAGTGTGGGGGTATTTGATTGACATAGAAATGTGTTTATTTTATGCTCTTATATCTTATCTTTTGTATATAAATAAATATTACTTGGGTATTGTTTTGTTACTTTTACAGATATTCCAACCCAGCCCGCATGCAACCAGAAATGTAGAGAAATAGAGTTCAATTTGCTGTGTATTTGCATTTTGAAGAATTGTAGATGAAGATATCACATCTAGTTGCTGTTGGACAAGAAAAGGATTGATAAAAAGGCTTTGCACATCACAAATCAATGAAGAAGTGTCAAGGAAGCAAGAGGAAAAGAGAAAAGGCCCAAATTTGCTTTATTTATCTAAGGCCCATTTATGTTTCTCATTGTAAACTAATTAGTGATGTAATGACCAGGCCCAATTATCATTAGGGTTAGGGTTAGGGTTTGGTTATCCCCTATATATACCCTTGTAATATCATTGTAGCCACCATCCTATCCTATATCCCATTTTCTATTTCTAATAAAGTTTCTAGTTCTTCTTCTTCTTTTTATTTTCTTCATTCTTTTTCTGTTTCTTAGCAATTAGTGTTGTCTACACGATTAGATTCGGTAGAACACTATTTGTATTTTGCATTTCTTTTCATTAGTGATTGACCGTCTGATTAGATTCAGCGGTAATCCTAATTTTTATTTTCTGTTCGTTTAATTCTGTTCTGCAATTTTATTTCCATTGTTCTATTTTGTCTTTAATCGTTGAATTTATTACAGATCCGATTAGATTCGAATCTACAGTAAATTTAATTGCATCTTTTAATTGTAGTTTCACTTTTTATTTTGTTTTGCAAAATCAACCTCCAGTTTTGTCTAACTCGCCCAAGAGATTAGATAAATAATTTGATTTAATTCACCTCCCTGTGTTCGACCTGTATGCTACACACATGCATGCTTGCAGAATTTATTACAAATGTCGCGCTTTTCTAATTCATAGATTAGCACGATCAGGCAACAATTTTACCACCCAATGACAACACTATATCATAGCTATGGCAACATTTCACATCACATACTACAACATTATATCATATAAACAGCAACATTACATAACATAACATCAAACTGAAATTAACAAAGAATTTTTTATTTCAAATTAATTAACCAGCAAGCACAAGTACTTAGTCAACAACAAAATAACAAAACATAGTCACTAAATTCAATTTTATAGATATTTCAGTTACAAAAACAGCCAGGCCTAAATTCATGTTTACATAAAACTAAAACAGTTTCAAAATATAGCGCAAGCCTCCAATGCATTCATGCCTCTACTACATCGGGTACCTCTAGTGCCTTCAGTAACAAGTTCTTGAAAATCCTCATCACTGCCTCCTTCCCTGCATACATCAGTTGCATTTCAGCACAAAATAAGAGGTATGCATACCTCAATTGCATTTCAGTACAAACTGTGATTGTAACGACCCGAATTTTCCAGCTATTTGGATTAAATATTTAAACTTGTTTTAAATATTTTATTTAGAATATTAATGGAGTTAAATATATAATTCGTTATTAAACCACGATTGAACGTTAATTTTATATTTAATTTAAAAAGGAACTCAAAACAGTGGGCAGTTCGTAATATTCAGTTTGGAACTTTAATTGAAAATAAAGGATCCGATATAAATCAGAATTCTGTGAAACAAGAATCGTCCTGATCGATTTGATTATATTTTTATGATGGAAGAGAAAGACGGAGATTTCAACGTATAGATTGCAAGTTATGTTCCATTCAAATTTTCAGAAAATCGCTATGGAACTATTTATAAACCATAACGTTAATTTAATATAATTAAATATTGGTTTTGAATTTGGACGAGATCTTTGAGACGTAGTTATAATTTAATTTTTAGAATTTTACTATAATTTTTAATCTGGAAAATACATCACTTTTTATTTGGAGTATTTTACACCCTATATCCGCATTTTTGGGGTTTCACAATATAAGTTAACCTACTGATATTATTATATTTTTGGGATCGTGGGGTATTACTCGTCATAACAGTATGTTTAGTTTCGTTATTTTTGGAGACCATGTGCGAGTACACAAAAAATTAAATGTTGTGGTATATAAATGGGTATGATATTATAATCATAATCTTCCCACTGCGTTTTCACTTTACTGGCATTCCAAATACATCATTTTCTTGCATTCAAGACTTCATTCTTTCTTTGCGTCCCAATTCCTTTTTCCTCCCATACCACATTTCTTATTTTTATTTTTTTTCTTTCCAACCAATCGTTTTCTACCGTGCTACCCAAGTTTTTCTTGGATTCTCAACCTATGCTAATGCATATGACTGCAAACTTACTGCAATTCCTTGCTACCCACGGAATTATCCCCTATAAATGCGTGTGCTCTCCTTTGGTTCCAGTAAGCTTCCTTCCTCATCCCTTCAAACTGAAAATGAAACCCCTCTTCTTCAAACCATAACGAAGCTCTCCACGTGTAAAATAAAGTATATAACAAAACAATTCGATGTTACTCTTAAAAACAGGAAATCATTTCTCTTGCTTGAGGGGGTAGTCTAACGAAGGGCGTGAGAGCAGGGGTGTGGTTTCATGATGGAAGAAGTAAACTATGTTGTTCCATGCTGTGTGTGGCGAAGAGAGAGAGAGAGGCGCAGGGTGTTCGGTTGTCGGAAGGCAGTTCGATGGCCGGAGCTCTGGTGGTACCAATGGGAAGCAGCTGAGTTAAAGCTTTACATGGGTTTTCGGGTGTTTTTGGCATGGCCGCAAGGGTTAAGGAGGTGTGAGGAGATTAGAAACCTGAAGGAAGAAGTGGGCACGCAAGTAGACGGACGTGAGCAAAGAAAAAGGAGATTTGCGGAAGCAGACTGGAACCCATAGGCTTTGTGCGTTAGAAAAAAAGGAGACAGAAGAAAGAAAAGGCGGACGTTAGAATGAATGGGAAGGAGGGCGCATGTGTGTAACAGGTGTAGGGATGAAGTGAAGGAGCGGTGTACTTATGGTATATGGGGTTGAACGAAGGTGTTTTGAGGAATTTATCTGCGTTTGATGAGGTGTCATGGGCTCTGTTGATAATACATGGGCGTTTGGTGCAAAAATGGACTGAAGGGAAATAAACAAATATGGGCTGAGGGGTTGTCAAATGGGAAATTGCATGGTATGGTGTAGTTTTGTGTATAAAAATATAAAGGGAAGGGAAGGCGTTACTGATGTGGACGGACATATGGATGCTGGAGGGCAAAGCAACATGGTGATGATTTGGAGAAAATTTAAAGGTGGACGTGGACCGATAGATGAGAAGGGGTAAGGCCCGGTAATTTAAATTAATATTTAATTAAATTATTTACAAAAATATTAATATGATATTCCGACCATACATCATCAGAATTAAACCTCAGTGGAATCATATTGGAAGAAGCTACGAGATGGAGCGGGTTCGGTCAGCATTGGAGGCAACTGTAATTTTTGATTAAATTAGATGACAATCTAATTTAATTAAAAACAAGCGCTTCGATGGCAGGATTAAATCAAGGTGAGTTTAACTCACACAGTTATCCCACTTATATTTATTATAAGTCGGGTTTGTTGTTTGTGTGCTATGGTTGCTAGTTATTGGTTGATGTGTTGATCGTTTAGACATACACTGGTATTCTTGTAACTGGTTCAAATTAAACGGTTGT
Source organism: Allium sativum (assembly GCA_030737875.1). Classification (NCBI taxonomy): domain Eukaryota; kingdom Viridiplantae; phylum Streptophyta; class Magnoliopsida; order Asparagales; family Amaryllidaceae; genus Allium; species Allium sativum. The sequence continues at coordinate 459,091,814 of CM060910.1, forward strand.
TGATTTTAATCAAAACAAATCATTATTTTACGATTATTTCCAATCGAGGTAACTTACCTTGTTGGTTACGTTTATAATAATATAAACGCATGGAATTCAAAATGGATGCTTAAATTGTTATTATTGGTCGACAAGTAGAATTGATTATTCATGTTATCATCGAATTTATTGTTCATTGCTATATTATCATCATATGAACTGTTGGACGTATATGATTGAATTATCGACTTGATTATTGATTGTTGAATCTAAATTCAACATTTGATTGTTATTAACCAATGAGTAATATTGGTGGAGGAGTTAATAGCAGATGGCCCCAAATATACATTGTTTTTTTATAAGAAATGATTTACAGTCAGGTAAACCGATGGAAATGAAGTTATAAATTTTATTTATAACTGAGGATGGATTTTTAAAATATTATATTTTAAAAAGGAAGTCTATTTCAAAGGGAAATAAATGTTATTATTTAATTTGTAAGGTAAATTATTAAATGGTTTTATATTGAATATTCTTATGTCATCAAGTTTTAAAAACAAATGGAAATATATTGAAAGTGACTATTACTTACATAATAACATAAGATTTATTTAAATTAATTATAATTTAATTTCAACGGAAAGATAAATTGGGATTTGATTAACGAATCAATCATGTTCGAGTTGACCGAGTTAACCGAGTTAACCGAAGGTGAATATTATATTAGTTCATTAATTTAATGGGATTAGTTAATGATAAAGTAAACATTTCATAAATGTTGATATTTGGTTATTATTTATCTAATAATGATCAAAGTGATAAATCATGGGGTTTAAATTGTATCAATGGAGATTTATGAAAATATAAGTCATATATATGTAATAAAGTTTAAAAAAGCAAATTATGTTCATAAAAATATAAGTAAAGTTTAAAATCAAGTTTTAATTGAATTCTTATTTGAATTCTATTTGATTAGGTTTATGAAATTCAATTTGAATAGAGGTGTTATAAAACCCAAGTGTTATTAAAGATATTAAGAGAACAAGTTACTAAAAATGGTTTGTGAATGAAATAAAAACCTAAGATGTGAAATTTAATAATTGGATCCTAATTGGAAATTGGTTGAGTCGGATGATTTCCGGAGTATTGATCTGAGGTTGGTTTCGGCCTTCGGGGTTGATATTTAAAGAATTATTTTCTTACTAATTTACGATTAGGGATCGATAAGGTTATGCAATGGAAATCGAAACGAAACCCAAGCTTGAACTAAAGTGGCGAGGCAAGTTAAGTTATTAAGTTACGATCAAAATGCGCTATATTAAATGGGAGATGAAGTTTTATCAAAATATAACCAAAAGGGTTTTGAAATAAACTTATTAGAGTTTATAAAGTTTTCTATGTGTATATAATGTTGTGAAAGACTGTAAAATTAATAAAGTAGGTTAAAAATAGTTTACTTAAATTAAGTAAACACGTTAAGGTTGAAATGGGATTTCCAAAAGGAAGTGTGATATTAAAACTATGTTTTAAATCGAATAGTAAATAGAATATGTGGGATAATTAGTGAATGAGATTTCATTGATAAACTTCTATCTGTTCTGAAGCTAAAAATGTTGTTACTCAAGGTCTAAGAGGTAAATAAAATACCCCAACTTGAATGACTTGATGATTATCCAAGAACGATATTAGTTTAGAAATGAGAGAAGTCGAGAGAAATAAAGTTAGAATTTCGATAAATGGTGTTATAAAATAAAGTTGAAATGTTTTAAGTTGAATAAGATGATTTACGTATAATAGTAGTTTTGAAATAAGAAATAAAAAGGCTTTGTATCAAATATTGGAAATATAAGGGTTTTGGTAAACAAATGGGAATTTAATAAAGGGCCAAGTGATGCTAAGTATTGAACCAATGAACTCGTTTTATTTCATGGTTGAATGATTGTTTATTTTGATAGTTAAATAACCGACTATCAAAATCTGACCCATACGATTGATGGTACGGAAAGACCGGGATCAAATTTATATTCGAAAACCATTCCGACCAACAAATACGTGAATGTGAAGATATCAGACGACGATCGAGTTGGAGCATTGAAGACCGTTGATCTTCATAAAGTGGAAGAATTACTTATAATCTCTGACTTGCAATCGGAGATGCACTGTGATTCTGTCATGATTGGAATCGATGGATTGCAAGGACTACTCGCTACTGATCTATAGGGTTATTCCTAGGATGTGGTAGGAGGGTGCCTTCGGTTCATCCTGTTCCTGGATGACTTGTATGGACGGATGTCTGACAGAGTATTTCCAAAAGGATTACGTACGTTGGTTTCTTCAAACGTACTATAGTTGGTGGCGGAGAAGGGCACTTCTCTTAGCTTAACTACTAGAGTATTTTTGTGGACGTTAGTTAGTGATATCTGGCGGATCTGACGATGTGGCATTCAAAGTGAATGGTGGCCAGATGTTTCAAAAGATGATTATAACCTCAAGCCTCATCAACCGGGAAATGACAAAAATCGGGCAGGCAGCATGGCTATGTGGGTCTCACCCATTAGGGTGTATTATCACTATCTAGAGAATATTCATATTTGTTACTTCTTTTCAATTCTATATCTCCTGGGAAAAACGGTAGCTGCGCAGCCGTGAGGTGACAATATATTTGACACACTCAAGAGAAATGAATGCTCGGTCATGTATGGGCCGGGTTGCAAGACGTTCTTGTTGAACCCAGTGTATTCACATCTAGAGATACACTATCGGCAGGTGGTCCCATACCTTGTCATAGTCGAAATCCAATCTCCAATAAGAGCCCGTGGTTTTGATGGTATACTATATATGTAGAGCGTGAGATGCAAGCGTTCTGCTAGATTGATATTTATTTGTATTTAGACACTATTATAATATCAGAAAAGGTATTTTTTTCAAAAAAATGTTTTGGGTTATCGTAAGGTAAAAACCTTCCATGTTTATGTGTTGATTTGGTCTTACGATTATCCTTTTCTTTCAAAAAGATTTTTGAACTTTAAAATCAAGTTGGATGATTCTCCTTAATACTGTGCGAGTTTTTCTCACTCTGTTTCACCAGACTGACCCGATGTTTTGTAAATGCTCGGGTTAGACCGGGGTGTACAGGTCCAGGTTATCGGATGCTGCGAAGTCCAGAGATGAGCTGGAGGTGTTCATACATATGATATTATGTAGCTACTATTCCGCTGTAAGTTGTACGTGAGGACAGGTTATTATAACTGTCCAGATATGTTTGACATACTCTGATGATTGTAAGTATATTTTTCAAGCTCTCAATAAAGATTTATTTATATATTATATTTTGTTCCGATGTGATGTGAGACTCTGTTGTTTCTTCTTCTTCTATTCTAATATTTCTTTCTTTCTTACCTCATCCTCTAATTTCTTTCTTTAACGTTCTGGATTTTCGGTACTCGAGTTTAGACACGGGATGTATTTGTGTCGAAAATTCAAGCATCGAATTTTCTGGTTCGTTACAGTGGTATCAGAGCCAGGTTTAGGAATAACCTTGGCCCTGTGGCGTAACTCGGTAGAGATGGGGTTAGTAATACCCTAGATTGAGTTTAAGTACACATACGAGAGAGCATATTTGTAAATTTCGTATAAAAATGTTTTATTGTTTGAGGGTAAATGAAATAATTTTTTCCAAATTATATTTTATATAGAAACGAAATAATTTTATTAAATTATGAAGATATTGTGATTTGATTGATTGATTTGAATATAATTCAAATTTGAATTTGAATGGTTAATATAACTGACAAATTTCACATATATAGTTTGTGAATGAGAATTTTAATATGAAACTGAAAATAGGGATTTAACTTAAGATAAATTAAAACAGAATGAATTGGAATGATGGCTTTTGACAATGAATCAGAATCAGGATCATTAAATGAAAAGTAAACCAATTAGAAAATCAATTAGCATATTGAATGTGGAAATTGAAATATAGCTTAGTAAGGTTGATTAATGTGTATTGTTTGGATGCTAGATTCGTTGAAATAAAATTCATCAACAGTTAAAGAAGATAAATGAATTAGAAACTAGGAAATTTAATTCAAATACAATGAATTTGGGAAAAATTCAAATATGCAAAAAAAATCATGTATTTGTTACTGTGTTGAAAATGAAGTTAAGAACAGGTTGGAAGAGCTGGTTGTTGCTTTGCTTGGTTATCAGAATATGATGTCCGACAAATAGGTACGCCTTGATATTATGGAATGGATGGTTGACTTTATACCGCTGATTTGGATAGCGGTTTGGTTTTTATTTTCTTTTGGTCGATGTGAGGCCCGGAGTGGCAAATCGTAGTGATTTAGATCAAGTCGTGCTGAGGAGATGCTGGCGATTTTTTCGGAAATATTTAGAACTAAATTTATTTTGATAACATTTTGAAATTATTATTTTAAGAATATAATTGGGATTGGAACATTCGTATCACTTAGCAATTTTCGGGGATGAAATTATTTTAAGGGGGGAAGAATGTAACGACCCGAATTTTCCAGTTATTTGGATTAAATATTTAAACTTGTTTTAAATATTTTATTTAGAATATTAATGGAGTTAAATATATAATTCGTTATTAAACAACGATTGAACGTTAAATTTATATTTAATTTAAAAAGAACTCAAAACAGTGGGCAGTTCGTAATATTCAGTTTTGAACTTTAATTGAATATACATGATCCGATATAAATCAGAATTCTATGAAACAAGAATCGTCCGGATCGATTTGATTACATTTTTATGATGAAAGAGAAAGATCGAGATTTCATCGTATAGATTGCAAGATATGTTCCATTCAAATTTTCAGAAAATCGCTATGGAACCATTTATAAACCATAATGATAATTTAATATAATTAGATATTGGTTTTGAATTTGGATGAGATCTTTGAGACGTAGTTATAATTTAATTTTTAGAATTTTACTGTAATTTTTAATCTGGAAAATACATCACTTTTTATTTGGAGTATTTTACACCCTATATCAGCATTTTTGGGGTTTCACAATATAAGTTAACCTATCGATATTATTATATTTTTGGGATCGTGGGGTATTACTCGTCATAACAGTACGTTTAGTTTCGTTGTTTTTGGAGACCATGTGTGAGTACACCAAAAATTAAATGTTGTGGTATATAAATGGGTATGATATTATAATCATAATCTTCCCACTACGTTTTCACTTTACTGGCGTTCCAAATACATCATTTTCTTGCGTCCAAGACTTCATTCTTTCCTTGCGTCCCAAGTCCTTTTTCCTCCCGTACCACATTTCTTATTATTTTTTCTTTCCAACCAATCGTTTTCTACCATGCTACCCAAGTTTTTCTTGGATTCTCCACCTATGCTAATGCATATGACTGCAATCCTACCATAATTCCTTGCTACCCACGGAATTATCCCCTATAAATGCATGTGCTCTCCTTTGGTTCCAGTAATCTTTCTTCCTCATCCCTTCAAACTGAAAATGAAACTCCTCTTCTTCAAACCATAACGAAGCTCTCCACCTGGAAAATAAAATATATAACAAAACAATTCGCATGTTACTCTTAAAAACAGGAAATCATTTCTTTTGCTTGAGGGGGTAGTCCAACGAAGGGGGTGAGAGCAGGGCTGTGGTTTCATGATGGAAGAAGTAAACTATGTTGTTCCATGCTGTGTGTTGCGAAGAGAGAGAGAGAGAGGCGCGGGGTGATCGGTTGTCGGAAGGTAGTTCGAGGGCCGGAGCTCTGGTGGTACCAATGGGGAGCAGCTGAGTTAAAGCTTTACATGGGTTTTCGGGTTTTTTTGGCATGGCCGCAAGGGTCAAGGAGGTGTGAGGTGATTAGAAACCTGAAGGAAGAAGTGGGCACGCAAGTAGATGGACGTGAGCAAAGAAGAATGAGATTTGCGGAAGCAGACTGGAACGCATAGGCTTTGTGCGTTAGAAAAGAAGAAGAAAAGAAAAGAAAAAAAAGGAGACAGAAGAAAGAAAAGGCCGACGTTAGAATGAATGGGAAGGAGGGCACATGTGTGTAAAAGGTGGAGGGATGAAGTGAAGGAGCGGTGTACTGATGGTATATGGGGTTGAACGAAGGTGTTTTGAGGAATTTATCTGCGTTTGATGAGGGGTCATGGTCTCTGTTGATAATACATGGGCGTTTGGTGCAAAAATGGACTGAAGGGAAATAAAAAAATATGGGCTGAGGGGTTATCAAATGGGAAATTGCATAGTATGGTGAAGATTTGTGTATAAAAATATAAAGGGAAGGGAAGGCGTTACTGATGTGGATGGACGTATGGATGCTGGAGGGCAAAGCAACATGGTGATGATTTGGAGAAAATTTAAAGGTGGACGTGGACCGATAGATGAGAAGGGGTAAGGCCCGGTAATTTAAATTAATATTTAATTAAATTATTTACAAAAATATTAATATGATATTCCGACCATACATCATCAGAATTAAACGCAGTCGTTCTCAGTGGAATCATATTGGAAGGAGCTACGAGATGGAGTGGGTTCGGTCAGCATTGGAGGCAACTATAATTTTTGATTAAAGTAGACGACAGTCTAATTTAATTAAAAACAAGCGCTTCGATGGCAGGATTAAATCAAGGTGAGTTTAACTCACTCAGTTATCCCACTTATATTTATTATAAGTCGGGTTTGTTGTTTGTGTACTGTGGTTGCTAGTTATTGATTGATGTGTTGATCGTTTGGACATACACTGATATTCTTATAACTGGTTCAAATTAAACGGTTGTTGATTTTAATCAAAACAAATCGTTATTTTACGATTATTTCCAATCGAGGTAACTTACCTTGTTGGTTACGTTTATAATAATAAACGCATGGAATTCAAAATAGATGCTAAAATTGTTATTATTGGTCGACCAGTTGAATGGATTATTCATGTTATCATCGAATTTATTGTTATTATCATCATATGAACTGTTGGACGTATATGATTGAATTATCAACTTGATTACTGATTGTTGAATCTAAATTCAACATTTGATTGTTATTAACCAATGAGTAATATTGGTTGAGGAGTTAATAGCAGATGGCCCCAAATATACACTGTTTTTTATAAGAAATGGTTTACCGTCTGGTAAACCAATGGAAATGAAGTTATAAATTTTATTTATAACTAAGGATGGATTTTTAAAATATATTATTTTAAAAAGGAAGTCTATTTCAAAGGGAAATAAATGTTGTTGTTTAATTTGCAAGGTAAATTATTAAATGGTTTTATAATGAATATTCTTATGTCATCAAGTTTTAAAAACAAATGGAAATATATTGAAAGTGACTATTACTTACTTAATAACATAATATTTATTTAAATTAATTATAATTTAATTTAATTTAAATGGAAACATAAATTGGGATTTGATTAACGAAACAATCATGTTCGAGTTGACCGAGTCAACCGAGTTAACCGAAGGTGAATATTATATTAGTTCATTAATTTAATGGGATTAGTTAACGATAAAGTAAACATTTCATAAATGTTGATGTTTGGTTATTATTTATCTAATAATGATCAAAGTGATAAATGTTGGGGTTTAAATTGTATCAAAGGAGATTTATGAAAATATAAGTCATATATATGTAATAAAGTTTAAAAAAGCAAATTATGCTCATAAAAATACAAGTAAAGTTTAAAATCAAGTTTTAATTGAATTCTTATTTGAATTCTATTTGATTAGGTTTATGAAATTCAATTTGAATAGAGGTGTTATAAAACCCAAGTATTATTAAAGATATTAAGAGAACAAGTTATTAAAAATGGTTTGTGAATGAAATAAAAATCCAAGATGTGAAATTTAATTATTGGATCCTAACTGGAAATCGGTTGAGTCGAATGATTTCCTGAATATTGATCTGAGGTTGGTTTCAGCCTTCGGGGTTGATATTTAAAGAATTATTTGCTTACTGATTTACGATTAGGGATCGATAAGGTTATGCAATGGAAATCGAAACGAAACCCAAGCTTGAACTAAAGTGGCGAGGCAAGTTAAGTTATTAAGTTACGATCCAACTTCGCTATATTAAATGGGTGATGAAGTTTATTGAAATATAACCAAAAGGTTTTGGTTTTGAAATAAACTTACTAGAGTTTATAAAGTTTTTTATTTATAATAGAATTAAGATTTGTGTATATAATGTTGTGAAAGACTGTAAAATTAATAAAGTAGGTTAATAATAGTTTACTTAAATTAAGTAAACACGTTAAGGTTGAAATGGGATTTCCAAAAGGAAGTGTGATATTAAAACTATGTTTTAATTCGAATAGTAAATAGAATATGTGGGATAATTAGTGAATGAGATTTCGTTGATAAACTTCTATCTGTTCTGAAGCTAAAAATGTTGTTATTCAAGGTCTGAGAGGTAAATAAAATACCTCAACTTGAATGACTTGATGATTATCCAAGAACGATATTAGTTTAGAAGCGAGAGAAGTCGAGAGAAATAAAGTTAAAATTTCGATAAATGGTGTTATAAAATAAAGTTGAAATGTTTTAAGTTGAATAAGATGATTTAAGTCGTGGAATTTTTCACACAATTATTCAATTAGTTCGGGCTTGCTTAGTATTGAATTGGGACCAAGAAAAAAAATGGTTCTATAGAAGAAGTTCATGCTTCTCTTGTTGAGGTAAGGGCAAATGATCTGATTCAAAATTTCATAAAAATTGAGTTAGTAAAGTCTAGTCTTTCGTATGTGGAAAAAAGGTATGATACTGTGGGTTCGGGATTGATCCCCGATAATGGATTAGATTGCACCAATATCAACCCTTTTGAAATAAGAAATAAAAAGGCTTTGTATCAAATATTGGAAATATAAGGGTTTTGGTAAACAAATGGGAATTTATAAAGGGCCAAGTGATGCTAAGTACTGAACCAGTGAACTAGTTTTATTTCATGGTTGAATGATTGTTTATTTTGATAGTTAAATAACCGACTATCAAAATCTGACCCATACGATTGATGGTACGGAAAGACCGGGATCAAATTTATATTCGAAAACCATTCCAACCAACAAATACGTGAATTCAAAGATATCAGGCGATGATCGAGTTGGAGCATTGAAGACCGTTGATCTTCATAAAGTGGAAGAATTACTTATAATCTCTAACTTGCAATCAGAGATACACTGTGATTCTGTCACGGTTGGAATCAATGGATTGCAAGGACTACTCGCTACTGATCTATAGGTGACACGACCCGAACTTCCCCGTGAAGGAAAGCGCAGATAGCTTTGGGTACAAGACAAATCAGAACGCAGACGGAAGAACATTTCATTGTTTATTACAACAATTCCATCAGAATACAAGAATATACAGAATATAAATGAATGAAATACATTTGATAAATATCAGAGATTACAATAAATTACATAGCAGCGGAAAATAATACAAAGCACAACTGAAGGTGATATACGGATACAGAGCTTTCCGGATATCATTCCAGCTGTAAACCAGGATCTTGTGAATATAAATCTGCAAAACCAAAACTACTAGCTGCCCGTGTAGAAAATAGGGGCACCCAGAGTTTAGGTTAAAACAATAAACTCCAGGTCAGTCATGTGACTCGTGTGAGAATTAAAACAGTTATTTAAAACTTTACTTTAAAAAAAGAGTAATTCAAGGGACCACGCCGTATGACATGGAACGGGTTTCCTCCCAAGAATACCAGTGCATAGAATAAACAGCGCAATGCTTTTTCGAAAAATGAAGCTATTATAAGACCCAGGTCCCATCACACAATGCAACGCAAGCCGGAGGATAGGGTTTTACCTTATAACAGCCAAACATGCTTGGTACGTTTAAAAACAAATCATTTGATACTATAATAAGTGTATAGTGTCAAAACAATTTCAATCATAAATATCAATCATAGACGACATAGCATCCCATGCTACTATGTCGCCATACTAGGCTCTACAAATAAAGCCGAAATATCTCGTATTGGAAATTGGATTTCCGTCATGAGTCGAGGCAAGGGGCAAGCTCCTCTCCGATTCGAGACACTCTAGCAAATGCCTCGGGACTACACACTCTGGGTAACCCCTTGATGCTTCAGGGCCGGTCCTCTCTTATGTTTGAGGATTGGCAATTCCTGAACACACGTTTCCCGGTCCTTACAGACCTAAAATCGAGGCGCCTCATCCAACAACCACATAGGTGAAAAGTATATAAATGTCAGGGCAGGTAAGTCACTGACACCACTAAAGCTAGAAAGAAACGTCGTGCTCTCCCTGCAGTCCTTATCCCGTTTTTAACTCATACCGAGGTGTGAGGCTCGCGAATTCACGTTATACACAAAGCTACGCCACAAAGGCCGTGCTTGGATCATCAACCACAAGACTTTGCTTTTCAACAGAAGCCTTGATCAATTGCCACTTAGGCATGCCACACTGGCAATTCATGCCATGCGACTGATGTCCATCGATATACAACCTCTGAGCTCGTATGTCTCAGAGAAGGGCGTTAAGCAAAAGAATAAATTCTCCGCCGCCAAACAGATGTATATTTAATAGAGATCAATCCACATAGAATAAAATCCAATGTCAGACACACAGTCCATTTACAAGTCCATTCTGGGTCTGAACGAAACCGGAGGCACTTTCCTCGCATATCCATCGATCTCCAAGTACATCTGGACGACCACCAACTGATTCCCTCATCTTGGGTGTACAGCCCAATCAAGATCATCAGTAATCATCCAAACGTTGTGAAGACTTCCGGTCTTCAACCACCGTCTTCATCTTCGACATATCGTCGAATCAGTTATTCAGAATGGGTATAAACCCGGCCTTTCCGAACAACCCGCGTGTATAGTAAACAAATGTTACACAAATACAACATACGCCTCATTCCAATTCAGCAGCCACTAACCGTAAATCAGCAAGAGAACAATTTCCTAAATATTAACCCCGAAGGCCGAAACCAACATCAGATCAATACCCACGAAACTATTCTTCTTAGCTAACCTACAACTAGTTTCTAAGTTTCATATTCTTAGGGAAAGGTTCCCATAAATTTTATCAAAGATAAATTCTTTTAAATTTATTCTTTAATCTTCCTTTGGATATCATTTCAAACCAAATTATGGTTTTCCAAACTAGTCGGGATTAGCGAACCAAACCGAAGTAGTTATTTATTTTATTTCCCAATCCCAACCTATTCATCCCATGAAGTAAAACTGGTAATACTCCATATCTAACACCTCGGTGTTATCGGTAAAATTAATTACCATTTCACGTTCAAATCTAATTAAAGATTTAACTACGCTTTGGAGCAAAACTGGTGATACTCCCTTCTCGCTCACTTTCCAAATTTGATAATTTAAATTATCACTTTTCATTTCAATCTAAATACCGATTCATTAAAACTCCTTTTACTGGGTTAAAGAACTAATGTCATTTAAAACACAGTTCACGATAAACCCAAATCGCATTCCATTTATTATCGGGTTAAAGAACTAGTGTTATTTAAAACACCGTTCACGATAAACCCACAAATCAATTCTAATTCAATTCCAATTTATTTATTTAAAAATAGTTGAGTTTTAATTTTAGTTCAAAACTAGTTCATTTCGATAAAAATTTATTTTTATCTTTACAAATGTAGGATTTTTCATCCCAGTTTTTCCCAAATCATTTCTTATGATTTTACACAAATTATTGATATTTTATCAAGGCCCGTACAGTTGATTTCCAACAACGGCCATCGAACTGCACCTACAACGACCTTTTCCAAATTTGATTTGGACATAATTCCAAATACAACCATTAGATTTCAAATTTCCAATATTCGTTAGAAAGCTCTTTTCGATACGAACCCAACGGTTCTGGTTTTAGGAGAATCCGACGGTCGGATCTCCCGTAATGTCTGTTCGAAGTCAATGGTCGAAATTTACGAACTGCCAAGGCGCGGCGCATTCTATTCAGGCCATTATATTATATATATAATATATATTTCGTCGATTTCTATTTAAAACGAATTTTATAAATAGTTTTAAATTCGTTCAAAAACATTTCAACTTCCATTTCCAATTCAATTCAAATTTCAATTCATTCTATATTCAATTCAATACGAATTTGCTTTATATTCAATTCAATTCGAATTTGCTTTATATATATTCGATTTTTATCTCTTTTCAATATTCATTATAAAAACGAATAAATTGATATAAATATCGTTCGCGTCAAAATAGCGCATCTCTAATCAACACGGCTTTATATATTTCAATAATTCCGTTATTCTATTCAACAAATGAATATTTATTCTATTCAATACGTGAATCTATATTTTTGCCAACACATGACTAATCTCAACGAATGAGTACTATCCACGTGTGACTATTTTTGTTATTTAATATATTTTATAAAAATTAAGGTATCTATCGTTTGATTTCAAATCAGACTCCAACCGTAAATTAGTAGGAGAACGATTCCCTGAATATTAACCCCGAAGGCCGAAACCAACATCAGATCAATATCCAGGAGACCACTCATCTTATCTATTTTCCAATTAGTTTCTAATTCTATATATGATAAAGATGTAAATTTTATTGTTAAAATATTTCTTTCAACACATGACTAATCTCAACGGATGAGTACGGTCAACACATGAACCTTTATTTTATAATATAAAGATGTAAATTTTATTATTAAAATATTTCGTTCAACACATGACTAATCTCAACGGATGAGTACGGTCAATACATGAACCTTTATTTTATAATATTCTTTATTTTCTAAATTGGAATGAGGCCCAATCAATTACCATACAAAGTTATTTGTATGGATTCCATACAACACATGTATATAATAGCAACGATACATAATCAACCATCATCCAAAGTGCACTACACTGTATAAGCATCAAATATAGATATCTAACGCTTATAACAGCCTGTCAATCAATCGATCGACATACAACTAATTATTGGGATTAGCGTATGCCGTATTTTATCCCAATACCCGTGTGGGGTTTCAAACAATCAAACACAGATTTTATTTGTGCAGTTGGGCGATGTGTAAAATTTATCGTCCCAATCAATGTCCTTCAAATAGTTGTATATAAACAAACCGTCCGGTTTGTAAATGAATATTTATTTGTTCACATTCACGTTAAAAATTATATTTTTAATGACCAAATTATTTTACTCAACCTATGAATATTCTATTCGGTTCATTTATTAAATAAAATGATATCTTTATTTTTCTAACTTATTTTAGAAAATTTCGGCGGCATAACGGCACGATACTAGAAACGGGACAAGGCCTAGCCTTATCCCCGGTCTAATAATGGCCCACGCCATACACATATCAATCAAATCCATCCCATTTCACCAAACAATCAAATTCAAATCAAATAATCTAACCAACTACACAACCAAACAAACAAGTCCATGGTCTGTGGACGATGGTGTCGGGTGCTACTAAACACCGTATGCATCCTAGTATATATTTATATAACTAGAAAAGAAAAGTTAAAGTGAGAATTTATCACCGACTAGCTAAACCAAACGCCACGACTCTTCAAATGTAGAAGTCTTCTCCGTTCCTTCTTTCATCGCTTTCGTCATCCGTATTCACTACATATATAAAAATTGAATTTTTACTTTGCTATTCAATATATAGAAATCGAATTTTTACTTTGCTATTCAATATATAAAAATCGAATTTTTACTTTCTATATATATAAATAATAATCACATTTTTATTTGTTCGCTTTCAATATAGAAATCATATTTTTATCTCGTTTTCAAGACGATAAAAATCATATTTTTCATATCGACCAAAATTATATTTTTAACTTCTTACTGTGATAAAAATTATATTTTTTACTTCTTGCTGTGATAAAAATTATATTTTTAACTTTTGCATAATATAATTTTTTTTTTATTATTTCTACTCTGTAAAAATCATATTTTTATTATTTTAAAAATATAAAAACCATATTTTTAATACTCTGCATAAGTAAAAATCATACCTCCTTCATGTAATTCAAAAATCTTGTCTTTCCCATCATAAAAATCTCACCTTTATAATTATAAAAATCTTGCCCTTTTATATTCCAAAAATCATATCTTTAACTAAACAAAATCATATTTTTAAGTAAACAAAAATCAGATTTTTAAAGGAGAAATAAAGAAGAGAGCTCACTGTTGATGTTCAAGGAGGGAGGAGTGCTGTCGGAGCTCACAGCGGGATCAAGGAGAGGGTGCAGTCCTCACGGTGGTGCGCGTGGAGCAGTGGCTGTAGCGATGGTTCGGTCTTCATCTCCTAGGGCTTGGGCGCAGCTGACATCAGAAGGGGGAAGAGCGAGAAGAGGGGAGCAGGGCGTCGGCGAGGGGTTTCAGGAGGGCGGAGGGAGTCGGTGGCTGGTGGCGCGGGCTGTGGGGTCAGGCGCGGGTGATGTCGCAGTCGGAAGTGGGAGAAGAAGCGGAGGAAGAAGGAGAAGGAGGGGGTGGTGCGCGGGGTCAGGCCGGGGGGAGGTCTCTGGCTAGGCGCGACGGCGCCGATGAACGGGGGGGGGGGGGGGGCTGCGCGTTTCCATTTTTGTTTTTTTTTGTTTTTTTTTTTGACTGATCGGGTATAAGGGGGGAGGAGTTGACTAAAGGAGAGATAAAGGAGGGGGTGTTTATAATTTTATTTTATTTTAATTTTTTATTGAATTCAAAAAGGTAACCTTTTAATTCGAACACGAAATCAAGCCCAATGACTGTCATCCATAGCTAATTACCCCCATTCCGAACACAATGGGATATGTATCATAAGATGGTTCGATCGTTTCGATCAGTTTTCGTCAAAATCAACATATAACTCTATATATTGAATTTGAACGCGCATTTCAATTTATCGGGGCCACACACTAACTCGAAAAATTCCCGAAAAATATTTTCTAGCTTCGTATTGACGATACGGTCCTAACATAACTAGTTTCATCGAATTCTGAGACCGTTGGAAAAATGGCCATTTTCCAGTCGATTAAAATCAACTGAAACTGGTCAAACGCGTTTTCCTTTACCACGCTCACATATTGATTCGAAAAATTATGAAATTTGGAATCTGGCAATAACTTGACATCACGGATCCAACAAAAGTGGTTTCGTCGAAATCCGAGGTCGTTTGCAAAATGGCTATTTTTAAGGGATGAAATTCCATAGCGACTATTCTGCAAATTCATCTGGACATATCCTTTTATCCCCGCTATGAAATTTTGACTTTTCTGATTCGTTGGAAAGATATTATCAATTAGATTCAAATATTTCTGGTTTCACTAAAATCCGGTTTATTTTGCACCCGGTACATTCATTTGAATTTTGAAATTGAATTATCGAACTACCGCGCCATTTTCTGTTCTATTTATAATTATATATAATTATTTATATTCTAACGATGATCTATATAAATATATATGTTCGAATGCTATTCGAAATAAATTTCTTGTCGTTAATATTTAAAATAATTCATTTTAAATATTCACAATTCGCTAAAAATTGCCAAAATAAAAATTTTAAACTGGCTCGCATTTTCGGGTTGTTACAATAGGGTTATTCCTAGGATGTGGTAGGAGGGTGCCTTCGGTTCATCCTGTTCCTGGATGACTTGTATGGACGGATGTCTGACAGAGTATTTCCAAAAGGATTACATACGTTGGTTTCTTCAAACGTACTATAGTTGGTGGCGGAGAAGGGCACTTCTATTAGCTTAACTACTAGACTATTTTTGTGGACGTCAATTAGTGATATCTGGCGGATCTGACGATGTGGCATTCAAAGTGAATTGTGGCCAGATGTTTCAAAAGATGATTATAACCTCATGCCTCATCAACCGGGAAATGACAAAAATCGGGCAGGCAGCATGGCTTTGTGGGTCGCACCCATTAGGGTGTATTGTCACCATCTAGAGAATATTCATATTTGTTACTTCTTTTCAATTCTGTATCTCCTGGAAAAAACGGTAGCTGCGCACCCGTGAGGTGACAATATATTCGACACACTAAAGAGAAATGAGTGGTCGGTTATGTATGGGCTGGGTTGCAAGACGTTCTTGTTGAACCCAGTGTATTCGCCTCTAGAGATACACCATTGGCAGGTGGTCCCATACCTTGTCATAGTCGGAATCCAATCTCCAATAAGAGCCCATGGTTTTGATGGTATACTATATATGTAGAGCATGAGATGCAAGCGTTCTGCTAGATTGATATTTATTTGTATTTAGACACTATTATAATATCAGAAAAGATATTTATTTCAAAAAAATGTTTTGGGTTATCGTAAGGTAAAACCCGTTCGTGTTTATGTGTGGATTTGGTATTACGATTATCTTTTTCTTTCAAAAAGATTTTTGAACTTTAAAATCAAGTTGGATGATTCTCCTTAATACTGTGCGAGTTTTTCTCACTCTGGTTCACTAGACTGGCCCGGTGTTTTGTAAATGCTCGGGTTAGACCGGGGTGTACAGGTCCAGGTTATCGGATGCTGCGAAGTCCAGAGATGAGCAGGAGGTGTTCAGACGTACGTTATTATATAGCTACTATTCCGCTGTAAGTTGTATGTGAGGACAGGTTATTATAACTGTCCAGATATCACACACATATTTTGTTCTGCTGTGATGTGAAACTCTATTGTTTCTTCTTCTTCTATTCTAATATTTCTCTCTTTCTTATCTCATCCTCTAATTTCTTTCTTCAACGTTCTGGATTTTCGGTACTCGAGTTTGGACACGGGATGTATTTGTGTCGAAAATTCGAGCATCGAATTTTCTGGTTCGTTACAATGATCATAGTATGACTGAGTTTCCTTTCAGCATAAACTGAGTTTCATAACTGAATTCCATTTCCATTTCAGTATAACATAGTATACTGATCTAAAAAATGTGTATACAAGTGTACTGATCTAAACAATGTGTGAGTTACGTAACTGATCTAAACAATGTGTATATGAGTGTATACTGATCTAAACATAACTGAGTTTCATTTGTATTTGCGTTTCATTTACATAACTGAGTTACATAACAGAGGCACAATGTGGTTACAAGTGTACTGATCTAAACATAATTGAGTTTCATTTGCATTTGTGTTTCATTTACATAACTGAATTACATAACAGGGGCACAATGTGGATACAAGTGTATTGATGTAAACATAACTGAGTTACATAACTGATCTAAACAATGTGTATACAAGTGTATACTGATCTAAACATAATTGAGTTTAATTTGCATTTGCATTTCATTTACATAACTGAGTTAACAGAGGCACAATGTGATCACAAGTGTATACTGATCTAAACAATGTGTATACATAGTACAACAGAGGCGCAGAGTGTATACAAGTGTATACTGAGTAAACAATTAGACAGTTACATTGTGGATAAATTTATCAGTAATCAGTAATTTAGGTTTAATGGGCAATGTAGCTAAAATTATCACTAATCTACAATGTGAAAAAGCTTAAAATTATACTTGAAAAACTGCCCATGCATGCTATTTCATGTTACTTCACTGCTCTACATTGCCATAACAACACACAAAAGAACTCCAAACATGATCCAGGACATAGCTAAAGCTTTTGCAAAGAATTTTTATCCTGTCTCGTGTTTTCCATATTCAATGCGCATTAGGGCCAACTCTTCCTTCATATCTGCCACAAATTCATCGGTTTTGCCCTCTTTTGCTTTTGCTTTTGCTTCTGCAGCTTTTCTTCAACACTCTTCTTTTCTATGAGCAATTGCGATATAGTCTTTTCTTTTTCTATCAATTTAACAGTAGTATCATCCAATCCAGCATTGTTGTTGATTTCATACACTTCGCATGCCACATAAAATACTCGCAATCACCATTCTGCACATATCTTAAATTCTCGACTAAAACATCAATGAAAGTTATAATAATTGGCATGGAGCAACCAAAAAAACCTAATTTATACTTACCGGCCACATGGAGCAACCAAAAAAATTCTTCCCCGCATTCGACCCTACCTTCACAGTCCTCATCTTCGCTAGGATTTTGTGGTGCCAGTTCTTTCTCGCAGCCACCGTTGACGAATTAGAAGTAGCAATTGATTGAGCGGTCATTGAACTCGAATTGAAGGAAGAATTAAAGTGATATCACAAATTGTGAATCATTCATTAGGCTTTTAGGCATGTATTTCATGTATTCAGTATTTCTGTGCATAACTAAAACAAAACATGCGTATGTTTATTAGCCAGTCTTACACACATATGCACACACACTTAAGAAATCATGTGTATACTTATTAGATGGCCTTATGGATACAGATCATGATAATACTTAAGAAATGATAACTATCATGTATGTGTAAGCATCCTTATGAAACCATTTTCACAAACCAGTGTATCATGTCTCAATCATCACAAGAAACAACAACCTTGGAAACCCGAGCAATTGTTTAGAACATGCAGCTCATATAAGGTCGATGGTCTACATGTTCACAACCACACTTCATTAGGAACTAAAGTTCTGTGTTATTAAATTGATTAACAACCAAATAGCGGCTCAAAGAACATTTCAGTGAATCAACGTATAACAGAACCACAAAAAAACACCACCAACCAAATAAAATTATACTCATGGTGATAATTATTTCCGTTTTTCGGTAGACTAATGAATACCGATGATAAAAAAACCAACAGAAACGTACATGAGAAACATAGGATAAAAAGCTAGCACCTTTCTTCTTGGATTGACTGTCATTTGATGACGGGGAAGGGGAGAAGTGGGTGCGTTTGGAGTCGAGGACTCATGGAAGAAGTGGAAGACACAGGGAGGGTTGGAGTGGAAGAAGTAGGTGAATGAAAATTAGGGATTGGAATTGGAAATTTGGGGTGAGAATGAACAGATCTACGAAATTGAGAAAGGGGAATCCAATGAGTAACGTAAGTTGATTTCGTATTGGTGTTGAAGTATTTTAACGGACTGGTGAGGTGTCAACTTCAGATGTTGTTTTTAAAAGGTAAATTGACGGATAGATATGCATCTTTTTATAGATGCAGATTGATGATGTGGCAAATTAAACTTATAAGTTTTTAACTATAGCTACTGCAACACAATTTGTTATCTATGGTAACACATTGAAGAGTGCGTTACAATACACCAAAATCAGCATAGCTGTGGAAATTTTTTAGCTAGAAACACCTTGGATTTTCGTTGTAGTAGGCAATCTATGGCGTAATGCAAGTAGATATGTGGCTGTTAACCACATGGTCGGAGGTTCAAGCCCTCCTATCGCCAAAATGTTAACAATATTTTTCGTCAACACCGGAGATAGGTCTATAGAAGTGGACCTAAGAGAAAAATAGGTTGTTTAGCCTCTGCAAGTTTGATTTTGCTTACCGTTTCCTAGGTATCAAGGTCTAGAATCCGAAAGAATTGATGCTCTTCCCTCGATGGGGTGAGTATCACACTTAAGCAATTCAAGAACCAACAGTTATCCCAGGAGGACGAATTTCTAAACACAACCCTTGATAAGGACTTAGCATATGGTAGGAGGGTTTCTTCTCTAAGCTTGTTGAAGAGTCTATGCTTATAGGAAGGGTTTAAACTTGTGGGAAGGGGTGTTTCACTTGACCTGTGGAAAGGCTTGGTCGAAGGTTCATGTATGTGTAGGAAACAAATAGTAAGCTGCGGCAACAATGACTAGGAAATATCATAACAAATTCAAAAAGAAATATCATAAGTATCAACTCACTCTTTATTGATCTTTGATTTAGAATACCAGAATAAAATAAGAGAAATCCCCAAACTGATTTAAGGATAAGGGTTTACTCTAGAGAAAAGAGTACAAGAATCAGAATGAGAAAAATTGTCCTCAAAATGTGACTCTGGGGTCTTATTTATAGAGAATTCGGGGCCCCTTCTGTTGTTGGGCCGTTGGACCTACAGGAACCTCTATCGACCGATTTTCCCTTCAGTCTCAGGTGCTTTAGTTTTCGGCCACTTTATGGTGCTGGTTATAGCTTATGTAGTGAAGGTTCTAGACAGTTGGGGCTTCTTTGAGATAGATATGAGCTCTCAGTTGTTTGCTCTCGGTTATAAGCTTCCAGATATAGGCTCCCGGTTTTCCCATGAATACTTAGAGAAGCTTGCCCTCATGATGTATGTAGAAAGCTGCCGGTTCGGAACCACTGTCGGTGTCTGTACTAAGTAGAATTGTGACACCCCACATCCATTAATGTCACTCACAAAGGGAATGCATTAAGTTTCGTGAAGCATTATAGGTAAACAAAAACAGAAATATTACAACATAGATATAAAATGGTAGTGGAATTAAAAACTTTATTTAATCATAGAGCAACGTGGTTTGAAAACATCACATGTCTGAAATACATAAAAGCCATTACATCATTAAAACTACCGTCTTGTACTTTAAAACAATAGAGTACATAAAAGAAGCAAAATTCCCCAAAATAAAACATAGCCATAGTAGCAAGGATAGGAGCTTGAGCCATACGTCTAAGCAGCTCCAGCAAAATGAAAGCAGAATCACGGTCAAGCCTGAGTATTCCCACCCTAAGAACCTTGGGGGAGGGGGGAGGACGGAAGAAAGAAGAGGAAATAAAAAAGGTCAGACATAAAGTCTGGCGAGTGCAGTTATTTTTAGCGAGTAAATAAGAAAAACTAGCATGACAGGTGTGACACCCTGGAATTTTAACGACACTAAAGATGATGAATTAATGTGAAATACTCTATTAACAATGAATTAAGGAAAACTTGATTTAATATTCCGAATTAAGTAAAATGGACTACGCCATTGCGTCCGTCTCGAAATTCTGGTCAAAATAGACACCTAGTTTGCGTAAATTGGACACCGTATGAAGAAGTTATTAAGGTTTGAAGTTTGTATGCGGACAGGAAGAATATTATATAATATGTTCAAAAATTCAAAAATGGGCCCAGAAATTCGAAATTCGGTTCAAAATTCGAAATTTGGGAAGGCGGCAGATTTCCCGCTTAGGTGGGTCTACCCACTCAAAGTGGGGTCGACCCATAGGTCGACCTACTCAAAGGGAGGTCGACCCACCCCTGGCAGATCTAGGCGAAATACTTCGTTTTGTATCTGGACACCTTTTGGAGCAATATTCATTGAACCCTAGGCTATATAATAGACGTTAGACCAAGGATTTATTCATCTAAAAATAATGCTGACAACGAAGATCTGCTGCAACAAAAACTAAAATGGCCGTTCTTCTTCTAAATCAATTCAAAGAAGATTATACATATTCGAAGATTGCTACAACAAATTCAACGATGGCTACAACAACTTGTTCAACATGTTCTCTGTAGTAATTTGGATCCATTTCCTTAGATCTATTCAATGTGAGTTCATGTTATTTTTAGATCTGAATATTTAAATAGTAATCTTGATATGTATGTAAAAACGAGATCTTGAATCGGTGCCTAATCAGTTCTATTATGACATAATTATCAGATCTGCTTTTATATGTTCATATCGCCACCATGTTAAATCTTTTCATAATATGCCTATTCAGTTTATGCCTATTTCTATTTGTTTATTATTGATTTGTTATTATGCCTGTTCTTGATTATCTTCACTCCCTCTTTTTCCCTTTTTATTTTTATATAGCCAGGCTACATTCGAGCCTAGGCCTAACACTGAAAAATGCGAACATGCGAAACTAGGAACGATTGGGAAAGATATAATTTGGGACATAAATTAGGACGTATTTGAATATGAATTTTAGGCATACATTGGAAAATATGCGGATATGGATTCGGGTACAACTTGTATTGGAATGGGTGAATACGGACAAGGGACATAAATTGGAAAATATGTAGATTTAGGTTTGTGCATAACATATATATATATATGTATGTATGTATGTATGTATATGTCGTGACTTATAACTTGGGAAAAAAAGCATATGGCGCATAATTAAAAGGTGAATTGAAAAGGGGTGTAAAAGTCTATGATTTGAATAGTGAATTGGGCATATAACTAAATATGGGGAAAAAGAGAAATAATCACGTATAATGACATAGGTAGATTTGGATAAAAATGGAATGTCCAGTAATTACAATTAGGAATTGTAATTGCACTTATGACACGAGGTTAGGTTGCATTAGTGGTGGAAGTCTGCCCGGACTCGACCGGCACATCCAGCAGCCACTAATGTTGAACCTAATGTGCGAGGTCTAAGTGTGCAAATACGAATCGGGGTAAGACACGAGGTTAGACCCAACTGTGGAATAAGACTCCCCAGACCCGATTGGCATATCCAGCATCCACACGTTGTAGGCCTAATGTGGGTGGTCTAGCCCATTATAACCACAATTGGACATGGTAATGAATTGGACTACTTAAACTAATTTAATCCATAAGGATTGTATGATTATAAACTTAAGTTAGGGTTAAGTAAAATTGGACGGGTAGTGGGTGGGTTAAGTAAATCTGAGAGGTTGGGTAATATTTACATATAGGCCCATAAATTTAACCCGATAAGGTTATGTAATTAAGACACCTAGTGGTATACATAACCAGTAGAAATAATAACGTTATGTAATTGGATGACACCTTATAGGGTAAGCATAACTTGTAGAAATGTTAGGATTAGATATGCATAATAATCTGCTAAGTAAACAACGATAAGTTGTAGTGACTGTGTGAATTGAATTTATGATTAAATGAGAAAGAATGAGGAAAACTTGTAAAATAAATAAGTTATATTTAATCATAAATGGTAAGTGACATGTTAATTAGGAAACATGTGAATTGAGATATACTTAATAATTTATTAAGGAGAACACGTTATTGTAATGATGTAACTAAGCAAGAATATAAAATAGACTGTGGATTACTGACCTTGGGCCATAATCTAAAGAATAACATGTTGTGGGCCAATTAATAAACATAAATGTATTAAGTTATATGAATGAAATTAGTAAGCAAGAGAAACTTGGTAAATTGGGATAAGAATTCAATACAAACGGGAAATAACCAAGTTAAATGGGAACCTAGTGAGGTAAGGCAAGCGCATAAAAGAATGTTTAGACATAGTGTCTAACAACATATTAAAGTAAGGCGCTTGAACCAGTCCGTATGTTTGAGGGTGAATAATCCAACGGGGTAGATCATCGAGGTATTGTAAGACAGGAGGGGAGTGCACATTCATCTGATTGTTATGACGGCTCCAAAGGACTGGAAGGGGAAGCACGCGGCTTGCTGAAGTACATAAGGTGCTCCTAGTAGTCCTCTGTGCGGTGACAGATGTCTTAGGCTGTACTTGTAGAGGTTGGGTCTGCGCGTAACTACTAGGTGGATGGGCCTTGACTGCAGATGTAGCTATGCAGTCAGAATGCTGTGACGAGGTGACACCAGGGTGATTCGACTGTTGCCTCATGAGGAGGTAGAGAGGATCATGACCAACAAGGATAGTAGACCGTCGGATATCTGTCATCGACAGCCAGCGGGATGCGAAAGACTAGAGCTAAACCTAAGATACCATTTCACCTTTCACTATTGAGGTACGGGTTGAGGGTAGACGCCACAAGGATGTTTAGATTGGTTGTTAATAGGGGCGGTCGCTTAGCTCTTATAGTCTTTACTAGTTGAGGGAGGGGCCGAGGTTGGGCCATAACCACCATGAAAATAGACCCTAGGTATATCTTCATATAGAGGCTCTTTAAAGATGGGCCTGTATAGATATGGAAAAGCTCCCGACCGAGTTTCCTGTTTCTTGTATCGCCCTATCGTGGAACTCGGTGCACATTAGAGGACGTGCGATTGAGGCATCGAGCTACAATTACAGTACATACGTGGTACAGTCTAGATATATGCATATCTGCTATGGGTGGTACATCGTAGACTAGAGGGCATTATTCCGATAAGGAATTTGATTCAATCGATGGTGGCAGTCCATACACTTATGTAGCATAGTAATGATAGATATATGCGGAACATAACATTTTATATAGAGATCCGTACGTCACTCCGGCGTAGGATGAGGGATTGCATTCATTACGGTGGAGACCGTGCGAGTGGGGTACCATGGGGTGTATATAATTATTGAGAGATAGCTACATATATTGTATTAGGTGAATCCATGGGAAAGTAAATGGGTATGATGCGCGTATAAGTCTTGAGTGCTATTAACCTAAGTAACCTAATAATTAAGAAAATTTAATGGGACAGTATTAGTAGGGATCATTCTACTTTTGATATACTAGTATCTACGCGGTGTAGAGAAATGTATTTAAGAAGCGCAATATATCATGTTCATCTTATCTTGCTTAGTTCACACTTGCTATTGTTACTATTATCTTGTTCTTCCAATTTTATATACTTGCCATGATACTTTTATTTATTTATATTTAAAAATAAGTAGACTCGCCAGACTTTATGTCTGATCCTTTTTGTTTCCTCTACTCTCTCTTCCGTTTTCCCCCAGGTTCTCAGGGTGGAAGTGCTTAGACTTGATTTGGATTCTTTCAGCTTAGCTTGAATTTTGGATATAGATGTACTGCATTGACTTCTTGTCAACTCTCTTATGGCTATGCAAGGGAAATATAGTTTTATGCTTTTGTACTCTGATACTTTTGGCAAGACAGATTATTTATGTAATTGGTTACTTCAAACTTATGATGTAAACTCCGTATTGGGGACCATGATGTTTTGATTTAAATAAAGTTTTTTTTTTAGTTTTTAATTCCGCTGCTATTTTACATGTCTGTCTTGTGCTATTATGTTCTTATTTACCTATAACGCTTCACGGAACTTAATGCATTCCCTTAGTGAGTGACATTAGTGGGCGTGGGGTGTCACATTTGGTATCAGAGCATATGGTTATAAGATCGATAAAATACTTTGAAAATGGTTTTCAAAAAGGTCTCAAAAACAAAGTATTTTAAAATAAAAAGTCTGTTTTTGAAAAGCATATTTCCCAAATCCATAAATATCTTCTCGATTCTCCGCTTGATTCCTTTTCCTTTAGTTCGGGGAACTGTTTCTTCCCGAAAGAGTATCTCTATTTCGGCATGGTTCTATAGGAATGTTAAAACTACGGTACATGTCAAAGGGAAAATAAGTGCCCAACCTACATCTTTAGCCGTAATGGTTTCACCTGCGGCTTATTTTCTTTCAAGCCTCGTAAGAATTTCCATGCGATGGAGGAAAATTTCAAGAGACTAGTTAGCATGTTGCACAAGGATGGTAAAAAGGAGAATAAGGGATTTGGGGCTAAGGAGCACAGCCCAAAGAAGAAAAGAGGAAATACCATAATTTCGGAACGGCAGGTCATCTGAAAAAGGATTGTAGAAATAGGAAAGGCGTTGTCACCACTTTGGTAACGTAGGACACCTTATTACGGAGTGCCCATAGAGAAAAGGACAAGGCCAGAGGGTAGGAACTTCTCGAGGACAAGCTAATGTTCTCATAGTTGGTGGACAAGATAGGGGTAGGAAAGTTTCCATTGATGGATTGATTTCTATTTTTGATCATCCTGTTAGGATTCTTTTTCTGGCGCTTCGCATTCTTTTATATCTGATTCTTTAGTTGAGTCTCTGCACCTAGATACTAGTACGGTTTTGGATCCCGTTGCTATCCCAAACCCCATTGGAGGTACAGCTCATTTATCGAAGATTTGTCAGGTTTTGAGGATCTCTATGTTAGGCGTCGAGTTTGGTTGCGACGCATACGTTCTTGATTTCAGGAGATACAGTTTGATTCTAGGGATGGGTTGGTTAACTACATATATGGAGCCGTTCTAGATTGTTAGAGGAGAGTCGTTAGACTTCTAACTTGCCATAGAAAGACTCTCGAGATTTCTTATGACCCCAAAAGGCTTTGTCGTGCTTAGTCTCCTAGAACCTCTTGATATATCTAACTGTGATTTGCGATCTGTACCAATAGTTGCGGGTATCCTGATGTTTTGATGAGGTTCGGGGTTTACCCCTGAGGTACGAGATTGTTTTCCGCAAATACTTGGTGGACAATGCAAAGCGAGTTGCATTGCCGGTGTGACATATGACTCCTAAAAGAAAAGAGGGAACTTTGTAAGCAAGTAGGGGGAGCTACTTGAGAAGAGGTTTGATAGGTGAATTATATCGGAATGGGAAACCTATTGACGACAGTCCTTGAGAAAGCCCGTCATTCTAAGACGACTATTCATTTAAGAGGCGATAAAATGAATAGAGTTCGAGGTAGTGAAGGCAAACTTGCGAGAGGAAGTGGAAGTATAGAAGGAAGCAATGATAGGATGAATTCCGACTTGCATGCTTGGATCGGAGGTTAAGAAATTGTGCAACAAAGAAGTGAACCTAGTAAGAGTACAATGGGGAAAGGTCCGCAAGAACGCTACTTGGGAGGCTGAAGACAAGATTCATGCTTCATATCCTTTCCTTTTCTAGAATATATTCTTAAATTCTTTTTTTTTCCTTTCAAGCTTCGAATTACTACTTGTATCTATCGTTTGAATATCTCCTATCGATTGAGTCTTTAGGAAAAAAACTAATGAATATAAACATGTTTTTGAGACATGTTATGTTTGACGGATGCAAGTGGTTGCTAGTGACTGCTCGCGGATGAATATATACACACAATAGGCACTAGATCGGCTCAATCACTTACATATTGCATATTAATGTGTGTACATTTTTAAATTTTTTATGGATTATCATTACATTGTTGTTGCATTTGGATGGATGATTGTGCACACATATAGAACTTACATGGATTAGGATGATTTGCATACATTTTGGTTGCATGGCACAAACATACATTGCATTAAGGAGGTCAAATGAATCAGAAGACCGCTTGATCTTTCACATTAGTTTACATACATATACACACACTATTGCGTATGTTCATAAAAGCATTATAAATTCCTTAAGGACAATGGATGCATGTGATTGTTAGATGGATGTATGACTATTGGATGTTAGGATATACGTTCTTCTTAACTTAGAGATTTCGGGGACGAGATCCTTTGAGTAAGGGAGAATGTAACACCTTAGAATTTTAACGACACTAAAGATGATGAATTAAAGAATAATTAGTGTGAAATACACAGTTAACAATGAATTAAGGAAAACTTAACTTAAAATTTTGAATTAAGTATAATGAACTACTCCATTACGTCCATCTCGAAATTCTGGTCAAAATAGACACCTGGTTTGCGTAAATTGGATACCGTATGAAAAAGTTATTAAGGTTTGAAGTTTGTATGCGCACAGGAAGAATATATATATATATATATATAATAGGTTCAAAAATTCAAAAATGGGTCCAGAAATTCGAAATTCGATTCAAAATTCGAAATTCGGGAAAGCGGCAGATTTCCCGCTCAGGTGGACCCACCCACTCAAAGGGGGTTCGACCCATAGGTCGACCCACCCCTGACAGATCTAGGCGAAATACTTCGTTTTGTATCTGGATACCTTTCTGAGCAAGATTCATTGAACTCTAGGCTATATAAAGGACCCTAGACCAAGATTTTATCATCCAAAAATAATGCAGACGGTGAAGCTCTGCTGCAATGAAAATTAAAATGGACTTTCTTCTTCTAAATCAATTCAAAGAAGATTATACATATTCGAAGATTGCTACAACATATTCAACGATGGCTACAACAACTTATTCAACATGTTCTTCGCAGTAATTTGGTAATCCATTTCCTTAGACCTATTCACTGTGAGTTCATGTTATTTTTAGATCTGAATATTTAAATAGTAATCTTGATATGTATATAAAAACTGGATCTTGAATCGGTGCCTAATCAGTTCTATTATGACATAATTATCATATTTGCTTTTATATGTTCATATCTCCACCATGTTAAATCTTGTCATAATATGCCTATTCAGTTTATGCCTATTTCTATCAGTTTATTATTGATTCTTTATTATGCCTATTCTTTATTCTCTTCTCTCCCACTTTTTCCCTTTTTATTTTTATATAGCCAAGCTACCTTCGAGCGTAGGCCTAACGCTAAAAAATGCGAACATGTGAAATTGGGAACGATTGGGAAAGATATAATTTGGGACATAAATTGGGACGTATGTGAATATGAATTTTAGGCATACATTGGAAAATATGCGAATATGGATTCAGGTATAACTTGTATTGAAATGGGTGAATATGGACTAGGGACATAAATTGGAAAATATGTAGATTTGGGTTTGTGCATAACATATATATATGTATGTATGTATGTATGTATGTATATGCCTTGACTTATAACTTGGGAAAAAGAGCATATGGTGCATAATTAAAAGGTGAATTGAAAAGTGGTGCAAAAGTCTATGATCTGAATAGTGAATTGGGCATATAATTAAATATGGGGAAAAAGAGAAATAATCACCTATAATGACATAGGTAGATTTGGATGAAAATGGAATGTCTAGTAATTACAATTAGGAATTGCAATTTCACTTATGACACGAGGTTAGGTTGCATTAGTGGTGGAAGTCTGCTAGGACCCGACCGGCATATCCAGCAGCCACTAATGTTGAACCTAATGTGAGAGGTCCAAGTATGAAAATACGAATCGGGCTAAGACACGAGGTTAGACCCAACTGTGGAATAAGACTACCTGGACCCGCCCGGCATATCCAGCGTCCACACGTTGTTGGCTTAATGTGGGAGGTCTAGCCCATTATAACCATAATTGGACATGGTAATGAATTGGACTACTTAACCTAATTTAATCAATAAGGATTGTACGATTATAAACTTAAGTTATGGCTAAGTAAAATTGGATGGGTAGTGGGTGGGTTTAATAAATCTGAGGGAGTGGGTAATATTTACATATAGGCCCATAAACTTAAACCGATAAGGTTATGTAATTAAGACACCTAGTGGTATACATAACCGGTAGAAATAATAAAATTTATGTAATTGGAAGACACCTTGTAGGGTAAGCATAACCTGTAGAAATGATAGAATTAGATATGCATAATAATCTGCTAAGTAAACAACGATAAGTTGTAGTGACGATGTAAATTGAATTTATGATTAAATGAGAAAGAATGAGGAAAACATGTAAAATAAATAAGTTATATTTAATCATAAATGGTAAGTGACATGTTAATTTGGAAACATGTGAATTGAGACATACTTAATAACGTATTAAGGAGAACATGTTATTGTAATGATGTAACCAAGAAAGAATATAAAATAGACTGTGGATTACAGATCTTGGGCCACAATCTAGAGAATAACATGTTGCGGGCCTATTAATAAACTAAAATGGATTAAGTTATATGATTGAAATTAATAAGCAAGAGAAACTTGGTAAATTGGGATAAGAATTCAATATGAATGGGAAATAACCAAGTTAAATGGGAACCTGGTGAGGTAAGGCAAGCACGTAAAAGAATGTTTAGACATAAGGTCTAGCAACATATTAGAGAAAGGCGCTTGGACTAGTCAGTACGTTTGAGCGTGAATAACCCAACGGGGTAGATCATCGAGGTGTTATAAGACAGGAGGGGAGCGCACATTCATCTGATTGTTATGACGGCTGCAAAGGACTAAAAGGGGAAGCACGCGGATTCCTGAAGTTCGTAAGGTGCTCCTAGTAGTCCTTTGTGCGATGACAGATTCTTAGGCTGTACTCGTAGAGGTTGGGTCTGCACGTAACTACTAGGTGGTTGGGCCTTGACTGCAGATGTAGCTATGCAGTCAGAATGCTGTGATGAGGTGACACCAGGGTGATTCAATGGTTGCCTCACGAGGAGGTAGAGAGGTTCAATACCAACAAGAATAGTAGACCGTCAGATATCTTTCATTGACAGCCAGCGGGATGCGAAAGACTAGAGCTAAACCCAAGATTCCATTTCACCTTTCACTATCGAGGTACGGGTTGAGGGTAGACGCCACAAGATGTTTAGATTGTTTGTTATTATGGGTGGTCGCTTAGCACTTGTAGTCTTTACTAGTTGAGGGAAGGGCCGAGGTGGGGCCATAGCCACCACGAAAACAGACCCTAGGTATATTTGTATATAGAGGCTCTTTAAAGACGGGCCTGTACAAATATTGAAAAGCTCCCGACCGAGTTCCGTGTTTCTTATATCGCCCTGCCGCGGAACTCGGTACACATTAGAGGACGTGCGATTGAGGCATCGAGCTATAATTACAGTACATACATGGGATAGTCTAGACACATGCATACCTGCTCTGGGTGGTGTATCGTAGACTAGAGGGCATTATTCTGATAAGGAATCCGATTCAATCGATGGTGGTAGTCCATACGCTTATGTAGCATAGTAATGATAGATATATGCGTAACGTAACATTTTATATAGAGATTTGTACGTCACTTCGGCATAGGATGAGGGACTGCGTTCATTATAGTGGAGATCGTGTGAGCAGGGTACCATGGGGTGTATCTCAATATTGTGAGATAGATACATATATTGTATTAGGTGAATCCATGGGAAAGTAAATTGGTACGATGCACATGTAAGTCTTGAGTGCTATTAACCCAAGTAACCTAATAATCAAGAAAATGTAATGGAATGGTATTAGTAGGGATCATTCTACTTCTGATATACTAGTATCTGCGCGGTGCAGAGAAATGTATTTAAGAAGCGCAATATATCTTGTTCATCTTATCTTGCTCAGTTCACTCTTGTTATTGTTACTGTTATCTTGTTCTTCCAGTTTTATATACCTGCCATGACACTTTTATCTATTTATATTTAAAAGTAACTGGACTGGCCAGGTTTTATGTATGACCCTTTTTGTTTCCTCTTCTCTCTCTTCTGTTTCTCCCCTAGGTTCTCAGGGTGGAAGTGCTTATAATTGATTTGGATTCTTTCAACTTAGCTTGGAATTTGGATATAGATGTACTGCTTTGACTTCTTGTCAACTCTCTTATGACTTTGCAAGGGAAATATAGTGTTATGCTTTTGTACCCTGATATTTTTGGCAAGATAAATTATTTATTTAATTGGTTACTTCAAACTTATGTTGTAAACTCAGTATTTGGGACCATGATGTTTTGATTTAGATAAAGTTTTTTTAAAGTTTTTAATTTTGCTATTATTTTACATGTCTATCTTGTGCTATTATGTTCTTATTTACCTATAACGCTTCACGGAACTTAATGCATTCCCTTAGTGAGTGACATTAACGGACATGGGGTGTCACAACAGGCAAATAAAGTGGATAAGAGAGAGATAACAACATATAAGGCAGGTATGACAAGGTAAACATGATAGAGTGTATATACTTCTCTAAAGATTACTCTACACTAATACTAGTATCACCAGAATGAGATGATCCGAACAACTATAAGATGGTAGACTTAGGCATACGTCCAGATGTATCCTAACCACTATCCTAATCGATCGGCTCCATACTCCACGTAGATACGCCGTGTCGGCCCCGCCATAGGATGTATCACGTCCTACAGTGAAAACTTTCGCTGATATGCACAGCCATATCTACAGGTGTCACGATCGTTTAGCCCGCTCTACCCGGCCCATGTACGCTTATGTCTCCGATTGGTTTGCGCCGCCCACATAATCCTCCTCGTTTGGATCTCTTACATTCAGCCCAGTAAGTGTGCCCCAACTTCAACCTAGTTCAGAGTACTCGTTTGATACCTATTAAGGGTTACTGACTGAAATGGGTCCCACACAATTTGATACACGCTCTCCCCTTGTCTTGTATCCCCACTAGGATTTCCATCAGTTATGTATACCACTAGGTGCCTTTAATTACACAACCCAATCATTTCTACAAGTTATGCTTACCCTAAAATGGTGTCTTTAATTACATAACTCTAATATTTCCATCGGTTATGTATACCACTAGGTGTCTTTAATTACATAACCTTATCAGGTTAAGTTTGTGGGTGTATATGTAAATATTACCCACCCCCTTAGATTTACTTAACCCAACCACTGTTCAACCAAATTTATTTAACCCCAACTTAAGTTTATATTCATACAATCACTATGGATTCAACTAGGTTAAGAATTCAAGGTTTATTCCATATTTCATTTATGGTTATGGCATGCTAGACCTCCCACATTAAGCCTACCATCTATGGATGTTGGACATGTTGGGTGGGTCCGGGCAGACTTGTTCCACAAGTTGGGCTTAACTTCGTGTCTTAGCACGTCTCGTATTTGTGCACATAGACCTCCCATATTAGATTCACCACTTATGGTCGCTAGATATGCAGGGCGGGTCCGGGCAGACTTGCACAAGTGTAATCTAACCACGTGTCTAGGCGCAATTACAGTTTTTAATTACTGTAATCTTAGGCATTTTATTATTAACCAGTTTTCACTTATGTCGTTATAGGTAATAGTTTTCATGCCCCTTATTCCCCAATTATGTTCATAGTGAACTATATGTCCAAAGTCATAAACATATACATTATTCAAATTATGCCAATTTTCACCTTTTTACCAATTATGCCCAAATTCCCAGTTTACAAGATATGCCCAATTTCAATGTTTTCCCCCCTCGTTTCCAAACTAAGGTAATTGTATAATTTAGCGGCATACCTAGGCTCGAAAATAGCCTGGCTATATAAAATAAAAGGGAAAGGGTGAAGGGAAGATGACAGAGATAATTATTCTACCAGAACTGACATAAGCGTATGATGCCATAATGATAAGTTGGACATATAAGCACAGATCGGTGAACTTGTGATAATTAATCAAGTTCTAACATAGTAGGGAAGTCATAATAGGCATGATTAGATCTAAATAAGAATTTAGATGTCCAACTAATGCCAGATCTAAATTGACCACAACATGATAATCATAAGTAGATCCAAATAACAAATTAGATCTGTAATTAAAAGTAGATCTGACATGATAAGGGTTGATATCCAGGTCATAGTCAATTCAAAATGTCATAGTTCGCAAATTACAATAGATCTGATATGATTCAGTCACAGGCATAGATCCAAATTACAATATCATGGATTCATAAATTACAATAGACCTGATATAATTCAGTCACAGGCATAGATCCAAATTACAGTCATATCATACTTTACTTTCAATTATTTAAATCTAAAGGCAATTGAAACTCACGGCGTTTGGATATAAAACAATAGAAGTAGAAAAATAGTTGATGAATCACATATCTACGCTTGAATCTTTAAATTTTGATTGCAGAAGAATAAGAGATTTGATTCAGTCCAGGAACTGATAGTATTTAGGCCTCCATTGATTTTTAGTGAAGAAAACAAGAGAAATAAGCCTGTATTTACAGGTGCCAGCCCCAGAACCGACTTAGCTATGTCAGCCCTAAGGGGGTCGACACCCCCTTGAGGGGTTGACCTAGGGGTCGACTCCCCTAGGCTGGAATTTTCCCGCTCATCCCGAATTCTGGAATTTGAACCATTTTGAACTTTCTTGACTTGATTTTGAATTCTTGGACCTTATATATAAACATATACATACATACATACATATGTGTGTGTGTATATATATATATATATAATTATCGTGCACATATACAAACTTCAATCCCTCATAACTTCTTCATACATTGTTTATTTTATGCAAACCAAATATCTATCTTGACCAGAATTTTGAGACGGACACAATGGCATAGTCCGTTTCCCTTAATTTTGAGTGCTAAATTAATTATTATTTAATTTATCCTCTTTTACTGTTGTTAAAATATGGGGTGTTACATTCTCCCCTACTCATAGGATTTCGTCGCTGAAATCTTCAAGTTAAGAAGAATGCATATCCTGCCATCCATCACCCATCTACTCATCCATCAATCACCGACATCCATTGTCCTTAAAGACTTTTAATGCTTATATGAACATATGCAAAGGTGTGTGTATATGTCCCAATACTAATGCGAAGATCAGGCAGTCTACTGATTCAGTCGACCTCCTTAATGCAAGTATGTTAGTGCCATGAATCCAACGTGTATGCAGTAATCCTATTATAATATGTAAGTTCTACATGGGTGCACATACATCCGTCTAAAGAAACATCCATATGATAATACATTCAATTTCATTCACAAAAAGAAGAAAAATACACACATATCCATATGCGGTATGAGAGTGATTGAGCCGATCTAGTGCCTTATGTGTGTATATGCATCCACGAGCAACCACTTGCATCCATCATACATAACATGTTTCAAACACATGTTTACAATCATGGGACTCCTACCTAAAGGTAGATGATTCGATCGATAGGACATACTTAAATGGTAGAAACAAGCATAAATAAAGGGCTTTGGAAAACATCATGAACGCCAGATAGTCTTTATGGCAGCTTTGCTCTATAGGCCATTTGGCCAATCATTTCTGTTATGGGAAATGGCCCTACGAATCTTGGTGCCAATTTCCCTACAGATCCGAAGCGAACCACATTCCTGAAAGGTGACACTTTAATGAAAATCATATCCCCTACTTCAAATTCAATGTCAGTCCTTCTCTTGTCTACGTAGGATTTCTTCCTATCTTGAGCGGTCTTCATTCGTCGTCTAATAAGATCAATCTTCTCGGACGTTTCTCTAACCATATCTGGTCCAAACAATAGCCTTTCTGTAGATTCCCACCAGCAAGTTGGTGACCTACAGGGTCGTCCGTATAATGCTTCGAAGGGTGCCATGCCAATGCTAGCTTGACAACTGTTGTTATAGACAAACTCTACTAAAGGAAGATGCTCTTCCCAAGTCCCTCCGCAGTCTAGGATAGACAATCTCAAAAGATCTTCTAGAACTCTGTTCAACGTCTCCGTCTTCCCATTGGTCTGAGGATGATAAGCGGTGCTCAAACGTAACTGTGTACCTAATGCTTCTTGCAAACTCCTCCAAAACTCACTAGTGAATATGGGGTCACGATCGCTTACGATACTGGAAGGTACTCCATGAAGATGGACTATCTCTCGACCACATACTGCTGCCAACCATGCTGCCGTCCTTGTACTCTTAACTGGAATGAAATGGGTGCTCTTATTAAGTCTATCTACTACCACCCAAATACTGGTGTTGCCTCTCTTTGATCTAGGCAAACCATCAATGAAATCCATAGACACGCTCTGCCACTTCCATTGTGGCACCTCCAAAGGATGAAATAAACCATCGTGCTTCTTTTGCTCAGCTTTGACTTGCTGACAAACTAAACATTGAGAGACAAACTCCGCCACGTCTTTCTTCATCCCAGCCCAAAAGAAAATCCTCTTCATGTCCTTATACATCTTATCACCACCTGGATGAATATCATATTAGAATTATGGGATTCCGCTAAGACTGCCTTTAACAGACTTCCAATTTGAGGAACACAAAGCCTTCCATCTTGTCGCAACCACCCTTTATCGTCAATGGAATACCTATTAAGGTGACTAGAAGTCTCCCCTTTACTGAGCCTATCCAAGATGTCTAAAATCTGTGGATCATCTCTCTATGAAGCTCCTATCTGATCCATAAGAGTAGTTAGTATCTCTAGCGATGCAAACAAACTAGTCAAAAGCTCGGTGGAGGGTCTAAAATCAAAAGCCGATATGAACTCCAAGCTTTTCCTTTCCACAAACAAAGGACTTAAGACCATCTTCTGTCTACTCAATGTGTCTTCCACCAAGTTACCCTTGCCAGGGGTATAAGAAATCTCGAAATCATAACAAGCTAGGAACTCTATCCACCATTGTTGCCTTAATTTAAGACCCGTCCGCGAGAACAAATATTTGAGAGATTTATGATCGGTGTACAACTCGAACTACTCTCCAAGAAAATAATGATGCTACATCTTGAATGCCAATACTATGGCAGCTAGATCTAAATCATGGGTTCGGTAGTTCTCCTCATGGACTCTTAGCTGTCTTCCTCCATAACATACTACCCTTCCTTCTTGCATCAGAACCGCACCAGGCCCCGTACCACATGCATCGGTGTAAACTATAAACACTTTATTTCCATCGGGCAAGGTCAAGACTAGGGCTATCGTCAGAGCCATCTTCAGTTGTTGGAAAGCGACATCACAATATATATCCCATGAAAACTCCAAATTCTTCTTCGTCGGCCTGGTGAGAGGGGCTAATACCTTTGCGAAGTCCTTAATGAACTTCCTATAATAGCCTGCTAAACCCAAAAAGCTTCTCACCTCCGTTGCATTCTTTGAAATCTACCAGTCCTCAACTGCAACCGCCATTGCGGGATCTACTGTTATCCCTTCTTTAGAAACCACATGCCCTAGGAATCTCGCCTCTTTTCTCCAAAAGTGGCATTTGGAGAATTTTTCCTTAAGATGACGCGCACGGAGAGTTTCTAAAGCTTCCCTCAAATGTTGGGCATGCTCTTACTCACTCTTTGAGAAGATCAAGATATCATCAACAAAGACCACGATGAATTTATTTAGAAACTCCCGAAACACCCTACTCATCAGATTAACAAAATAGGCGAGTGCATTCATTAACATAAAAGGCATTACGAGCCATTCAAAGAAACCATCTGGAGTCCTAAAAGCGGTCTTATCTATACTGTCCTTAGCCACCCTCAACTGATGAAACCCCGTGGCCAGGTCTAACTGAGAAAATACCGAGGTACCAACAAGCTGGTCGAACAAGTCATCTATCCACAGAAGTGGGTGCCTGTTCTTCTTGGTGAGCTTATTCAACTCTTTATAGTCCACACACAAGCGAAGCGAACCATCCGCCTTAGTTGCGTATACCACTAAAGCACCCCATTCAGATATGCTTCGCCTGAAAAACCTTTTCTCAAGTAGCTCCCCTACTTTCTTGTTAAGCTCCCTCCTTTCCCTTGGGGCCATGCGGCGCACAGGTAATGCAACCCGCTTTGCATTATCTACCAAATATATGCAAAAATCTATCTCGCGCCTCTAGGGTAAAACCCGTACCTCATCAAAAACATCAGAATAATCTCAGACCACTAGAACAGATTGCAAATCATCGATAGATGCATCAAGAGACTCTAGGAAACTAAGCATAATAGATCCTTGTGGGTCACAAGAAATCTTGAGGGTCCTCCTACGACAAGTCAGAAGCCTAACGACCCTCCTCTCACAATCTAGAATGGCACCATACATGGTTAGCCAATCCATCCCGAGAATCAAACCATAGCCCATAAACCCGAGCACATACACATCACACTCAAACTCAACGCCTAAGATAGATATCCTCAAACCCTGACAAATCATAGATAAATGAGCCGAAACACCAATGGGATTTAAGACAATAACGGGATCCACTACCATAATAGTATTTAAGTGTAGAGATTCAAACACAGAACTAGATATAAATGAATGTGAAGAGCTAGAATCAAAAAGAGTTCTAATAGGATGACTGGAAAGAGAAATCAAACCTTCCACGGAAATTTTCCTACCTCTATCCGGAGTACTGATCGCAAGAGCATGCACCTGCCCTCTAGAAGCTCCTACCCTTTGGCCTTGTTCCTGTGGTCCCTGTTTCTTTGGGCACTCCCTAGCAAAGTGTCCGACCTCTCCACAATTGAAGCAACTATTCTTTCTTCTTTTGCAGTCCTTGACCAAGTTACCTTCTCGTCCACAACTGTGGCATCTCCTTTTATCCTTAGCCTTGTCATTCTTTCCGCCTTTCTTCTGTGTTGTTGCTGATGCTGCCCTTTCTTAGGCCATACCTTCTTGTTTTGCATTGTTTCCTCAGCTTTTACTTCCTTCTTTTCTCCCTTGTCTTCCTCGTGCATTAGGGCCATATCAACAAGCCTTTCAAAAGTAGCACCCATTGGAATGTAGGACATAGCTAACCCATGAAGGGGTTCATTCAGCCCTTTAGAAAACTGCAAAGCTTTCTTATGCACAGTATCTACTAATTCCAATCCAAATCTTGCTAGCTGGTTGAATTTGTTCACATATTTTTTTAACATTCATGTTACCTTGTTTGAGCGCTAAGAACCTCTCTATCTGCATGCTTTTATCTGCTTGGGAAAGAAACTTCATTTCAAACCTCTACCTAAAATCATCCCATGTCTCTACCGGACGTCCAGCTTGGGGAACTTCCCACCAAAACGAAGCTTCATCTTTCAGTAGCCAGGCAGCTAACTGAATCTTCCTCCGATCTTCCACTTCAAAGATTACGAACAAGTCCTCTGACTCCTTGAGCCAATTCCTTGCCTTTATGAATGTTTCGGTTCCACGGAATGGCTTCCCTCCCATGGCACAGAAATCTTTGCAGATCTTAGCGAAATTATCTTCTCTTGGAGGAGGAGGAACGACGGGTGCAGTTGGGGAGGAACGTTTCTTTGGCCTTCTGCAGGCGTCGTAGCCTCTAGACACCTATGGAACCAGCCAGGTATCGTAACGCCCTCTGGAATGTTAGGTTTCCCAGACATGCTGAAACGAAAAGTAAAGAGATTTAGATAAAGGATCGAAGGATATTACATATGGCTTTAGGGAGTATGTTTTTCAAAACAGACTTTTATTTTTGAAAAATGCTTTCTTTTAAAACCTTTTTGAAAAATAGTTTTCAAAAACTTTTATCTAATCTGTTAACCTTCAGCTCTGATACCAAGTGTGAGACCCTACATTCGTTAATGTCACTCACAAAGGGAATGCATTAAGTTTCGTGAAGCGTTATAGGTAAATAGAAATAGAAATATTACAAGACAGATATAAAGTGACAACGGAATTAAAAACTTTATTTAATCATAAAGCAACATGGTTTGAAAACATCACATGTCTGAGTTACATAAAAGCCATTACATCATTAAAACTACTATCTCGTACTTTAAAACGTCATAGTACATAAAAGATGCAAAATTCCCCAAATAAAACATACCCATACTAGCAAGGATAGGAGCTTGAGCCATACATCTAAGCAGCTCCAAAAAAATGAAAGAAGAATCACGGTCAAGCCTGAGTATTCCCACCCTGAGAACCTGGGGTGGGGTGGGGGGGGGGAGGAACTAAAGAAAGAAGAGGAAACAAAAAGGGATAGACATAAAGTCTGACGAGTCCAGTTACTTTTAGCAAGTAAAAAAGTAAAAGTAGCATGAGAGGCATATAAAGTGGATAAGGGAGAGATAACAAAATATAAGGCATGTATGACAAGGTAAACATGATAGAGTGTATATACTTCTCTAAAGATTACTCTGCACTAATACTAGTATCACCGGAATGAGATGATCCCGACAACTATAAGATGGTAGACTTAGGCATACGTCCAGTTGTATCCTAATCACTATCCTAATCGATCGGCTCCCTACTTCGCATAGATACTCCGTGCCAGCCCCGCCATAGGATGTATCACATCCTATAGTGGCAACCCTTCGCTGATACGCACAGCCATATCTACAGGTGTCATGGTTGTCATAACCCCCTCTACTTGGCCCATGCACGCATATGTCCTTGGTCGGTTTCCGCCGCCCACACCGTCCTCCTCGTTTGGATCTCTTACATTCAGCCCAGTAAGTGTGCCTCAACTCCGACCTAGTCCGGAGTACTCGTTTGATACCTATTAAGGGTTACTGACTAAAATGGATCCCACACAATTTGATACAAGCTCTCCCCTTGTCTTGTATCCCCACTAGGATTTCCATCGGTTATGTATACCACTAGGTGTCTTTAATTACACAACCCTATCATTTCTACAAATTATGCTTACCCTAAAAAGGTGTCTTTAATTACATAACTCTAATATTTCCATCGGTCATGTATACCACTAGGTGTCTTTAATTACATAACCTTATCAGGTTAAGTATATGGGCCTATATGTAAATATTACCCACCCCCTCAGATTTACTTAACCCATCTACTATTTAACCAAATTTACTTAACCCCAACTTAAGTTTATATTCATACAATCCCTATGGATTCAACTAAGTTAAGTATTCAAGGTTTATTCCATATTTCATCTATGGTTATGGTATGCTAGACCTCCCACATTAAGCCTAACATTTGTGGATGTTGGACATGCCGGGCAAGTCTGGGCAATCTTATTCCACAAATTGGGCTTAACCTCGTGTCTTAGCACGTCTCGTATTTGTGCACCTAGACCTCCCATATAAGATTCACCACTTGTGGTCGCTGGATATGCCGAGCGAGTCCGGGCAGACTTCCACCACAAGTGTAATCTAACCTCGTGTCTAGGCGCAATTACAGTTTATAATTATTGTAATCCTAGGCATTTCATTATTAGCCAGTTTTCACCTATGTCGTTATAGGTTATAGGTATCATGCCCCTTTTCCCCCAATTATGTTCATAGTGAATTATATGTCCAAAGTCATATACATATACGCTATTCAAATTATGCCAATTTTCACCTTTTTACAAATTATGACCAAACTCTCAATTAAAAGATATGCCCAATTTCAATAATTTCCCCCTCGTTCCCAATTGTATAATTTAGTGGCATGCCTAGGCTTGAAAATTGCCTGGCCATATAAAATAAAAGGGAAAGGGTGAAGCGAAAATGACAGAGATAATTATTCTACCAGAACTGACATAAGCATATGATGGCATAATGATAAGGTGGACATATAAGGATAGATCGGTGAACTTGTGATAATAAAACAGGCTCTAACATAGTGGTGATGTCATAATAGGCATGATTAGACCTAAATAAAAATTTTGACGTCTAACTAATGCCAGATCTAAATTGACCACAACATGATAATCATAAGATGATCCAAATAATAAATTAGATCTGTAATTAAAAGTAGATCTAACATGATAAGGGTTGAGATCCAGGTCATAGTCAATTCAAAATGTCATAGATTCGCAAATTACAATAGATCTGATATGATTCAGTCATAGGCATAGATCCAAATTGCAATATCATGGATTCACAAATTACAATAGATCTGATATGATTCAGTCACAGGCATAGATCCAAATTATAGTCATATCATACTTTACTATTAATTATTTAAATCTAAAGGCAATTGAAACTCACACCGTTTGGATCTAGAACAATAGAAGGAGAAAAATAGTTGATGAATATCAAATCTACACTTAAATCTTTAAACTTTGATTGTAGAGAATAAAGAGATTTGATTCAGTCTAGGCACTGGCAGCATTTAGGCCTCCACTGATTTTTAATGAAGAAAACAAGAGAAAGGAGCCTGTATTTATAGCTTCCAGCCCCAGAACCGACTTAGCCACGTCAGCCCTAGGGGGGTCAACCCTGGGGTTGATACCCCCTTTAGGGATCAACTCCCCTAGGCGGGAATTTTCCGGCTCATCCCGAATTCTGGAATTTGAACCATTTTGAACTTTCTGAACCTGATTTTGAATTCTTGGAGCCTATATATATATATATATACATACACACATGCATGTATGAATGTATATATGTATGTATGTATATATAATTATCTTGCACATATACAAACTTCAAACCCTCATAACTTCTTCATATGTTGTCCGTTATATGCAAACCAAATGTCTATCTTGACCATAATTTCGAGATGGACGCAATGGCGCAGCATGTTTCCCTTAATTCTGAGTATTATATCAATTATCATTTAATTTATTCTTTTTAGTGTTGTTAAAATACGGGGTGCTACAAGAATAGTATGGATAGCTTGTATCCCTTCTG
This sequence comes from Allium sativum, assembly GCA_030737875.1. Lineage (NCBI taxonomy): Eukaryota > Viridiplantae > Streptophyta > Magnoliopsida > Asparagales > Amaryllidaceae > Allium > Allium sativum. Next base: position 459,133,332 of record CM060910.1, read on the forward strand.
AGGTTCCGTTTGGCCTTTCGGTGGAGCCTTCAAGTATAGCCTATCTTCCGAAAGATAGCTCCAGGTGATATGCTTATTTTCTGTCAAATGTGACCTTTTGGTATTTATGCAGTAGATGTTTCGGAAGCTGGTTCCGGATAATCTTTATGTACTTCTGGTTTGATACTTTTGACATCTTCGCTTCTTGATGTATCCTTATTGAGCAGGTCAATACCGACGGCACTTCTGCCTTTTTGGGTTTCAATTTGCAGAGCCCTTGCCTATTCTCTTTCTTAGCTTCTTACTTAGATGACCTTTTGCTATAAGATCTCCCTGCCAGGTATATCTTACCGGATATACCTTGTCGGATATACCCTGCCGGTTGGACCCTGCCGGATAGACCTTTTCGGACAGGCCCTGCCGGATAGATCCTGTTGTTATTCTATGGATTTTTAGTTCTCTTCCCCTAGGAAGGTGCCAGTTTATGCAGCGCTCGGATCATTCCTTCTTGCTCTTGGTTCTTTCTAGTGTTCGTGTTCATCCGATACCCCTTCACTGTCAGCATGTTTCGGAGTTAATTTTGGTAGTAACGACAACTATTCGTTAACCATTCCCATTAGATTAATTAAAACAATTTAATCAAACAACAATTTCAAACAAAACAAATGACTTAGCCAACTCAAAAAGCGGTTATCTCGAAATCCAATTTATCTTTCCCTTATAATATAATATAATTAATTGAAATGCTTCCATATAATTACCTCCTGATAACACTGAATGAAATTCTTAACCCTTAGGTTAATTTCTACTTACCGACCTTATATCATAAGATTTTACTTTATAATTTCATTAAATAAATAATTTAAATAATAATTATTTATTATTCATTTCCTTTTTGAAAACTTTCATTTCAAATAATATATTTAAAAATACATCTTTAGTTATAAAATAAATTTTATAACTTTGTTCCTGTCGATAAACTGACGGTAAATCCATATTCATAAAGCGATTGATTTTCAAGCCATCTGATGCCAATTACTCAACCAATACTGCCCACTGGTTAAAAATACACAACCTTTGAATTCTAATCAAAAACTAAATCAATTTGTCCAATCCATATTGGGTAAACAGTTCATATAATGGTAATATGAAAATAATAATAAATTTGAGGAATCCAGTTGGATCCCTCCAGCCTGTTTCCCTGCATCCAAATACGTTACTTCAAATAATATTATCCAGTTTAATAAACAAATATAATATTTATTAAACAACCAATAACATCAATTCAAACACTCATATTTAAATTCAATACGTTTATATTATTATAAACATAACCAACAAGGTAAGTTACCTTGTTTGGAAATAAATCGTTAAAATAACGATTTGATTTCGTTTGAAATAAACGAACGTTTAATTCAACCAATTCATTCAATATATAAATATCACTCAACAAACAGCAAACAGTCATCTACCATAGCACACAAAACAATCCTGACTTATATAAAATATAAGTGGGTAAAAGCTGAGTGAGTTAAACTCACTTTGATTTGATTCGTTGAAGCGGTTCAGCTACAGTTAAATTAAACAACATTTAATTTAACTGTAAATTCCATCTATTTCCGTCTCTATCCAAACTGGTTCCAAAAGGTTGTGTTTGTCACCATGATTCTGTTGTAGCTTGTTTGGTTCCACTCTGATAATATATGCATAAGATATATTCATTTTAAATATACGAATTTATTAAATAAATAAATTGTTAACCCTATAATTATAATTTATTTAACCTAATTACCTTTTTTTATTATTAGTATTGTTGTTCTTTGTTCCTTCCGTTGTTCCCGTTCCATTTGAAAATGTAACCCACTTTGTAAACACATCTATTATAACCACACTCGTATCCCCAGGATCCCAATAGTATAATCTTCCACATAAATTATTCCTCACGTAGAATACTGCTTTGTTCCCATTATATTTTCATGCATGCCAACAACAAAAGCTCCTACTTCAAACTGCCAAGTTTTTATACCTGCTATGTTTTATACTCTACCCCACTATTATTCACGCATTGTCCATGCTTTTTGAATTGAAAACCGTTACACAAAATTTTCACCTGCTACTTCAAAATACCCGATGATTTGTACTTAGCTTCTTCCCTCATTGCTCACTTTTACCTTTCTCCGTACTCACATTCTTTTACTGTTGCTTGCAACAAGCCTCGCGCCCTCGTTTAGATCCAATAGCCCAGCTCCAAACGTTTCCACCCTCTTCATTTGCAACTCTAGCCGCATGCTTTTCCATATGCTCCAAAACAAAAACTGTCCATTTGTCATGTCCGTCTGTTCTTCATTTTTGCCTATATATTTTGCGTTCACACCACCCACGTCTTCACGAAAATGAACCCGCTTCATTCTCTAGGCTTATTCTTTTATTGTTTTCGAATTTACCCCACGCAATTTCATTTTCATTCACATTAATTTTTTGCAAAAACCTTCCTTCGTGACTTCTGTTATGCCAAACTTTAAAATCTCACCATGCTGCTATGTTTATTTTATCTTCAACACTAAATGCACGTACGTCACGCACAAGAACGATTTGCACCGCCGCAACCACAGAAGCGCCTAGCTCTAGTGACCAGGTCATCATCTGAGGTTGGCTTCTACCACGCCTTGGCCAGCGCAACCCTTGATCGGAGTATTGGCCAACTCGGTCCTCTCCTTGTCCTCAAAGAGGAACCCAAGCCCAACATCTTCCTGCTTTGATTCCGGCGTCTACGCCACCTCTTCTCCAATCACGACTATCCACATTAAAGAACTGACTAGGTTGTAGTTATGAGTATCTCGAATGGATGAATGTTTGTGAAGATGTTAGGGAAAGATGGTGCGTTTTTTCTGCCATTGAATGTTTATAATGGCGGCTGGAGACAGTATTGACCCCGCAAATATATGTTGACAAATTTTGGGGTTATCTGATAAATTATGGTGTTTATCTAGGATAGGATATATAATATTTTATTAAATCGAAACTTACCGACGAAGTAACATCTTAAAACTATCATATACAATCTCCATTTCCGATGAAAATTGTAATCTTTGCATAGAAAAATATTCTGAACCCGATGGGGCAGGTTTCGTCAAATTCCGAGGTCATTTGTAAAAAGTACTTTATAAATCACAAGTGAAAAAAACGCATTTAAATTGCTCATGGTCACAAATAAATCCAAATAACTTGAAACACTATAACACCTCATCATTACGGATTTAATAAAATTAGTTTCGCTGAAAACGAAGTTCATTTGATAATCCATTATTCAAATTTACACGTAAAATAACGCTATTTTGGACACCCAAAATATCCAGTCTCCAAAAATAAAAAACAATATATCTATCCTGACTCTAAATGTCAATATGAAATAGAATTGGTTTCGTAGCTTAATACGATCGTTATCCTGAGTTATGATAAAAAAATCTTTTAAATTGAATTAAATTGTTAAATCAATCGCTATAATATATAAATAATTCCATAGCAACTATTTGGAAATTTGAATTGGACATAACAAACAATCTATAACATGAAATCTCCATTTTTCTCTTTCATTAGAAAAATATAATCAAGTAGATTCCAACGTTTCTTGTTTCATCGAATTCTGACTTATATCGGATCTGGTATATTCAATTGAAGTTCAAATCGTAAATTACGAACTATCGCGACGTTACGAGCTCGATTTATAAACATATATAAATTCAACATTTAAACTTCCTTATATAAATGAATCGTATATTTTAAATCCATTTAAAATTCCAAATCGATATTTAAAATAATAAAATGTATTAAATATCTAACTACCAAAAATACGAGATGTTACAATTTGACTTCCCAAAAGCCTTTTTACCACATGTTAAACGAACAACAATTAGATTTGACTCCACTATAGTATTATATCATAAATGGAAATCAAATAGCTTGATGTTAACAAAGTATTTCTGAATGGTGAACTACACGAAAAAGTTTATATGAGACAACCATATGGGTTCAAACAAAGTAGCAGTAAAGACATGCCTGTAGGTTAAATAAAGCTATATATGGCCTGAAATAGGCACAAAGGGTTTCGTTTGATAAGCTTAAAACAATAACCAAGCCGACCTTACTTTCAATCAATAAACTATGATCGTATCTTTTTACTAAATTCAGTAATAATTCTACAACATATGTACTCATTTTTTCGATGATATTATAATTATAGGTAATAATGATGAAGAGATTAACAATCTTATCGAGCAACTTGATAAATAATTTTTATCAAAGATTTAGAAGAACTAAATTACTTCTTAAGAATTGATGAAAGAAAAATCAAAGAAACAACTCTACACTTATTTTAAGGAAGTATATTATAGAAATACTTATTAAGGGAAAAATGGACAAAGCCAAATCTCTACTACTCCTATGATCAACAACTTAAATTTATCAAAGCATATTGGTGAACCAATTAACAACATCAAGTAGTATAGAAGTATTATAGGAGCCTAACAATACACTACCATAACTAGACCTAAAATCTCCTTTAGTGTAAGCAAGGTTTGTCAGCTCATGTGAAACCCATTGGATCAACATTGGAAACCATTGAAAATAATCTTAAGGTATCTCAGAGGAACAATCTATCTTGAATTGATTATCAAATCTAGCAGCAATATTGATTTAGCTGGATATGCTGATGCTAACTGGGTTATAGATTTAGATGATAGAAAGTCAACGACATGATATTGCATATACTTTGATGAAAACCTTGTTTCATGGTGTTTTAAAATGGAGGAAACAATATTAAGATCAAGTGTAGAATATGAATTCAAAAGTGTGGCAAGCACAACAACAGAGATAATGTGGACCGAGTCACTACTTAGCGATCTAAAGATTACAACAGCAAGAAAATAACCATATGGTGTGACAATTTGCGTACAGTATCATTAACACCCAGAACTACACTACACACATAAACTAAGCATATGGAATTAAACTTGTATTTTTTGGTGATTAACTAATTAAAGGAAAATTCAACATTAACCACTTGCTTGCAACTTACCAAATCATCCATTTTCTGACCAAATCACAATTAGCGAAGAACTTCATCAGGTTTCGTGCAGATCTGAAAGTAAAAGAAACCGGAAGTACTTTGAAGAAACCTAAACTAATTTAAAGAAATTTGACATTAACATTGAAAAAAGGCAGATTCAGAAACTGCAAAACACAAAAGGCAACAGTATGGAATTAAATAAGATAAAAATTTCATAAAACAGGGTGTAACATCCTAAAATTTAGCACTAGTTATTTTTACAGTTATTAGTTATTTAATAAGGTTCCCAAATGGAATTTAACCACAAAACTTGCAACTCCGAGTTCATGATGAAATTTTGGTTAATTTTTATGTTTATAGTTTTGTGAACGGTGCAGCATGGAGAAGTTACGAATGAGAAACGAAATTAAATGGGATATAAATATTATATTTAATAATCATTAACGAATTTAGCTCTACATCAAACTGGTCCACCTAAAGGTCAACCGCTTGGGTTGACCGAAGTGTGTGAAGGCTAGTTTTTTTGAGGTTGTTATCTTATTTTAAATAACACAGATTAATCTAAATTATATCCAATGGTTCATGGTCGTTCTTGCACCTATAAATGAAAGTCTAGACCCTATATCTTTCATCATGTTTTCTAAATGCAGCAAGGAAGCTATACCATCATTTTTTCTATCATCTCCTCCAAAATTCTTAAATCTAAATAGATTAGTATTCTATTGAGCGGATTGGAGAATAGTGATTCAAATCTAGGAGAAAATTGCAATAGTTTCTTCGTAATTAAACACATTTAGGTTTTAATTTCAATTTTCTTTCCCTTTTCCAATTCATTTTCCAGATCTACAATCAAAATATGTAGATTTGCCCTTTATATACATATTTATGGATCAGAAATGATTTAGAATGAAACCTGAAGCAGTGATTTAGATGTATGGTTGGCAGCGCTTCTTAAAGTGAGTGGGAAATTTATATTTTGTTTACATTATCAAATCTATTTGTTGGTCCAATTTCAATTTCTATGGCGAAATATAAATAGTTATAATTATAGGCTTTGCATTAGAAAATAATAGAATTGTCATATACATTCATTTCTAAGTTTTGGCTTACACTTGGATTTGGGAATCAGTACCTAAAGATATTAATCTGATTAATTTACAACTTTTTTCTTAATTTGTAAATTGGGTGTAAAATTAGGGTTTTTTTGATAATTTCCCCTTTTGATTGGGTTTATCTTTATTTTGATTTGTGGTATAATATTTTTTATTTCTATAAACTAGTATATTTTTCATGTAAAAAGACGGTGTTTAAAATTATAAGGAATATGCACAAACAAAAAGAATGAGATGTCTAAATTACACATTTATTTACATAGTTTATACTGTCTATCCCAAGAAAAGAATACCTTTTCTTGTAATCTCAAACGAGTCAATATTTTTTGGTGTTTGGCCAATCTAAAGGAATTATAGCAAAAGTCTCCATAAGGAATTTGTCCTAACAAATCAGATAATAGAAAATTTGCTAGTATTAGTTTTTTAGCATGACAATATTTATATGTTATTACAGTGCCAGTTACATACCTTATCCATCCAATTATACGTAATCTACGTTAATTATTATTATTAGGTTGACATTTAGGTTAGGTTCGATATGAAATATTTTCTATTTATTAGGACAATAGTTAGTTTTTGCATGTAATAATTGACAAATTAACAATTATAACCTTGGAATTAATGATTACTTAATGTGATAATAAATTAGTATGACTTAAAATGTTACAATCAGGAAAAATTGGACTTTAATGTCATAACTCAAATTAATGGAGTTAAATATTGAAACAATTTAAGAGTAACAATAAATTAGGATTAATGGAATTAAAGGGTCTGATATAAATGGAATTAATAGTAATTCATAGTGTCCTAGGTAATGACCGTTATGGTTGTTAATGACATGTGGCAATTTTGATAATAATTCAAATGAGGATTTTGGTTAATGAGTTAATTAATGAATTTGTTATCATAATTATGCTAAGACCAATAACTGTCTTAGGACTATTAATGTCATATTAATATTAGTTTAATTAGGAATAGTGTTTAGGTTATAAATAAAAAAATTGGACTTAGTTGGTTAGTGATACGAGGTCAGTAAGGTTACTCAACAAAAATTTGCACTTTGTAGAAGTCGAATGTACATTTTAGTTATGTGAGATATCACCATGACATTCAGAAAGTGTTATGACCTACCTTTTGTAAGGTATTAAATAGTACATGGAACAGCATGGGGAATGTTTTCTAAGGGTTACTTCAAGCGTTGAGATATTAAGGGGACACAAGGTCGACCTCCTTGCTGAAAAGATAAAGCTAAGGGATTTAGGTAATAAAATGGCTAAGCTGTAGGAAATAGGATTATGGTAAGTAGCTTATAGATGGCCATGAGTTATAGGTCATTAAGAGTCGAAAGGACTGCTTCAGGACTAATGTATTAAGTGGTTAGATATGCATGAGTATTAAGAGATCACTGGGCTCATCTTTCTCTAAAACGATTAAATGACTTAATGGGTTCAAATAAGGGTATCTATGGAAGTGCTTGCTTTTTATTAGTTCTTATTAGGAATTAAGTCAGGTGGTTGAGATAAGCCTAGGGAGTAGGTTCTAACCAATAGGTATGTCCATCCTAAGGGAAGTATTAATTGATTAGTGGATTATAAAATAATGTCAACAAGATACTAATGTAGGGGCCACCGAGAAAAGGTCATAAATAATGAAGTGTCATCTATCTGTCCTATAGACAATAAGTGGTTGTTATTATCTCTTACATTTTGCGTTGTTTTCTATATGGGATTAGTAACGATGAAAGCCTTACCTAATAGTTATAGAACCTCATATAGTATCCCCTAATAAAGGATAATGTTTTAGGAAGTCATCTTACCATTAGAATTTGGCAAAGTATTAAGTGATCAGGGGATCGACCTTATATTACATTTTGGGTGAGGTAGTAAGAGGTCTTGGAATCTAACTCCTTTATAAAAAAATAGATTTAATAAATTTTGAAAGTTTGGATGGTTTAACGGCTTCATAGAAATGTACTACTTTAGGCATAGGTATTTTGGTTTATGGGAATTCACTACCTTGGGTGTAGTAGTTAAATTGTTGTGTATGCAACGAAAGGCTATACTAGAATCGCTAACCTTATTATTACTTATACATACATGTTGGGTGACACCAATTGAGATAAATTTATTTATTATGGAAAATTTATAAATTTTATACTCACCAAAACTTGTTGTTCCGACCCTCTCCTCATTTCATACCTCAAGATATCGCTAAGGGAAACAGGTCATTAGAGGTGGACATGTTTGGTTTTCTTCCTTATTCTCTCATGGTGGTACTTGTGACACCACTTGGTGTAATGACCCGCATTGGCAGAGGTATTATAATAAATTTATTTAATTATATAAATAGTGATATAGTGAATTTAATGGTCGTGGAATTAAATAATGGTGAATATTTAATTAAAATAATAAATTAAAATAATATATTTAATTCTGAAATAATCAGAATTGGCTGAAATGGCGATATGGTGTGAACTGGATCATCTGTGATATTTAATTCAGTTTAGAATTGAATTTGAATAACGAATATATTATATAAACGACAGTTTGAACGTATAATTATATTATAATTAAAATAGAGCTTGAAATGGCGCTGCAGTTCATAAATTGGCAGTTCGAACTTCAACTGAATGTACAGGATTCGTTTTAAGCCGGATTTCTGTGAAACAAGAAACGTATGGAGCTGGTGGAGTATATCTTTCTAGTGGAAGAGAAAAATCGGGATTTAGTCGTGTAGATTTTGATTCACGTCCAAATCAAATTTCAAAAAAGTCGTTGTGGAATTCCTTTATAATTTATAAAGGAATTATTTATATTTTAAAAAGGAATTTCAATATAAATCGAATATCGGGTTGACCCAGATTGAAATATCAAGTTAGAAACTCATATAGAAATATTCTAGAGCTGTATGATATTCTATTGAGAATATATACGATAATATAAATTTATTTATATTTAATTTAATTATATTTAAATATATTTATATGTTTAAATGGGTCATCCAGAGCTTTAAAAATAGCCACTTTTGCAAACGAAGTCGGAATTCGACAAAACAAATTTTGTTAGATCTGCAATGTCAAATAGTTGTTAGATGTCAAGTTTCGTGATTTTTAGAGTCACTGTGTGACCGTACGGATTTTTAGAGTGAAAAACAGTCAGTATTTTGACAGTTAAAAATATGCTGTATGAGCAGACGGAGTCGGAATTCGACGAAACCAGTTTCGTTGGGACCGTAATGTCGAATTGTAGCTGCAAGTCCAGTTTCGTGATTTTTGGGTATCGTATGTGACCATACGAATTTTTATTGTGAAATACAAGTAGCGTGAGAATAAAAATAAATAAACTAATGAATATTTAAATATTTATACTTCCCTATATAAACCCCTTTACATCTGCTAAACCTAATTTCCTCCTCTAGTCAAAGGGAATTCGCGCCGTCGGTTCCTAATATTTTTACAGCAAAATTCCCATGTTTTAAAATTCAAACAAAATAGGAATAAAATCCTATAAATGGTAAAGTATATATATTTGGATTCAAAGGAGAAGAGCTTCAAGTAGGTATACTTTTTTGAAGGGGCGATGCGATTCTCAGCAGGGTTTTTTTTAGCAGCGATCGACTAGGGTTCGACCTTTGAAGAAATTGGTGCATCAATTCGTGATTTCGATGGTATGGTTGGACTCGTGGAGTGAAAAAGCACTTGCGTGCTGAAATTGGAAGGTCGCGATGGCGGTTTTGGCCGGCAGCATTGTTCGACGGAAAACAAAAAGGGGCATCGAGTTACAGGTTGAGGGTACGAGAGGGAGGAGGCTTGGATGAGGACTGGTTCGGTGGTGTTGACTTCGAATTCCATTGAAGGATGGAGGATTGGTTGCTATTGGAAGATGCGGCAATGGCTCTGTGGTGGTTACTGAAGCCGCGTCGATCAAATTGGGAAGAAGGAGTTAAAAGGGGCTGACGGGTTAAATATGGGATGGGCCGATGGTATTGAGTTGGGTAAGGCCCAATTGTATTATATAATTTAGGTTTATTTAATTAAAGTATGTATTAACTTCGAGACGCTATAACTTCGCCATACGGTATCGGTTTTCAGCGAAACAAGATCCAACAGGATCGTATGGATGGGAGCAACACAATGAGACTGACCAGGAGTGAATCCGAGATCGTTACAATTTATAGTGAAATAAATTGCCATAATCAAATCAAGCGATGGTTATCGTTATTAACGATGATCGTCCAATGTGAGTAAATCTCACTAACTCTGAACAGTTTATAATTTCATGTTGTATTTTTAGAACTGTTAAATATTGGCTGATTGACTTTGTGTTGACTGTTTGATTGAACTGCTAGTCAGTTAGTTGGATTTCTATATTGATTTTGTTTTACATAATATATCATATGGAACTGAAAGTGATGTTGATTTTATTGTATAACAACTATGGATGCAGGGAAACAGGTTGGAGGAATCCGACTAGATTCCTCAACAGTTATTTTATTGTTTTCATATATTGTGATATATGATGTGATATGTATTCTGTTGTTGATTATGTGTGTTTGGACGATATTTATCGTTGTTATATGGTATGTTAAATACCATAAGAAATACTGGATGTGGGAAAGGGGATTTTCAAAGTGTATTTTGAAAATGAATTATTTATATAAAATCAATGGATTTTATATAGAAAAGGAAAAGGATTTTTATAAAAGAAAATAATTATAAAAAAAAGAATAGAGAATATAAAGGAAATATTTGTTTAGAAATCAAATAGATTATAAAGGAAATATTTATCTTTTGATAAATATATATATATATATAAGTCTGAACTTATATATATATAAAGAAGTAAACAAGTGAATGGATCATATTAATTTATAAAATGATATTTATAAATTAAGTTAAATATTTATCATTTGGATAAATAGAATATATAAGTCAGGACTTATATAAAGAAGTGAGAATCGATTTCAACATCGATGTTTGAAACTGAATAAGGACTAATAGTAAATCAGTTAGAGTTAAACCAGTTAGGTTAAACCATAGAGTTAAACCAGTTAGGTTAAACCATAGAATTAAACTAGTTAGGTTAAACCATAGAGTTAAACCAGTTAGGTTAAACCATAGAGTTAAACCATAGAGTTAAACCAGTTAGAGTTAATCAGTTAGAGTTAATCGATAGAGTTAAATCGAACTAGAGTTAAATAGAGTTATCGAATATTAGTTATTCGAAGAAGAGTTAAATAGGGTTATCGAATATTAGTTATTCGAATAAAGTTAGAGGAGTTAATCGAATATAGTTTATTCGAATAGAGTTAGAGGAGTTATCGAATATAGTTTATTCGACATGAGTTAAGTGAATAGAGTTAATCCAAAGGAGTTAATCAAATAGAGTTAATTGAAAAGAGTTAATCGAATATAGTTACTCGAAAGAAAGGTTAAGTAAGGAAGTTAATTAAAGAAATATAAAGTGAACTTTGCCTATTTCAAAGTTAGAAATGTTGTTCAGTTAAGGTCTGAGAGGTAGTTCTACCCCGACTTGATTGGCTTCGTATTTAACTAAGGAATGGTTAAGGTTCGGCAGTAAAGGATGGTTAAGTGAATTTAGTAATTAAAGGAAATGGTTTGAGTTGGCATAGCGATGTTTTATCTAAACATCTGCTTAATCCAAACGTAGGAGTTTGGAAATGTTTTCCAAACAAGAACCAGAAATGTTTTCTAATATAGAAAACAAGAAATGGAAATGTTTTCCAGTGTTAATAACATATATTTTCTAAATTTAGAAAATAGAAAATGTTGAATATAGCGAAACAGGAGATGAAAAATGAACTATAGAGATAAATGTTAAATGATGTTTGTTCGATATAATTTCCATCTGGAAATAATATCGTTGTTTGCACACGTGTTTTTCTTCGATAGTTAACTCACAGACTATCGAAGTTTTGACCATTTTAACGTTGTTAATATGGAGAGACCGGTTGGATTATTATCCAAAGAACCACTCTGTATTGGCATAAGCGTTGCGAATCACATATGCCAAAGAAAATTGAAGACGGAGTAAAATGCAAGGGCTATTGTATAAATCTTAGATAACAGTGCCTAAGATGGATATACTGAATAGTACCTTCGGTTCATCCTGTTCCTGGATGACTTGTATGGATGAATGTCTGACACGGTATTTCCAGAAAGGTCACGTACATTGATTTCTTCAACCGTACCAAGAGTGGAAGCGGAGAAGGAAACTTCTTTAGCTAAGACGTAATGTACTGTTGTAGACGTCAATTAGTGATTTTCGATGGATCTGACAATGTGGCATTCGAAGTGAAATCTGATGTGATGATAAAGCGTAGCTTCTAGCCTCACATCCGGTAAATGACAGAAATTGGGCAGGCAGCATGGCTAAGTCGGTCGCTTCGAAGTAGGTTGTATAATCACCTGATTTAGAGTTTCATTTACTTCTAAAAATATATTGTTGATGCTACCCCATTCGGGATACGGTTGCTGATCCCAACCGTTGGTGATATACATTCGATACACTCAAGCAAAATGAGTGGTCGGTCATGTGTGGCCGGGTTGCAAGATGTTCTTGTTGAACCCAGTTTATTCCTCTCTAGAGATACACTAGCGAAAGGTGGTTCCATACCTTGTCATAGTTGGAAATCCATTACCCAATACGTGCTCGCGGTTTTGATTATATACTATATATGTAGAATGTGAGATGAAAGTGTTTCTGCTAGATGATTATTATATTGTGGTTGATAGACATTATTATAATATCAAAAGGTTTTTGATATAAAGATAATTTGGATTCTCATAAGGGAAAACCCATTCCGTTATACGGCGTGGTCTTATGAGATATCGTTTACTTGTTCAAACCGTTTTAAACTGTTTTACTCATACCAGTCCCATGACTGACCCGGAGTTTATTTTGTTGTTTTCCCTAAACTCTTGGGTGCCCAATTTTTGTACGGGCAACCAAGTAGTCAGGATTTACAGATATACTGGAAGAGCTTGGAGCAGGAGGCTTAAGGATTATATAGCTATAGTTATTTCTGCTGTGTTGTAGGTGCTGTACCTTGAAATGATGTATATTCAAGTACAGATGTATATTTCAAGTTATGTTATATATATTTTATTTTATTCGTTCCGCAGTGAGGTTCGTGTTACTCCGATGTTGTGTGTTCTTCTTCTTCTTCTATTCTAAGTTTCTATCTTATCTTTCCTCACCCTCTGTTTTTTTCCTATTAATTTCCTGATTTTCAGTTTAATTTGGGGTTGGACTTGTGTTTTTGGTCAGCTCAAATTGGACCGGATTTTCGGGTCATTACAGTTGGTATCAGAGCTTAATTTAAGTGAATTACCTTGGCTCTGTGGCGTGACTCAGTAGAGATAGGGTTAGTAATACCTTAGATTGATTTGAGTGTATATATACGAGTGAACGTATTTGTTATTGATATAAAAATTTGTTTTATATTGTGGAGATTTATTGGTTGAGTCATTTATGAGTTCTGGTCGATCAGTTTGATCCACTGTATCGGTAGGAGTTTATAAACACTCGAATATGATGGGTCGACACAATATGTTTTGAAAAGAGGGTAAATTAAAATAAGTTTACCCAAGGTATATCTTGATATAGAGAAGACATATATATCAAAATTTTAATATAATGGATATATTGGTTATTATTATAATCGGGTAAGATTATAAATTAAATGGTTATGTAAATAACCAATTAGAATTCATATGAGTGAAATACGTGAAATCAGATGAGTTAAATTTGAAATTTAAACCAAAAATTGAATAAAAACTCTGGAAAATTGGGTAAGTGTTTGTAAATGGATTTGGATTAAAAATAAGGAAAATTTAAGATCATGGGAGATTTTAAATTGTTTTACAAGCAGTGTGAATTATATTTTGAAATGAATTTCAAAGTGGAAATGTTTAGAAATGGTTTTATAGTATTGAACTCACGTCGATCGCTGGAAAATAGATTCTGATGATGACAGCTGCATCATCAGTATTCATTTTCGAGTTGTAAGTGACGAATTACTACCAGAGATACTGTTTTGAATTTGTTTTGGGAAAGACAAGTTGTGTTGAATTTCAAATGGGATTTATGATATATAGAATTTGAATAGAATTTGATATATAGAATTTGAATAGAATTTGATATATAGAATTTGAATAGAATTTGACATATAGAATTCGAATAGAATTTGATATATAGAATTTGAATATATAGAATTTGAATATAGAAATTCAAATGGGAATTGTAGTATAGAATTTAAATAGAATTTGATATATTGAATTTGAATAATAGAATTTGATAAATAGATTTGAATAATAGAAGTGATATAAAATTTGAATAGAATTAACTAAGTCGAAGAGGAATTAGTTAATCGAGTTTTGAATTTGAAGTTGAACTTTGAAAGGTGAATTGGATTTGTAAATGGATATTCGAAATCGAATATAGAACTTAAATTTGAAATTTGGATTCAAATTAGTTACTAAGCAAGTTAAAATATATTTGAACATGTCATGTTCAAATATAAAAGTGAAATAGACTAAAGAGTTAACTAACATATTAATTAACGAATTGATTTAAAACGATCAGGTATTGTTAAAATAGATTGAGCAGGTATAATATATACATGAAATAGGTATGGATAAGGTATGAAGGTATATAAATAGAATGCTCAACAAAAAGGTATGTATTTAATTCATATATAAGATTTTATGCGCCGTATCGGCTAGCCGCTTGGCTTTTTCTTTTTCTTTTGGATTGTTGAGGGCCATGGGAGGCTATTTGAAATATCCTGATGCTCCTGGTACAAAGGAGGTTTTGGCGAATTTTTCCGGGAATTTAAGGAGTTAGAATATTTTTAAGATAATTTGATAATTAGAAATCGACGTATCGATATATATATATATATATATATATATATATATATATATATATATATATAGAAGTCGATAAGGAAACGAACTTAGAAATAGAATAGTAAAATAAAAAAGGAAGACTAAGAATAAAATCTAGTAAGAATAGAAAGAGGAAGCGTATACGTGTTTAAAAGTGAATAAGTAGTTATATGGTATTGATTATTCGAGTAAGTAGTCATATTTGTTTTGACGTTATAAATGTTATTCAGTCAAGGTCTGAGAGGTAGTATTACCCCAACTTGATTGATTTCATTATTAACAAATAAATAGTAAGATTTCAGGCTCGAAGATCAATGTTGAATAAGAGTTAGTTGAATATAGTATTTGGGTTGTCATAACAATGTTTTACACAACATCCGTTTTAACCCAAATAAGTGTAAGCTTGGAAATATAATAAAGAATATTTCCTAAGTATAGAAATAAACGAGATCGGAAAAGAGATAAGTAATTGGAATATTTTCCAATTATAAATAGCATATAATTTCTAAAGTTTACAAAATAAATGAAGGCGATATTCGGAAATGTTTTCCAAATAACATAAAAGGCCAATATGGTTATTGAAAATATTTGGTTAACAAATACTGATAAAGAAATAGAGATGTGATTTAACTAATGGAATATTAATTAAGGGCTCAGTGACATGTTCAAAAAGAAAATTTGATTTTTGAAAAGAGTAAACTGTTTAAAAACTCCCAGGGAAAGACTATTTGAATTAAAAACAAATTTAACATAAATTTGTGAAAGAAAATTTGAATTAAAGTAAAGCCAGTAAAGTGGTAACTGAGGTTGAATTAGAATGATATCAAGACAAATTGGATTGTGAGATTCAAATTTGAAGTGTAATGTGATAATCAAGTTAAGAGTTGGGAATCGAGAAGAAACTCGAGTTGAAATGAAATGATATTTGGTTCGGATATAAGCGAATGGTTGTGTCGTGGATAAAAGCAGATTGGAATTTGATTGGGATGACCCTTGTATCTGCAGAATTGATAACAGGTGGAAAGGATATAATGATATGCCGACAAAAGGTACAAGTTTATATTTCTATTGGATATGAGATTTATGAGCCAAATTGGCAAGACGTTGGGCTGTTTGATTTTCTTTTGGGATGGAGATGGCCCAGAGAGGCGTGTTGGAGTTTGACGTGTTGACTAGTACAAAAGAGGTGCTGGCGAAATTTTTCGAAAAGTTAAGGCGTTAGAAATTTTTCAGGATTTGTGAAAATTTTCGTTGATAAGAATTAACTAATATTTAATTAAAATTAAATTGGTTCAGTTGAAACTGAAGTTAAAAAGTGAATAAATTTGTTCTAAACAGTCGATAGGGTCGTTCTCTACCTTAGCAATTTCGAGAACGAAATTATTTTAAGTAGGGAAGATTGTAATGACCCGCATTGGCAGAGGTATTATAATTAATTTATTTAATTATATAAATAGTGATATAGTGAATTTAATGGTCGTGGAATTAAATAATGGTGAATAATTAATTAAAATAATAAATTAAAATAATATATTTAATTCTGAAATAATCAGAATTGGCTGAAATGGCGATATGGTGTGAACTGGATCATCTGTGATATTTAATTCAGTTTAGAATTGAATTTGAATAACGAATATATTATATAAACAACAGTTTGAACGTATAATTATATTATAATTAAAATCAAGCTTGAAATGGCGCTGTAGTTCATAAATTGGCGATTCGAACTTCAACTGAATGTACAGGATTCGTTTTAAGCCGGATTTCTATGAAACAAGAAACGTAAGGAATTTCAATATAAATCGAATATCGGGTTGACCCAGATTGAAATATCAAGTTAGAAATTCATCTAGGAATATTCTAGAGCTGTATGATATTCCGTTGAGAATATATACGATAATATAAATTTATTTATATTTAATTTAATTATATTTAAATATATTTATATATTTAAATGGGTCATCTAGAGCTTTAAAAATAGCCACTTTTGCGAACGAAGTCGGAATTCGACAAAACTAATTTTGTTAGATCTGCAATGTCAAATAGTTGTTAGATGTCAAGTTTCGTGATTTTTAGAGTCACTGTGTGACCGTACGGATTTTTAGAGTGAAAAACAGTCAGTATTTTGACAGTTAAAAATATGCTGTGTGAGCAGACGGAGTCGGAATTCGACGAAACCAGTTTCGTTGGGACCGCAATGTCGAACTGTAGCTGCATGTCCAGTTTCGTGATTTTTGGGTATCGTATGTGACCATACGAATTTTTATTGTGAAATACAAGTAGCGTGAGACTAAAACTAAATAAACTAGTGAATATTTAAATATTTATACTTCCCTATATAAACCCCTTTACATCTACTAAACCTAATTTCATCCTCTAGTCAAAGGGAATTCGCGCCGTCGGTTCCTAATATTTTTACAGCAAAATTCCCATGTTTTAAATTTTAAACAAAATAGGAATAAAATCCTATAAATGGTAAAGTATATATATTTGGATTCACAAGGAGAAGAGCTTCAAGTAGGTATACTTTTTTGAAGGGGCGATGCGATTCTCAGCAGGTTTTTTTTTTAGCAGCGATCGACTAGGGTTCGACCTTTGAAGAAATTGGCGCATCAATTCGTGATTTCGATGGTATGGTTGGACTCGTGGAGTGAAATAGCACTTGCGTGCTGAAATTGGAAGGTCGCGATGGCGGTTTTGGCTGGCAGCGTTGTTCGACGGAAAACAAAAAGAGGCATCGAGTTAAAGGTTGAGGGTACGAGAGGTAGGAGGCTTGGATGAGGAGTGGTTCTGAAATGACCCGAAATCCCCCTTACGGGAAATCCCGGATTGAGTCGAGAACAAGCCACAACAGAACGCAGATGGAAGAACATTTCATTGTTATTACAACAATTCATCAGAATACAAGAATATACAGAGTATAAAAACAAATAATATACATTCGACAAATATCAGAGATTACAATACACTACATAGCAGCGGAAAATAATACAATACACAACTAGAAGAGATATACGAATACAAAGCTTTCCGGATATTGTTCCGGCTGTAAACCAGGATCCTGTGAATATAAATCTGCAAAACCAAAACTACTAGATGCCCGTGTCGAAAATAAGGGCACCCAGAGTTTAGGTTAAAACAATAAACTCCAGGTCAGTCATGTGACTGGTGTGAGAACTAAAACAGTTATTAATCTTTATTTTAAAGTTCGGTAAATCAAGGGACCACGCCGTATAACAAAGAACGGGTTTCCTCCCAAGAATACCAGTGCATAAAACAACAGCGCAATGCTAAATAAAGAAAAATGAAGCTATTATAAGACCCAGGTCCCATCACACAATGCAACACAAACCAGAGGATAGGGTTTTCCCTTATAATAGCCAAAGCATGTTTGATACGTTTAAAACAAATCATTTGATACTATAATAAGTGTATAGTGTCAAAACAACTTCAAATATAAATGTATCAATCCTAGACGTGTAAAAACCCGTAACTTCCCCGTAAAGGAAAGCGGCGGATAGTTCGAGAACAAACCACAACAGAACGCATACGGAAGAACATTTCATTGTATATTACAACAATGCATCAGATTACAAGAATATACAGAGTATAAACAAATAAATATTACACAGAAATATCAGAGATTTAAATTACATTTAAATACATTACATAGCAGCGGAAAATAATACAATACACAACTAGAAGAGATATACGGATACAAAGCTTTCCGGATATCGTTCCAGCTGTAAACCAGGATCCTGTGAATATAAATCTGCAAAACCCAAAACTACTAGCTGCCCGTGTCAAAATAAGGGCACCCAGAGTTTAGGTTAAAACAATAAACTCCAGGTCAGTCATGTGACTGGTGTGAGAACTAAAACAGTTATCTTTATTTTTAAAGTTAGGTAAATCAAGGGACCACGCCGTATAACACGGAACGGGTTTCCTCCCAAGAATACCAGTGCATATAAGTAAACAGCGCAATGCTTTTCTAAAAATGAAGCTATTATAAGACCCAGGTCCCATCACACAATGCAACGCAGCCGAGGATAGGGTTTTCCCTTATAATAGCCAAACATGCTTAGTACGTTTAAAACAAATCATTTGATACTACTATAAGTGTATAGTGTATAAAACAACTTCAAATCATAAGTATCAATCATAGGCGACATGAGCGTCCCATGCCACTATGTCGCCATATATAGGTTTACAAATAAAACCGCAAAGTCACGTATTTGGAAATTGGATTTCCATCTATGAACCGAGGCAAAAGATAGTCCTCAACCGATTCGAGACGCTCTAGCCCGCCCCTCAGGATCAGAGCTCGAGTGACCCTTGGATCCTCAGGGCCGGTCCACACGGAGTGGATTAAAATGCCTGAACATGCGTTTCCCCGCCCTATGGGGCGTAAACGAGCCAACTAAATGACTCCATCGGTTCGAGAACGACCGATCAATCCGAGGCGCCTCGCAACAGCAACAACCACATAAGTCAAACTCGTCAGGGCGTGTAAAACCACTGACGCCACTTCTAGCTAGAAAGAAACGCATGCCCTCCCTGACGTCCTCTCCCGTTTTTGGTTCATACCGGGTGTGAAGCTCGCGAATCAACGTTACACAAAGCTACGCCACAAAGGCCTTGCTTTGATCATCACCACAAGACTTTGCTTTTCAACAGAAGCCTCGATCAATTGCCACTTAGGTATGCCACACAGGCAATTCACCCCATGCGTTTGATATCCATCAATATATAACCCCTGAGCTCGTACGTCTCAGAGAAGGGCGTTAAGCAAGAGAATAAATTCTCCGCCGCCAAACAGATATATATTTAATAGAGATCAATCACACGGACTAAAACCCAATGTCAGACACACAGTCCATTTACAAGTCCGTTCTGGGTCTGAACGAAACCGGAGGCACCTAGTACCCCGCATATCCATCGATCTCCAAGTACGTCTGGACGATCACTAACTGTTTCCATCTTCTTGGGTGTACAGCCCAATCAAGATCATCATTAATTACCCAAACGACGTGAAGACTTCCGGTCTTCAACCACCGTCTTCATCTTCGACTTATCGTCGTATCAGTTATTCAGAATGGGATAAACCCGGTCTTTCCGAATAACTCGCGTATATTTTAAATAAGTGTTACACAAACACTTCATACGCCTCATTCCAATTCATTAGTCACTAACCGTAAATTAATCAAGAGAATAATTCCCCAAATATTAACCCCGAAGGCCGAAACCAACATCAGATCAATATCCAGAAAACCGTTCTGCTTAGCTAACCGACAGTTAGTTTCTGATTTCACATTCATAGGGAAAGGTTCCCATTAATTTTATCCAAGATAAATTCCTGAATTTATTCTCTAATCTTCCTTTGAATTTCGATTCAACTAGTCGGAATTAGCGAACCTTACCGAAGTAATCATTGGTTTTAATTTCCCAATCCCAACCTATTCATCCCATGAAGTAAAACTGGTTATACTTCATATCTAACACCACGGTGTTATCGGTAAATTCAATTACCATTTCACGTTCAAATCTAATTAAAGATTTAACTAACGCCTGGAGAAAAACTGGTGATACTCCACTTCGATTATTTCAATCTAATTAAAGATTCATTAAAACTCCACTTAGTTTTAATCGTTAACTGGGTTAAAGAATCAGTGTCCTTTAAAACACAGTTCACGATAAACCCAAAATCCCATTTCATTAATTATCGGGTTAAAGAACGAGTGTTATTTAAAACACTGTCCACGATAAACCCAAAAATCAATATCAATTCAATTCCAATTAAATATTATTTAATTGGTACACTTCATTAAATCTAAATAAAAAGATTTAATCTTTTCTCAACTGGGTTCAAGAACAGTGTTAGTCAAGACACCATTCACGACAAACCCAAATCATATTTGATATTAAATACAAGGCTCTGAATAGAAAATATCCCGGCTTATATTCAATATCAAATTCTGCGACCAGCAAAGATCGTATTGGAAATACCGATATATATATCTATATCTTTCAAATTTCCATAACAACATTTGTATAATCACGAAATCCAACATCGAAATATTCCGAAGACAATTTCGATTCAAATCCACTCCAATGCAATCATTGGAAATTCTGGTTATTTTTAAAACCCTTTTCAAATTCAATTTATTTATTTAAAAATAAATAGAATTATATTTCTAGTTCAAAACTAGTTCATTTCGATAAAAATCTATTTTTATCTTTTCAAATAGGGAGTTTTTCATCCTAAATCTTCACAAATCATTTCTTATGATTTTACACAAATTATTACTATTTTTAATAATTTTATGAAGGCCCGTACAGTCGATTTCCATCAATGGCCATCGAACTGCACTTACAGCGACCTTTTTCAAATTTGATTTGGACGTAACTCCAAATCCAACCGCTAGATTTCTAATTTCTAATATTCGTTAGAAAGCTCTTTTCGATACGAACCCAACGGTTCCGGTTTTAGGAGAATCCGACGGTCGGATCTCCCGTAATGTCCGTTTGAAATAAATGGTCGAAATTCACGAACTGCCGCGGCGCGTTCTATTCAGGCCATTATATTATATATATATAATATATATAATATATATTTCGTCGATTTCTATTTAAAACGACTTATATAAATAGTTTTAAAATTCGTTTCAAAAGCAATTTCAACTTCCATTTCAATTCAAATCAAAATTGAATTCTTCTTTATAAATTCGTTTTAAAATTCATTTCTATTCAATTCGAATTTCAATTCAATTTGAATTCATTTTCAATTCATTTCGAAATCGTTTTATATTCAATTCATTTCGAAATCGTTTTCAATTCAATTCATTTCGAAATCGTTTTATATTCAATTCATTTCGAAATCGTTTTATATTCAATTCATTTCGAAATCGTTTTATATTCAATTCATTTCAAAAGGAATAGAATCGATATAAATCGTTTACGTCAAAATGGCGTCAATCTAATCAACACGGCTTCATAAATTTCTATTTTCAAATATTCTATTTCAAATATTTCTTTTTCAAAATAGTTGTTATTATCAAAATATTTCGTTCAACACATGACCAATCTCAATGGATGAGTACTGTCAACACATGAACCTTTATTTTATATTGATAAAGATGTAAATTTTATTACTAAAATATTTCGTTCAACACATGACCAATCTCAACGGATGAGTACTGTCAACACATGAACCTTTATTTTATAATATTCTTTATTTTTGAAATTGGAATGAGGCCCAATCAATTACCATATAAAGTTAATTATATGGATTTTCATACAACACATGTATAATAGC
Organism: Allium sativum; assembly: GCA_030737875.1. Taxonomy (NCBI): domain Eukaryota; kingdom Viridiplantae; phylum Streptophyta; class Magnoliopsida; order Asparagales; family Amaryllidaceae; genus Allium; species Allium sativum. The sequence continues at coordinate 459,155,714 of CM060910.1, forward strand.
ATTGAAAAATAATCAACCATCAACCAAAGTGCACTACACTGTATAAGCATCAAATATAGATATCTAACGCTTATAACAGCCTGTCAATCAATCGATCGACATATTCAATCAATCAGGATGAGTGAACTTCAAATTTCATCCCAACACCCGTGTGGGGTTTCAAACAATCAAACACAGATTTTATTTGTGCAGTTGGGCGATGTGTAAAATTTATCGACCCAATCAATGTCCTTCAAATAGGTGTACATAAACAAACCATCTGGTTTGTAAATGAATATTTATTTATTCACATTCACTATATTCATATTCACGTTAAAAATTATATTTTTAACGATATAACATTTTATTTTGACATATGAATTTCTATTCAGTTCATTCTTTAAATAAAATGATATTTTTATTTTCTAACTTATTTTAGAAAATTTCGGCGGCATAACGGCACGATACTAGAAACGGGACAAGGCCTAGCCTTATCCCCGGTCTAGTGAAGGCCCACGCCATTCACACATCAATCCAATCCATTTATTTCACCAAACAATTCGATTCAAACCAAATGAACTAACTAACTACACATCCAAACAATTTAACAAACAAGCCATCCATGGTCTGTGGATGACGGGTGTCGGGTGCTACTAAGCACCGTCTGCATCCTAGTATATATATAACTAGAAAAAATAAATTGAAAGGTGAGAAGTTCTCACCGAGAGCCAAACCAAACACCGCGACTCTTCTTATGTAGAACATCCTCGCCTCGCTTCTAACGAGATCTGTTCAACACCGGTATATGTTAAAAATCACATTTTTAACCTCGCTACATATATGGCAAAGATTATATTTTTACAAAGCTATTTTATTTATCTAAAGCAAAGTGATTTTATTTCACCAAAACTTCTATTTTAACCAAAACAAGGTGATTTTGTTTTAACTAAAGCAAGGTGATTTTATTTTAACTAAAACAAGGTGATTTTATTCAAAGTATTTTATTTTCTCAAAACAAAGTATTTTATTCAAAGTATTTTATTTAAAGTATTTTATTCAAAGTATTTTATTCAAAGTATTTTATTCAAAGTATTTTATTTAAAGTATTTTATTCAAAGTATTTTATTCAAAGTATTTTATTCAAAGTATTTTATTTATAAAAATCAGATTTTCTTCCTTTTTAAATTAATTAAACAAATAAAATAAATAAATGAGGGAAAAAAAGGTAAGCTCACTGTTGTTCATCGTTTAAACCCCAGAACTGTGTCGAACCCATGCTTTGTATTTTGTTTTTCATATTTTCAAACAGTGAATATATATTAAAATTTCATATTTTAAACAATGAATATACTTTAAAATTTCAGATTTTAATCCATGAATATACATTAAAATTTAAACCTTTCTTCTATGTTATTTATATATATATATATAAAAAACACATTATTTTATAATGCTAATTTAATTAAATTAATTAAACAAAACACAAAAAAAACTTATTGTTAATTACCTGCAGTTGTCGTTCGCCACTAGGGTTCGGATTTTGCACACAAATCGAGACGTTGGAGGATGATCAGAGGCCTCCACGTCGATGGCCAACGCAAGGGCTTTCCGGCGATGCCACGAATGTCCAACTCGAACTCCTGTAAGGAGCGGAAATCGTGGTGAAGCGGAGCAACTTTGGAGCGGTGATTTCAGAGAAAGGCGCGACGATAGGTGCCCAACCCCGCATGGATTTGTAGATCTCGAGTAGATCTACGTTTTCCTGTTGGTGGTTTCTTCAATCGATTCACGGATGGAGAGGTAATTAAGGGAGAAGATCTGAATGGGTTCCGCCGTCTATCGGTTTTCTTCTGGAGCGGGTTTGTGAAATTAGGAATTAGGTTGAAAATTTTTGATTGGCCCCTCCTTATAAATAATATTTTTATTAAATTAAATTCCAAAAATCCCAGTTTCCTGATGCTAACTCCAAACCGAATCTAACGACTGTCGTCCCTAGTGTAATACGCCCATTCCGGACACAATGGGATATGTTTCGCAAGCCAATTCGGCTGTTTCGATAGGTTTTCGCAGAAATTAAAATATAAATCAATATATATTTAATTTTAACGTACATTTTAAATTACCAGGGTCACATACGAACTCTAAAAATTCTAGAAAAATATTTTCTAGCTTCGTGTTGACGATACGGTCCTAACAAAACTAATTTCATCGAAATCCGAGGTCGTTTGCAAAATTTCTATTTTTAAGGGCCTGAATTCCATAGCGACTATTCAGAATTTTCAACTGGACATATCTTTTGATTCCCGCTATGAAATTTCGATTTCCCGGATTCGTTGGAAAGATATTATCAATTAGATCCTAATGTTTTTGGTTTCACTAAAATCCGGATTGTTTTGCACCCGGTACATTCAATTGAAGTTTGAAATCGAATTATCGAACTACCGCGCCATTTTAAATTCCTTTTATAATTATATATAATTATTTATATTCTAACGACGGCGTATATAATATATACGTTCGAATTATATTCAAAATAAATTTTCTCGTCGATATTATTTAAAATAATTCATTTTAAATAATCAAAATTTGCTAAAATTGCCGAAATAAAATTTTTAAACTGGCCCAGATTTTCGGGTTGTTACAAGACGGCATGGGTACCATATATCATGTCGCCATACTAGGCTCTACAATCAAAACCGCAAAGTCACGTATTTGGAAATTGGATTTTCGTCTGTGAACCGAGGCAAAAGATATTCCTCTACCGATTCGAGACAATCTAGCCTACCATGTCTCAGGAACAGCCGCAACTGCACCTAGGAGCCACAGGGTCGGTCCACCGATGTGGATTAAAATACCTGAACACTGCGTTTCCCCGCCCTTTGGGGCGTAAATGAGTCAACGAATGACCCTATCGAACCTGGATCATCCGATCAAACCGAGGCGCCTCGCAACAGCAACAACCACACAGGTGAAAATAATATAAATGTCAGGGCTGGTAGGTCACTGACACCACCCTAGCTAGAAAGAAACGCATGCCCTCCCTGGATCCTTCTCCCGTTTTTAGTTCACAACTGGGGTGTGAGGCTCGCGAATCAACGTTACACAAAGCTATGCCACACAGGCCTTGCTTTGATCATCATCCACAAGACTTTGCTATTCAACAGAAGCCTTGATCAATTGCCACTTAGGCATGCCACATAGGCAATTCACTCCATGTGATTGATATCCATCAATATATAACCCCTGAGCTCGTACGTCTCAGAGAAGGGCGTTAAGCAAGAGAATAAATTCTCCGTCGCCAAACATATGTATATTTAATAGAAATCAATCAAACAGACTAAAGTCCAATGTCAGACACACAGTCCATTTACAAGTTCGTTCTGCGTCTGAACGAAACCGGAGGCACCTAGTACCCTGCATATCCATCGATCTCCAAATACGTCTGGATGATCACTAACTGATTCCCTCCTCTTGGGTGTACAGCCCAATCAAGATCATCAGTAATCACACAAACGACGTGAAGACCTCCGGTCTTCAACCACCATCTTCATCCTCTACACCACGTCGAATCAGTTATTCAGAATGGGATGAACCCGGTCTTTCTGAATAACTCGCGTATATAATAAACAAGTGTTACACAACCATAACATACGCCTCATTCCAATTCACCTTATTCTTTTATTCAAATATTCTTATACTTTGGGAAAGGTTCCCATTAATTTTATCAAAGATAAATTCTTTAAATTTATTCTTTAATCTTCTTTGAATATCAATTCAAACTAATCGTGATTAGCGAACCACACCGAAGTAATCATTTATTTTATTTCCCAATCCCAACCTATTCATCCCATGAAGTAAAACTGGTCATACTTCATATCTAACACCACAGTGTTATCGGTAAATTCAATTACCATTTCACGTTCAAATCTAATTAAAGATTTAACTATCGCCAGGAGCAAAACTGGTGATACTCCATTCTCGATCTTTTCCATCTAATTAAAGATTCATTAAAATTCCACTTAGTTTTAGTCTTTAACAGGGTTAAAGAATCAGTGTCATTTAAAACACGGTTCACGATAAACCCAAAATCACATTCCATTAATCATCGGGTTAAAGAACAAGTGTTATTTAAAACACTATTCACGATAAACCCAAAAATCAATACCAATTCAATTCCAATTAAATACTACTTAATTGGCACACTTCATTAAATCTAAATAAAAAGATTTAATCTTTTCTCAACTGGGTTCAAGAATAGTGTTAATAAAGACACCATCCACGACAAACCCAAATCACATTTGATATTAAATACAAGGCTCTAAATAGAAAATATACCGGCCTATATTCAATATATTATTCTACGACCAACAAATATCGTATTGGAAATAACGATATATATATATATATATATATCTTTCAAATTCCCATAACAATATCTGTATCATCACAAAATCCAACATCGAAATATTCTGAAGACAATTTCGATTCAAATCCATTCCAATATAATTATTGGAAATTCTGGTTATTTTCAAAACCATTTCAAATCCAGTTTATTTATTTAAAAATAAATAGAATTATAATTCTAGTTCAAAACTAGTTCATTTCGATAAAAATCTATTTTTATCTTTTCAAATATGGAGTTTTTCATCCCAATTCTTCCCAAATCATTTCTTATGATTTTACACAAATTATTACTATTTTTAATAATTTTATCAAGGTCCGTACAATCAATTTCCATCAACGGCCATCGAACTGCACTTACAGCGACCTTTTCCAAATTTGATTTGGACATAATTCTAAATCCAACTGTTAGATTTCTAATTTCCAATATTCATTGGAAAGCTCTTTTCGATACGAACCCAACGGTTCCGGTTTCACGAGAATCCGACGGTTGGACCTCCCGTAATATCCGTTCGAAGTCAATGGTCGAAATTCGCGAACTGCCGCGGCGCGGTGCGTTCTATTCAGGCCATTATATTATATATAATATATATAATATATACTTCATCGATTCCCATTTCAAACGTATTTAATAAATCGTTTTAAATTCGTTTTCAAAACGATTTCAACTTCTTTTTCAAATTCAAATCAAAATTGAATTTTCCCCTACAAATTCGTTTTAAATTCATTTCAAATTGATTTCAATTCAAATCGATTTTGAATTCAATTTCAGTTCGTTTTCAATTCAATTCAATTTCAATACGAATACATTTATATTCAAATTCAATTCTATTCAATTTCAATTCGAATTCATTTCTATTCAATTTCAATTCTATTCAGTTTCAATTCGAATTCATTTCTATTCAATTTCAATTCTATTCAATTTCAATTCGAATTCATTTTTATTAAAAATATCAGATTTTGAAATCACTTTCGATGTTCATTATAAAATGAATAAAATCTATATAAATATCGTTCACGTCAAAATGGCGTAAATCTAATCAACACGGCTTCATATATTTCTATTTTCAAATATTCTATTTCAAATATTTCTTTTTCAAATATTTCTATTCAAATATTTCTTTTTCAAAACTGGAATGAGGCCCAATCAATTACCATATAATGTTAATTATATGGATTTTCTACAACACATGTATACAATAACAACGATGAATAATCAACCATCATCCAAAGTGCATTCTACACTGTATAAGCATCAAATATAAATATTCAACGCTTATAACAGTCTGTCAATCAATCGATCGACATACAACTAAACAATCGGGATTAGTGTACGTCAAATATCATCCCAATACCCGTGTGGGGTTTCAAACAATCAAACACAGATTTTATTTGTGCAGTTGGGCGATGTGTAAAATTTATCATCCCAATCAATATCAGTCAAATGTGTATATAAACAAATCGTCCGATTTGTTTATTTTTATTTCATTTCATATACACGTTAAAAATTCTATTTTCAACTATAAAATATTTTCACTATATAAATATTTTATTTCATTTCACATCACATCACACAATCAACTACACATCAAAATCAAACAAACAAGCATACAAGCCGTCCATGGTCTGTGGACGACGGGTGTCGGGTGCTACTAAACACCGTCTGCATCCTAGTAAATATTTTAAACTAGAAATAAATTAAAAGTGAGGAGTTCTCACAGAGGGTTCCACTCCGCCGTGCTTTGCTGTTGAACTGCGGAACCATCTGGATCAGTTTGAAATTCCAATACAGTCTTTTCACACTGTTTATATACAAAAATTATATTTTTATGATTTCATTTCAATGAATGAAAATTCTATTTTTATTTCTACTTCACATATTTTTACAACGCTAAAGAGATAAAAATAACGTCCTTAACATATTAAAAGTCCAATCTTTTCCCATTCTAAAAATCAAATCTTTTCTTTAAAATATTAAAAATCTCGACTTCATCTATCTAAATAAAATATCATATTCCATAATCTTAAAAATCCTAGCTTTTCCTCATTAAAAATACGATCTTTTCAATGTTAAAAATACGATCTTTTAAATGTTAAAAATACGATCTTTTCAATGTTAAAAATACGATCTTTATCACATTAAAAATCGGTTTTTTTTCATAAAGAAAAATCAGTTTTTATTTAAAAGAAAAATCAGTTTTATACTTAAAATAAAACATTAAAAACTCACTTTTCTCTTTTCGAGTTGGAAGGGGGGCCTGCCGCGCTCACGGTGGCGGGATGGGGGAGTCGCGGTCGTGGTGGGGTAGTCCGGTGCTGGCGCAGGCTGAGCAGGGGTCCACGGTGGCAACGGTTCGGGTTCAGGGGCTGCTGCGCAGGTTTCAATCTACTGGAGAGAGGGGGTGTTTGATTGGAGGGTGGCGCTCCAGGCGGAGGTGGGCTCGTCGAAGGGAGGCGCGGGGAAGCGATGGTGGCGGTCAACGAGGAAGAAGGGCGTCGTTTTTTTTCTTTTTCTTTTACCTAAATCGATTTGAACGAAATGGTGGGGGGGTTTATAATTTTTATTTATTATTTTATTATTCATTTAAGTTGACTTTTCACACTAACTCGAAATCAAGCCCACCGCCTGTCGTCTATAGCTAATTACTCCCATTCCAAACACAATGGGATATGTATCGTAGGCTGATTCGATCGTTTCGATCAGTTTTCCTCAAAATCAACATATAACTCTATCTATTGAATTTGAACGCGCATTTCAATTTACTGGGGTCACATACTAACTCGAAAAATTCCCAAAAAATATTTTCTAGCTTTGTATTAACGATACGGTCCTAACAAAACTAGTTTCGTCAAATTGTGAGATAGTTGGAAAAATGGCCATTTTCCAGTCGATTAAAATCAACTGAAACTGGTCAAACGCGTTTCCCTTTGCCTTGCTCACATATTGATTCGAAAAATTACGAATTTTGAAACCTAGCAATAATTTGACATCACGGATCCAACAAAAGTGGTTTCGTCGAAATCCGAGGTCATTTGCAAAATTTCAACTTTTAAGGGCCAGAATTCCATAGCGACTATTCTGAAATTTCAACTGGACATATCTTTTGATTCCCGCTATGAAATTTTGATTTTTCGGATTCGCTGGAAAGATATTCTCAATTAGATTCAAATATTTTTGGTTTCACTAAAATTCGGTTTAATTTGCACCTTGTACATTCATTTGAATTTTGAAATCGAATTATTGAACTACCGCGCCATTTTCAATTCCTTTTATAATTATAAATAAATATTTATATTCTAACATCGAGCTATATAAATATATACGTTCTAATTCCATTCAAACTAAATTTCTCATCGTTATTATTTAAAATAATTCATTTTAAATATTCAAAATACGCTAAAATTGCCAAAATAAAAATTTTAAATTGGCTCGGATTTCCGGGTTATTACAATCTCCCCCACTTAAAATCGTCCCCGAAAAGGAACGAAGCCGAAAGTTTTTTAGCAAATCAACTCAACTTTCGTTATTTTCATTACGGCTTAAGTTCTTCAACTTTTAATTTCTAAGAACTTTTCAAATTTTTCAAAAATTTGGCTAACACCTTAATTTTTCGAAAAATTTCACCATAACCTCCCCTGCACCGGGAGCACCGGGAAAATCCCGAAATTTCCATATAGGCCCTTTGATCTCAAAAAGAAAAAGAAAAAGCCAAGCGGCTAGCCCTTCGGCTCATAAAATCATCATCACCCAAACAAAACAGTAAATTATGGTAAACATGTACCTATTTGTCGGGCAAACAATTTTATTCTTCTGCTCTAGCCTCTTTGCTATGACCTGTTCAATGTAAGTACATGTATATGCAAGCAAATGCGACCAATTTTCAATACAACTCACTATTTGATTCAATTGGCTATATGGTACAAATTTTAATTAATCAACCAATAATCAACAACACGACCATCCATCAATTAGTTAATTAGCTTTTGAAATTCATAACTTCGATACATAGTCAAAAATCAGATTTTTGATGCCAAATCACAACAATAAGCCCTATCTAGTTTCGGTTCTCACACCAGTCAATTGGAAATATATAGAAATCTCACTTTCGAAACTCGAAAATAAATACTGGCGATGGTGCCCCGTCACCAGAATTATCCCCGGGCACTAGAGTGTGATTCTATAACCATCCAATACATTAAAACTTCGAATACACGTTTGCAAGACATATATGCAAAATCTTTATATATTGGATTGTCCCAATTCAATATAAAATAAATAATCAACTACGAATAATTGATTTAAATTTTCAAAACAAAACTTGTTTTCAATTTATATTTCAAAAATATACTCTTCACACTCGTTCTAGGATGCTACTGATCCCATCTCTAACGAGTCATTCTCGTTGGATATTACTAATCCAGTTTCTGATGAATTCTTTCGTATGGTTCTAATGTGCCATGTTCTCTGAGCTTTGTAAACCAAAGCTCTGATACCACGCTGAAACGGCCTGACGAAATCCGGTAGGCTTTGCAACCATCCCTTCATCCCCCAAAGCAGCAGGTAAAACCCACCGCGGCTTCCAAGTGGTCCCCCAGTACGCTTGTTTTACGGCGACCCTCTCGAGCCTCCCGGCCACTGCCTAACCAACCCCCGCAAGGGACATGTGGGGGTAAGAGTCTCCCGTTCGCCACCAAACCGCAAAGCGAGAACCCCCCATCATGACTGCAACAAGAACTGGTGATACTCCATTCTCGATCTTTTCCATCTATTTAAAGATTCATTAAAACTCCACTTAGTTTTAATCTTTAACTGGGTTAAAGAATCAGTGTCATTTAAAACACGGTTCACGATAAACCCAAAATCACATTCCATTAATCATCGGGCTAAAGAACAAGTGTTATTTAAAACACTGTTCACAATAAACCCAAAAATCAATACCAATTAAATTCCAATTAAATACTATTTAATTGGTACACTTCATTAAATCTAAATAAAAAGATTTAATCTTTTCCCAACTGGGTTCAAGAACAGTGTTAATAAAGAAACCATCCACGACAAACCCAAATCACATTTGATATTAAATACAAGGCTCTGAATAGAAAATGTACCGGCTTATATTCAATATCAAATTCTACGACCAACAAATATCGTATTGGAAATAACGATATATATATATATATATCATTCAAATTCCCATAACAATATCTGTATCATCACGAAATCCAACATCGAAATATTCCGAAGACAATTTCAATTCAAATCCATTCCAATATAATTATTGGAAATTCTGGTTTTTTTCAAAACCATTTCAAATCCAATTTATTTATTTAAAAATAAATAGAATTATAATTCTAGTTCAAAACTAGTTCATTTAGATAAAAATCTATTTTTATCTTTTCAAATATGGAGTTTTTCATCCCAATTCTTCCCAAATCATTTCTTATGATTTTACACAAATTATTACTATTTTTAACAATTTTATCAAGGTCCGTACAGTCGATTTCCATCAACGGCCATCGAACTGCACTTACAGCGACAATTTCCCAATTCGATTTGGACATAATTCCAAATCCAACCATTAGATTTCTAATTTCTAATATTCATTGGAAAGCTCTTTTCGATACGAACCCAAAGGTTCCGGTTTCAGGAGAATCCGACGGTCGGATCTCCCGTAATATCCGTTCGAAGTCAATGGTCGAAATTCGCGAACTGCCACGGCGCGGCGCGTTCTATTCAGGCCATTATATTATATATATAATATATATAATATATACTTCATCAATTCCCTTTTCAAACGTATTTAATAAATCGTTTTAAATTCGTTTTCAAAACGATTTCAAATTCTTTTTCAAATTTAAATCAAAATTGAATTTTCCCCTACAAATTCGTTTTAAATTCATTTCAAATTGATTTCAATTCAAATCGATTTTGAATTCAATTTCAGTTCATTTTCAATTCAATTCAATTTCAATTCGAATACATTTCTATTCAACTTCAATTCTATTCAATTTCAATTCGAATTCATTTCTATTCAATTTCAATTCTATTCAATTTCAATTCGAATTCATTTCTATTCAATTTCAATTCTATTCAGTTTCAATTCAGATTCATTTTTATTCAAAATATCAGATTTTGAAATCACTTTCGATGTTCATTATAAAATGAATAAAATCGATATAAATATCGTTCACGTCAAAATGGCGTAAATCTAATCAACACGGCTTCATATATTTCTATTTTCAAATATTCTATTTCAAATATTTCTTTTTCAAATATTTCTATTCAAATATTTCTTTTTCAAAACTGGAATGAGGCCCAATCAATTACCATATAATGTTAATTATATGGATTTTCTACAACACATGTATACAATAATAACGATGAATAATCAACCATCATCCAAAGTGCATTCTACACTGTATAAGCATCAAATATAAATATTCAACGCTTATAACAGTCTGTCAATCAATCGATCGACATACAACTAAACAATCGGGATTAGTGTACGTCAAATATCATCCCAATACCCGTGTGGGGTTTCAAACAATCAAACACAGATTTTATTTGTGCAGTTGGGCGATGTGTAAAATTTATCGTCCCAATCAATATCAGTCAAATGTGTGTATATAAACAAATCGTCTGATTTGTTTATTTTTATTTCATTTCATATACACGTTAAAAATTCTATTTTCAAATATAAAATATTTTACTATATATATTTTTTATTTCATTTCACATCACATCACACAATCAACTACACATCAAAATTGAACAAACAAGCATACAAGCCGTCCATGGTCTGTTGACGATGGGTGTCGGGTGCTACTAAACACCGTCTGCATCCTAGTAAATATTTTAAACTAGAAATAAATTAAAAGTGAGGAGTTCTCACAGAGGGTTCCACTCCGCCGTGCTTTGCTGTTGAACCGCTGAACCGTCTGGATCGGTTTGAAATTCCAATACAGTCTTTTCACGCTGTTCAAATACAAAAATTATATTTTTATGATTTCATTTCAATGAATGAAAATTCTATTTTTATTTCAACTTCACATATTTTTACATTGCTAAAGGGATATAAATCACATCCTTAACATATTAAAAGTCCAATCTTTTCCCATTCTAAAAATCAAATCTTTTCTTTAAAATATTAAAAATCTCGACTTCATCTTTCTAAATAAAATATCATATTTCATAATCTTGAAAATCCTACCTTTTCCTCATTAAAAATACGATCTTTTCAATGTTAAAAATACGATCTTTTCAATGTTAAAAATAAGATCTTTTCAATGTTAAAAATACGATCTTTTCAATGTTAAAAATACGATCTTTTCAATGTTAAAAATACGATCTTTATCACATTAAAAATCGTTTTTTTTTCATAAAGAAAAATCAGTTTTTATATAAAAGAAAAATCAGTTTTATACTTAAAATAAAACATTAAAAACTCACTTTTCTCTTTTCGAGTTGGAAGGGGGGCCTGCAGCGCTCACGGTGGCGGGATGGGGGAGTCGCGGTCGTGGTGGGGTGGTCCGGTGCTGGCGCAGGCTGAGCAGGGGTCCACGGTGGCAACGGTTCGGGTTCAGGGGCTGCTGTGCGGGTTTCAATCTGCTGGAGAGAGGGGGTGTTCGATTGGAGGGTGGCGCTCCAGGCGGAGGTGGGCTCGTCGAAGGGAGGCGCGGGGAAGCGATGGTGGCGGTCAACGAGGAAGAAGAGCGTCGTTTTTTTTCTTTTTCTTTTACCTAAATCGATTTGAACGAAATGGTGGGGGGGTTTTATAATTTTTATTTATTATTTTATTATTCATTTAAGTTGACTTTTCACACTAACTTGAAATCAAGCCCACCGCCTGTCGTCTATAGCTAATTACTCCCATTCTGAACACAATGGGATATGTATCGTAGGCTGATTCGATCGTTTCGATCAGTTTTCGTCAAAATCAACATATAACTCTATCTATTGAATTTGAACGCGCATTTCAATTTACTGGGGTCACATACTTACTCGAAAAAATCCCAAAAAAGATTTTCTAGCTTCGTATTAACGATACGGTCCTAACAAAACTAGTTTCATCAAATTCTGAGACCGTTGGAAAAATGGCCATTTTCCAGTCGATTAAAATCAACTGAAACTGGTCAAACGCGTTTCCCTTTGCCACGCTCACATATTGATTCGAAAAATTATGAATTTTGAAACCTAGTAATAATTTGACATCACGGATCCAACAAAAGTGGTTTCGTCGAAATCCGAGGTCATTTGCAAAATTTCCACTTTTAAGGGCCAGAATTCCATAGCGACTATTCTGAAATTTCAACTGGACATATCTTTTGATTCCCGCTATGAAATTTTGATTTTTCGGATTCGCTGGAAAGATATTCTCAATTAGATTCAAATATTTTTGGTTTCACTAAAATCTGGTTTAATTTGCACCCTGTACATTCATTTGAATTTTGAAATCGAATTAGCGAACTACCGCGCCATTTTCAATTTCTTTTATAATTATAAATAAATATTTATATTCTAACGTCGAGCTATATAAATATATACGTTCTAATTCCATTCAAACTAAATTTCTCATCGTTATTATTTAAAATAATTCATTTTAAATATTCAAAATTCGCTAAAATTGCCAAAATAAAAATTTTAAATTGGCTCGGATTTCCGGGTTATTACAGGTTCGGTGGTGTTGGCTTCGAATTTCATTGAAGGATGGAGGATTGGTTGCGATTAGAAGATGCGGCAATGGCTCTGTGGTGGTTACTGAAGCCGCATCGATCAAATTGGGAAGCAGGAGTTAAAAGGGGTTGACGGGTTAAATATGGGATGGGCCGATGGTATTGAGTTGGGTAAGGCCCAATTGTATTATATAATTTAGGTTTATTTAATTAAAATATGTATTAACTTTGAAACGGTATAACTTCGCCGTACGGTATAGGTTTTCAGCGAAACAAGATCCGACAGGATCGTATGGACGGGAGCAACACAGTGAGACTGACCGGGAGTGAATCCAAGATCGTTACAATTTATAGTGAAATATATTGTCAGAATCAAATCAAGCGATGGTTATCGTTATTAACGATGATTATCCAATGTGAGTAAATCTCACTAACTCTGAACAGTTTATAATTTCATGTTGTATTTTTAGAACTGTTAAATATTGGCTGATTGACTGTGTGTTGACTGTTTGATTGAACTGCTAGTCAGTTAGTTGGATTTCTATATTGATTCTGTTTAACAGAATATGTCATATGGAACTGAAAGTGATGTTGATTTTATTGTATAACAACTGTGGATGCAGGGAAACAGGTTGGAGGAATCCGACTGAATTCCTCAATAGTTATTTTATTGTTTTCATATATTGTGATATATGATGTGATATATATTCTGTTGTTGATTATGTGTGTTTGGACGATATTTATCGTTGTTATATGGTATGTTAAATACCATAAGAAATACTGGATGTGGGAAAGGGGATTTTTATAGTGTATTTTGAAAATGAATTATTTATATAAAATCAATGGATTTTATATAGAAAAGGAAAAGGATTTTTATAAAAGAAAATAAATATAAAATCGAAGAAATAGAATAGAGAATATAAAGGAAATATTTGTTTAGAAATCAAATAGATTATAAAGGAAATATTTATCTTTTGATAAATAAATATATATAAGTCTGAACTTATATATATAAAGAAGTAAACAGGTGAATGGAGCATATTAATTTATAAAATGATATTTATAAATTAAGTTAAATATTTATCATTTGGATAAATAGAATATATAAGTCAGGACTTATATAAAGAAGTGAGAATCGATTTCAACATCGATGTTTGAAACTGAATAAGGACTAATAGTAAATCAATTAGAGTTAAACCAGTTAGGTTAAACCATAGAGTTAAACCAGTTAGGTTAAACCATAGATTTAAACCAGTTAGGTTAAACCATAGAGTTAAACCAGTTAGGTTAAACCATAGAGTTAAACCATAGAGTTAAACCAGTTAGAGTTAATCAGTTAGAGTTAATCGAACTAGAGTTAAATAGAGTTATCGAATATTAGTTATTCGAAGAAGAGTTAAATAGAGTTATCGAATATTAGTTATTCGAATAGAGTTAGAGGAGTTAATCAAATATAGTTTATTCGAATAGAGTTAGAGGAGTTATCGAATATAGTTTATTCGACAAGAGTTAAGTGAATAGAGTTAATCCAAAGGAGTTAATCAAATAGAGTTAATTGAAAAGAGTTAATCGAATATAGATACTCGAAAGAAAGGTTAAGTAAGGAAGTTAGTTAAAGAAATATAAAGTGAACTTTGCCTATTTCAAAGTTAGAAATATTGCTCAGTTAAGGTCTGAGAGGTAGTTCTACCCCAACTTGATTGGCTTCGTATTTAACTAAGGAATGGATAAGGTTCGGCAGTAAAGGATGGTTAAGTGAATTTAGTAATTAAAGGAAATGGTTTGAGTTGGCATAGCGATGTTTTATCTAAACATCTGCTTAATCCAAACGTAGGAGTTTGGAAATGTTTTCCAAACAAGAACAAGAAATGTTTTCTAATATAGAAAACAAGAAATGGAAATCTTTTCCAGTGTTAATAAAATATATTTTCTAAATTTAGAAAATAGAAAATGTTGAATATAGGGAAACAGGAGATGAAAAATGAACTATAGAGATAAATGTTAAATGATGTTTGTTCGGTATAATTTCCATCGGGAAATAATATCGTTGTTTGCACACATGTTTTTCTTCGATAGTTAACTCACAGACTATCGAAGTTTTGACCATTTTAACATTGTTAATATGGAGAGACCGGTTGGATTATTATCCAAAGAACCACTCTGTATTGGTATAAGCGTTGCGAATCATATATGCCAAAGAAAATTGAAGACGGAGTAAAATGCTGGGGCTATTATATAAATCTTAGATAACAGTGCCTAAGATGGATATACTGAATAGTACCTTCGGTTCATCTTGTTCCTGGATGACTTGTACGGATGAATGTCTGACACGGTATTTCCAGAAAGGTCACGTACATTGATTTCTTCAACCGTACCAAGAGTGGAAGCGGAGAAGGAAACTTCTTTAGCTAACACGTAATGTACTGTTGTAGACGTCAATTAGTGATTTTCGATGGATCTGAAAATGTGGCATTCGAAGTGAAATCTGATGTGATGATAAAGCGTAGCTTCTAGCCTCACATCCGGTAAATGACAGAAATCAGGCAGGCAGCTTGGCTAAGTCGGTCGCTCCAAAGTAGGGTGTATAATCACCTGATCTAGAGTTTCATTTACTTCTAAAAATCTATTGTTGATGCTGTCCCATTCGGGAAACGGTTGCTGATCCCAACCGTTGGTGATATACATTCGATACACTCAAGCGAAATGAGTGGTCGGTCATGTGTGGCCGGGTTGCAAGATATTCTTGTTGAACCCAGTGTATTCCTCTCTAGAGGTACACTAGCGAAAGCTGGTTCCATACCTTGTCATGGTTGGAAATCCATTACCCAATACGTGCTTGCAGTTTTAATTGTATACTATATATGTAGATCGTGAGATGAAAGAGTTTCTGCTAGATGATTATTAAATTGTGGTTGATAGACATTATTATAATATCAAAAGGTTTTTGATATAAAGATAATTTGGATTCTCATAAGGGAAAACCTGTTCCGTTATACGGCGTGGTCTTATGAGATATCGTTTACTTGTTCAAACTGTTTTACTCATACCAGTCCTATGACTGACCCGAAGTTTATTTTGTTGTTTTCCCTAAACTCTTGGGTGCCCAATTTTGTACGGGCAGTCAAGTAGTCAGGATTTACAGATATACTGGAAGAGCTTGGAGCAGGAGGCTTCAGGATTATATAGCTATAGTTATTTCCGCTGTGTTGTAAGTGCTGTACCTTGAAATGATGTATATTCAAGTACAGATGTATATTTCAAGTTATGTTATATATATTATATGTTATTCGTTCCGCTATGAGGTTCGTGTTACTCTGATGTTGTGTGTTCTTCTTCTTCTTCTTCTTCTTCTTCTATTCTAAGTTTCTATCTTATCTTTCCTCACCCTCTGTTTTTTTTCCATTAATTTCCTGATTTTCAGTTTAATTTGGGGTTGGACTTGTGCTTTTGGTTTGCTCAAATTGGACCGGATTTTCGGGTCATTACACTTGGTTTCAAGGTAGCAACCATGTTCAATACCTATTGTCTTATCTTGTTTCCTTTGTGAGTTTGTTTTTATAATACTTCAATTATGCTCATGATCATTATTGCAGGTACCAAATCAAAATGATCCATGCCTGGACGGGTTTGGATTTCGATTTTTGTCAAAAGCCAGACCTAGAAAGATGTGGGTTGTTACATTTGGTATCAAAGCTATATGTTAGACTATCAGAGGAATTGTGTTTAAATAAGTAAATATTTTTGAGCTTTCTTTCAAACTTTCTTTAGTCCTTTTGTTTAATTCAATGAAATCTGGCTATAACATAGTTGTGGCCCTATATCGTAGGAATGGACCAAGTGACTACAATTGGGAATATTCTGGAGTTTGAGTTTTTTCCAACCCAAGACCACCCCACCGTGTGTTTAGCTATTATTTAAAGAGCACGAGGACGACATATGATGAAATTCCATGGACAAGCATTATTCGATTGGATGGTCAACAACAAGCTACACTTGAGATTTTTTTGAATTTTTGATTTTGATGGAGACTTCCAGTCAAAGAATTTTACTTCATTTTGGTTAAGTGGAAAATTTGAGTTTATACGTTGCATTAGTCTAGAGGAATGTTAAGTATGTGTATTCACTTGGTATGTTTTGATGGCAGACCAGATATTTTTCTATTTGGAATAATTTTGTTGAATTCCTTAGTCTAACTTAAATGAGATTTCATTATTACTTATTTTTGAAAAAGGGGAGTTTCAAAGAAATTAATTTTCTTTTCTACAAAATTATTTTAGAAGGAAAGAATTTTGTTTTTTATTTTTGGAAAAGAAATTCGGAACTCTTAGTTTTTAATGGAAAGTTTTTCGGTTGGTATTTAAAAGAAAAGTTTTTGGTATTGGAAAAGTCTCTATGTTTTTTCTCTTAAATAGGCTAAGAAAAATGAGATTCTGTTTTAGGGTACGCCAGCGAGAAAGGGGATGGTTTTGTGTGAAGTGGATATGGAATAGTCGTTGAGATTATTTCGGGTACATTGAAATGTTGTATGATTGCAGCTTTTTATTGGGGTTACTTTGAATTTTTGGAGGATGGTTTGGAACTAAAAGTGGGTCGTGACATCGTTGTGGTGAGGATGATAAATTTTCATATCGCATTAAATCTTATAAGATGGCATGGAATGATTAGTATTTTAATCTGGTCTTAATTGCATTTAGATTAAATTTATGTATATGAACCCCTTTTTAATGGGAGGTCGTGTAGCGGTAAACATAGAGAGCTTTTCTAGTCGATGAGTTTTGACACAACCTAAACCAGGGATATAATTATTAAAATCGCATCCAAATTCCCCTAAACTTCTTTTGTTTCTCTTTCCTTAGCTAATCGAACTCTACCTTTATTTGGTTCTCATCGTTCTTTGTGGCAACCTCCCTCCTCTATTCCAATACTAAGTGATGTCATTCTTACCTCTCCCTCCTAAGAGCAGCAGTAGCTTTGCCTAAACCAATGTGCTACTTTTACACATCAGATCTCACCCCACCACTATTCTAAGATTTAAACCTAATTTCTTCTCTTTGACAGTTTCTTTGCCTCTAACACCTACTTGCACTATCTATTCTTCCTCGCGCCATTTAGGTCTTATCCCTAGAATGGTCATTTGGTTGTCTCGGAATGAGCAAATGGTTCTATTGCTTTAGGCTAAAAGAAATAGTCATAACATTAGGATTTGCACTGGTTTTTTGCTTTGAGATTTTTGAACGGGATTGTTTCCCATGATACATCCGCCTTTACAATGTATCGTTTGAGTAGATATTTGATGAAGACAATTTTTGATTCGAAGGTGAAATTGAGTTGTCTAATGTTGGTTTTACTACAGAGGATCTTGTTGAGATTTTTGAGGCATTTTTAGCATATGCGAACTTGAATGATCTTATAATTAACCGTCTCGGAGATTTTGCAACATATTTTTTTTCCCTATATGTCGGTTTTTGAAAGATGGATAACCTGTGTCTAAATAGCCTATTTAGGTGTTTGACTCATCTAGCACAATATTTCGAAAATGGGGAGTTAGACTAGATTTGTTCTATAATGTAGAAGTCAATCATTGCTATGACCAGTGGCATGCATCAACTAGGATCACTTCCTTTTTAAATTCGATTTATTGATCTAGAGGCTACTTAATGGAGTTACTTTCTATATTTTCACATATCCACTTTCAACTTCAGGCGATGTTTGGTGAATCTTCGTGAAAAGCAGTTTAGAAGAAGTTTTATTTTGCCACTGATAATTCTCATTTAAATAGATCATGATGTAAAAATCTCCAAAAACACACAACATGAGATTGAGCATCTAGCTGACATGACATAACTAGTAAGAGGTCATTGAAATGGTTTGGGCTCCAACCGCGGAGCCAAAAGTCTAGTTGTATATAGGCAATGTTTTGGATTTTTGGAGTTGTTATCTTTTCACTTCGAACATTGTTTCTTTTTATGGATGACCATTTGGGGTTGTAACTGTTAGTCATTCTTTGTAAATATCAATATTATGAGATTTTTTTATCTTTAAGATTCTTGTTTTAAATATTTGCACTCACTTATGGCATGATTTGGAAGTGAAATCTAGTAATCTGCACTTAACTAACAGTAATTGCAAAGTTGGAAGAAAAGATTTAATTGCATAGTAAACATTAGAGAAGGAAATATTAGGGTTATTTTGGTCATAGGTTTTCATTTTCGCTTGTTCGCTAAAGCTAAAATTTAATTTTGGGGGAATTTGTACTGTCTAACGTGTCAAATATTTGGGTAGTATTAGTTGAATTGGATTTGCGTGTTTTGTGCATAACCAACTTCCTTCTACAATGAGTTATGGTTGGATTAATCCAAATTTCCAAAAAATATTTTTAGGAAACTTTTTTTGATGTTTTGGAAAAGAAAATAAATAGATTTTAATTTTTAAATTTTTGTTTTAAGTCTTGATTTTAGAAAGGAATGCGCACCTAAACGTTTTCAGCTTATTTTTCAAATTGGATGTACAATTTTAGAGAATGAAATTTTATTTTCAACAAAATCATGATTTTTAAGGCCACATGTGAAGGCGTTCGAATGATGAGTCGGAGTTAAATTTGTGGTTTTAGTGGTGCATTAGGACAAATGATACGTTAAATACGCTAATTGTAACAAGTGAGAAAACTATTTTAGCTTTGGATATGGTATTTCCATACCTTGTCAACGAGTGAGTCATTCTTAGACATATTTATATTTCAAGGCTTAAAAATAAGCTTCTTTATGCAATTTATACATGGAAAAAATTAGACTATTCGGGGGCAACATGGAAATTTCAACTATATTGTGGGAACTAGAAAATCCAAATTTGAATGTTAGTTTACCCATTGAAGTTCCCTGTCTTGGCAAGGGAGTAACAATTAGAAAGAAATTTTAGATGTGTTGTCATTATAGATATTAGGATTTGGAGGTAAAATTGGTTGTTTCATATTTCTATTCATAGTGTGAAGGTTTTGGTCAAAAAACGTCTTTTAAAAGTTGAATGCATAGAGAACTGTCAGCATATTTTTAAGTTGTTTGCATCATGTTTTAGGAAATATTTTCACAATAAAATGCATTTACATAAGATGATCCAATTTAGAATCATTATGTATGCATATTTTTATGGTTGTAATGCATTATGTGCATTGTGCACATGTGCACATTTGGTCGCAAAATTGATTTCATACAAATAGGTTGTGTAGCTTAGGATAATTAGGAGACAGCACCAAAACTTAGTCAATGGTAAATTTTGGGAACGTGGAATAATGTAACATCTCGAAATTTATCATTCTTTATTTTTATAGTTAGTCGTAATTTAATTAGGTTCCAACAATTGAATTTGAGAAAATAATGGAATTTGGCCAAGAATCTAGCAAATTGTGTCCATGAAAAAACTCTAATCTATTTTTATGCATGTAGTTTCACAAATGGAGTATGTTTGGAAAAGCTATAAATGAAAAACAAAATTGGACAGATAATAAGTTTTATGACCAATAGCCATCAATGATCCCGATCCCACATAAAACTGGTCCACCCAAGGTGCCGGCCAGGAGGTAAAGCTAGGAGTTGACCTGGGGAGTCGACTTCTTAGGTCAACGTGAGTGTGTGGCAACTAGGTTTTTGAGAATCTAATCTTATTTTAAATTGTACGGACTAATCTAAGTTATACCCAATGGTTTAAGTTCATTTTTGCACCTATAAATAAAAGCCTAGACCCTATATCTTTCCTTATATTTTTTGAAGGCAGCAGTGAAGCTCTTCCATTTTCTTTTCTCCCATTGTAACGACCCAAGGATTTTCAACCCCGAAAATCGACATAAACACCATGTCAATTATTCAAGTATCGAAAATACCAGATCATTAGTAGAAAGAAGTTAGAGGGTGAGAAATAGAAAGAAAGAAAATTAGAATAGAAGAAGAAGATCACAACACAACAGAATTGGAGTAAACACTATCTTACAACGAAACGAATAAAATATATTATAACATAGCTTTTAAATGCAAACTTGTAACTGTATATACATACCATTTCAGAGTACAATACATAACATCCCAGCGGAAATAAACTCTATGTATATCTAATGTTGAAGCCTCCTACTCCATGCTCCTCCAAATATATCTGTAAAATCCCGACTACTTGACTGCCCATACAAATTTGGGCACCTAAAATTTTAGGGTAAAACAAAACAAAATAAACTCTGGGCCAGTCATGAGACCGGTGCGAGTAAACTCGAACCATTTGGTTTAACTTTTTAAAACCCTTTTCAAAACAAAGGACAGTTGTAAGACTGATCCACACATAAATACAAATGGTTTTTATCTTACGATAACCCAAAACATTTTTATTAAATCAATATTATTTTGATACTATAATATTAACTACATCAAGTAAATAACAATCTAACAGAACGCTTGCATCTCACGTTCCACATATGTATTTTACAATCAAAAACCGCTTGCTCTTATTGGGGAATGGATTTCCAACTATGACAAGGTATGGAACCACCTTTCAATCAATGTACTATAGAGGGGATACATTGTAGTTCAACAAGAACATCTTGCAACTCAGCCACACATGACCGGCCATTCATTTCGCTTGAATGTTCTGAATATATTGTCACCTTATGGATGGTACGCTAACATAACCGTTTACGGGAGATACATAAGTGGAAGAAGAATAAAAATGAATATTATTTAGATGGTAACAATACACTCTAATTGGGAGCAACCCACTTAGCCATGCTGCCTGCCCGATTTTTGTCATTTCCCAACTGATGAGGCTCAAGGTCATAATATTTTTTTGATAGATCACACCTTCTTCATTTACTTTGAATACTACATCGTCTTAACTTCCAAATCACAAATTGATTTCCCCAAAAATACCATGGTTATAAAGCTAGGAGAAACGAATTCCTCCGCCACCCAATGCGAATATGTTTGAAGAGATCAACTTACACAATCTATTGGATTTACTCTATCAGACAATCGTCCATACAAGTTGTCCTAGGACTGGACAAACCAAAGGCGCTATTATGTAAATCCATCTTAGGCAGTTTCTACCTAGGATCGCTAGAACAACCCTTGCATAAACTCCGTCTTCAATTTTCTTCATCATATTTGATTCTCAATGCTAATGCCCATACATAGTGGTTTTCAGACAATAAATCTGATCCCGGACTCTTCGTATTGACAACGGAAAAATGGTCAAAAAATTTGGTAGCCAGTTATTTAACTATCAAAGGAAGACATCCGTACAAAGAACTATACTATTTCCAAATGGAAATTATACCGATCAACCACTTAAACAACACTGAGCCCCTTTAAATGAATTTATCATTAATTTATTCATTTCCGAATCTCACTTCAATATCTTTACCCAAATATTTCTCTAACTTGTTTAGCCTCTCACGATTCTTGGAAAAAAATCCATATATTTACAAATTCTATTTTACTAAATTTAGAAAATATACGTTATTAACATTGAAAAACATTCCCATTTCTTATTCACCATCACTAATCTTCCACACAGTCCCTAACCGTAAAGTAGTAAGAGAACAACTCCCTAAGCATCAATGACACGACCCGAACATCCCCGTGAAGGAAAGCACGGATGGCGTTGAGGACAAGACAAATCGGAACGCAGACGGAAGAACATTTCATTGCTTATTACAACAATTCCATCAGATACAAGAATATACAGAGTACAAATGAATAAATTACATTCGACAAATATCAGAGATTACAATAAATTACATAGCAGCGGAAAAATATACAAAACAAAACTGAAAGTGATACACGGATACAGAGCTTTCCGAGCATCGTTCCAGCTGTAAATCAGGATCCTGTGAATATAAATCTGCAAAACCAAAACTACTAGCTTCCCGTGTAGAAAATAGGGGCTCCCAGAGTTTAGGTTAAAACAATAAACTCCAGATCAGTCATGGGACTGGTGTGAGAACTAAAACAGTTATTAATCTTTATTTTTAAAGTTAGGTAAATCAAGGGACCACGCCGCATAACACGGAACGGGTTTCCTCCCAAGAATACCAGTGCATAGAACAAACAGCGCAATGCTAAATAAAGAAAAATGAAGCTGTTATAAGACCCAGGTCCCATCACACAATGCAACGCAAGCCGGAGGATAGGGTTTTTACCTTATAACAGCCAAAGCATGCTTGATATGTTTAAAACACATTATTTGATACTATTATAGGTGTATAGTGTCAAAACAATTTCAATCATAAATATCAATCATAGGCGGCATGAATGACCCATACCACTATGTCGCCATACTAGGTTCTACAAATAAAACCGCACTATCACGTATTGGAAATTGGATTTCCGTCATGAGTCGAGGCAAGGGGCAAGCTCCTCTCCGCGTTCGAGACACTCTAGCAAATGTCTCAGGACCCCACTTTGATTCTTGGAATCGGCTGGGCCGGTCCTCTCTTACTTTTGAGGATTGGCAATTCCTGAACACACGTTTCCCGGTCCTTACAGACCTATATCCGAGGTGCCTCGCATTCCAACAACAACACAGGTGAAAAGTATATAAATGTCAGGGCTGGTAGGTCACTGACACCACCCTAGCTAGAAAGAAACGTCGTGCTCTCCCAGCGGTCCGTCTCCCGTTTTTGACTCATACCGAGGTGTGAGGCTCGCAAATTCACATTATACACAAAGATACGCCACACAGGCCGTGCTTTGATCATCAACCAGAAGCCTTTGCTTTTCAACAGAAGCCTTGATCAATTGCCACTTACGCGTGCCACACTGGCAATTCACTCCATGCGACTGATGTCCATCGATATACAACCTCTGAGCTCGTACGTCTCAGAGAAGGGCGTTAAGCAAGAGAATAAATTCTCCGTTGCCAAACAGATGTATATTTAATAGAGATCAATCAACACAGAATAAAATCCAATGTCATACACACAATCCATTTACAAGTTCGTTCTGGGTCTGAACGAAACCGGAGGCACTTTCCTCGCATATCCATCCATCTCCAAGTACGTCTGGATGATCACCAACTGTTTCCCTCATCTTGGGTGTACAGCCCAATCGAGATCATCAGTAATCACCCAAACGATGTGAAGACTTCCGGTCTTCAACCACCGTCTTCATCTTCGACATCTCGTCGAATCGGTTATTCAGAATGGGTAAAAACCCGGCCTTTCTGAATAACCCACGTATATGATAAACAAATGTTACACAAACACAACAAACGCCTCATTCCAATTCAGAATATTCTTTTATTCACAAAATCACATTCTTAGGGGAAAGGTTCCCATTAATTTTATCAAAGATAAATTCTTCTAAATTTATTCTTTAATCTTCCTTTGGATATCATTTCAAACCAAATTATGGTTTTCCAAACTAGTCGGGATTAGCGAACCACACCGAAGTAATTATTTATTTTATTTCCCAATTCCAACCTATTCATCCCCTGGAGCAAAACTGGTAATACTCCATATCTAACACCACGGTGTTATCGGTAAAGTTAATTACCATTTCACGTTCAAATCTAATTAAAGATATAACTATCGCTTTGGAGCAAAACTGGTGGTACTCCATTCTCGATCACCTTTCAGATTTGATAATTTAAATTATCAATTCACATTTCAATATAATTAAAGATTCATTAAAACTCCATTTAGTTTTAATCTTTTCAAAAATCAATATCCTGCCTTTAACTGGGTTAAAGAACCAATGTCATCTAAAACACGATCCACGATAAACCCAAATCACATTTGATATTAAATACTAGGCTCTGAATAGAAAATATATCGGCTTATATTCAATAGCAAATTCTGAAACCAACAAATATCGTATTGGAAATAACGATATAAAATATATCTTTCAAATTCCCATAACAATATCTATATAGTCACGAAACCCAACATCGAAATATTCCGAAGATAATTTCGATTCAACTCCAGTCCAATTCACGTATTGGAAATATTGATTATTTTTAAAATCACTTTCAAATTCAATTTATTCATTCCAAAAATAAATTGATTTTAATTCTAGTTCAAAACTGGTTCATTTCGGCAAAAATCTATTTTTATCACTTCAAATGTGGAGTTTTTCATCCCAGTTCTTTCCAATTTGCATATTATGATTTTACACAAATTATTAATATTTTTAATAATTTTATCAAGGCCCGTACAGTCGATTTCCATCAACGGCCATCGAACTGCTCTTACAGCGACCTTTTTCAAATTTGATTTGGACATAATTCCAAATCCAACCGTTAGATTTCAAATTTCTAATATTCATTGGAAAGCGCTTCTCGATACGAACCCAACGGTTCCGGTTTCAGGAGAATTCGACGGTCGGATCTCCCGTAACATCGATTCGAAGTCAATGGTCGAAATTCACGAACTGCCGCAGCGCGGCACGTTCTATTCAGGCCATTATATATATAATATATATATATATATATATTATATATTTCGTCGATTTCCTTTTTAAAACGCATTTTATAAATCGTTTTAAATTCGTTTTCAAAACCATTTCAACTCTATATTCAATTTCAAATCAAAATTGAATATTCCGTATCATTACTATATAAATGATAATATTTTCAAAACGTTATATTTTGAAATCACTTCTTTTCTATATTCATTATAAAAACGAATATAATCGATATAAATATCGTTCACGTCAAAATAGCGCAACTCTAATCAACACGGCTTTATATATTTCAATAAATTCGTTATTCTATTCAACAAATGAATATTTATCCCATTCAACACATGAATCTATATTTCTTTCAACGCACGACTAATCTCAACACATGAGTACTGTCAACACACGACTATTTTTGTTATGTAAAATATTTTATAAAACTATGGTATCTATCGTTTGATTTTTAATTAGACTCCTACTGGGAAGTAGTTCTAATTTTAAATATGATAAAGATGTAAATTTTATTATATTTAAAATATTTTACTCAACACATGAATAATTTCAACACATGAACATCGTCAACACATGAATATTTTTGTTATTCAACACATGAATTTTCTTTTATAATATTCATTATTTTCCCGATTGGAATGAGGCCCAATCAATTACCATATAGCGTTAATTATATGGATTCCATACAACACATGTATATAATAGCAACGACAAACAATCAACCATCATCCAAAGTGCACCACACAACCGCATAAGCATCAAATATAAATAATTAATGCTTACACAGCCTGTCGACCAATCGATCGACATATAATTAAATAATTGGGATTAGTGTACGCCCAATTTCATTCCAACACCCGTGTGGGGTTTCAAATCAACAAACACAGATTTTTATTTGTGCAGTTGGGCGATGTGTAAAATTTATCATCCCAATCAATATCAGTCAAATCAGTGTATATAAACAAATCGGCCGATTTGTTTATAAATATTCATTTATTCACATTCACGTTAAAAATTATATTTTTAACGATAATTAATTTATTTCAACCATCTACAATTTATTATCGATTTCACATCAACATCACAAACAATCTTCACAACATATCAATAAAACAAACAAGCCATCCATGGTCTGTGGATGATGGGTGTCGGGTGCTACTAAACACCGTCTGCATCCTAGTATATATATATAACAAGAAAAAGACATTTAGAGTGAGAAGTTCTCACCTATAGCTAATCCAAACGTCTCGACTCTTCATATGTAGAAAATCTCCGCCGTTTCTTCTTTCGTCACTTTCGTCATCTGTATTCACTACATATATAAAAATCGAATTTTTACTTCGCTGTTCAATACATAAAAATCGAATTTTTACTTCGCTATTCAATACATAAAAATCGAATTTTTACTTCGCTATTCAATATATAAAAATCGAATTTTTACTTCGTTATTCAATATATAAAAATCGAATTTTTACTTCGCTGTTCAATATATAAAAATCGAATTTTTACTTCGCTATTCAATATACAAAAATCGAATTTTTACTTCGCTGTTCAATATATAAAAATCGAAATTTTACTTCGCTATTCAATATATAAAAATCGAATTTTTACTTCGCTGTTCAATATATAAAAATCGAATTTTTACTTCGCTATTATATAGATAAAAATCGAATTTTTACTTCGCTATTATATAGATAAAAATTCTATTTTTACCAAGCTATTCTCTATATAAAGATTTCGCCTTTTCTATTATAAAGATTTCACCTTTTCATATATAAATATTTCGCCTTTTCATATATAAATATTTCACCTTTTCATATATAAATATTTCGCCTTTTCATATATAAATATTTTGCCTTTTCATATATAAATATTTCGCCTTTTCATATATAAATATTTAATTTTTATTTCATCACTATAAAAATCACCTCTTTATTTCAACATATATACAATAAAAATCAGATTTTTATTTTGCTATATTTATAAAGATGATATTTTTACAAGCTTGCCTATATAAAAATTATATTTTTATACTTCTACAATATAAAAGATTATATTTTTATATTTCACATATGATAAAAATCATATTTTTAGTTTATAAAAATTAAACCTTTTTATCTAATCTATATATATAAGCCGTATATTCTTAATGTAATGTCATTCAAAAATAAAGATACGATTTTTATTACGCCCGCATATACACAAAACTGAAAATAAAATTAAATGTAATTAAAAATAAACACTTACAGTCAGAGGTTGGAGGGGTGCTGTTTGATCTAGGGTTGTGGGGCTCGAGATGGGAGGAGGGGCGACGGGGAGGAGGATGGACGGCCAGGGGGGTTCGCGGATGGGCTTAGAGGAAGGGAAGAAGGGAGCGGAGGGAGGAGAAGAAGGAGAAGGCGCAGCGGAGGGGGGGGTTGCCTGGTGGCGCGACGCGCCTGAAAGGGGGAGGGCTTGGGGTCTTCGCGGTTTGACTGGAGGGAAGGGGAGGGAGAAGGAGGCGAAAACGAAGGAGATGGAGGGGGCTTCGTGCCGGCAGCGGCGGCGCCAGGGCGGAGGGGCCCCGTCGATCCTCTTCCTTTTTTTTCTTTTCGAATGAATCGAGAATGAGGGGGGGGGGGGCAGAGAAGTTAAAAGGGAGAGGGAAGGGGGATTTATTATTTTTTTATTATTTTAGTTTCAAAAAGTTGACTTTTACATACGACCTCTAAACGAGGCCCACCGCCTGTCGTCCATAGCTAATTACCCCCATTCCGAACACAATGGGATATGTATCGTAAGCTGATTCGACCGTTTCGATCAGTTTCCGTTAAAATCAACATATAACTCTATATATTGAATTTGAACGCGCATTTCAATTTACTGGGGTCACATACTAACTCGAAAAATTCCAGAAAAATATTTTCTAGCTTCGTATTGACGATACGGTCCTAACAAAACTAATTTCGTCGAATTCTGAGACCGTTGGAAAAATGGCCATTTTCCAGTCGATTAAAATCAACTAAAACTGGTCAAACGCGTTTTCCTTTGCCACGCTCACATATTGATTCGAAAAATTATGAAATTTGGAATCTTGCAATAATTTGACATCACGGACCCAACAAAAGAGGTTTCGTCGAAATCCGAGGTCGTTTGCAAAATTTCTATTTTTAAGGGCCTGAATTCCATAGCGACTATTCAGAATCTTCATTTGGACAATATCTTTTGATTCCCGCAATGAAATTTCAATTTTTCGGATTCGTTGGAAAGATATGATCAAACAGATCCTATTATTTTTGGTTTCTCTAAAATCAGGTTTGTTTTGCACCCGGTACATTCAATTGAAGTTTGAAATCGAATTATCGAACTACCGCGCCATTTTTCAATTCCTTTTTATAATTATATATAATTATTTATATTCTAACGACGACGTATATAATATATACGTTCAAATTCTATTCAAATTAAATTTTTCGTCGTTATTATTTAAAATAATTCATTTTAAATATTCAAAATTCGGTAAAATTGCCAAAATAAAAATTTTAAACTGGCCTAGATTTTCGGGTTGTTACAATCTCCCCCACTTAAAACTTTTCGTCCCCAAGAAGGAACAAAGTCGAAAGTGGTTTGATCAATCAACTCTACGTTCGATCTGGCTTCCATTCTCCAACTTTTCAGTTTCTGAGAATTTTCAAATTCTTCAAAAATTTGGCTAACACCCGGAATTTTCGAAAAATTTCGCCATAACCTCCTTTGTATGGGGAGAGGTTTGGAAATTTATTGGGCCGTATTAGGTACCCAATAAATCCTAATAAGCATACACATATTTATAGTGATATATTCTGGTGTTTACAGGGGAGCGTGTATTGATAATAACTCCAGAGAATAAATTCTCGTCACCCTGTCAAAGCCTGAGGGAGTGTGTATTTTAAATGCTCCAGAGGATAAATCCTCGTCACCTCGTCCCGTGTGGGAAATAAATAGTCCATGTGCCGTATCTAATAACTAGAGAGACGTGATTATTGTCAACTCTAGACCCGTGTGGGGTTTTTATTAATCTGGCAATTTTATCGTTACAATTTTATATTGTCCATATCAGTCATCAGTTCAACCTGTAATATATAGTCCATATCTGTCATCAATTCAACCTGTAATATATAGTCATCGCCATACAAGCCTCTCGCTCGTGTGGTAAATCTTCCACCTCGTCACACAAGCTCCAAATGCTTGTGTGGTATATGATGAAGTATGCGATCTTCAAGAAGTATGCCATCTTCAGGAAGTATGCCATGCAGTGTAGTTCAAAATTAATTGTTACTATCCTATGGCGACATTTATTATTTCACACAGAATAACCAGCACTCCGCATCCAATGGCATTCACAGGAGTTGATATAATAATATTTCGCATCCAACTCATTAAGGTTTACCTATTTGTCGGGCACGCAAATAAAATCTTTACTCAACAGCTATCCAATTTCCTGTTCAAATATATATAATGCACAAGTATATATTTCTAACTATTTTCTAATCAGTTCAATGTGTGATTTAATTGAATAAATTTGTTCTGGTTTTTATTGATGATATTCTAATCTTCTCTAAATCAAAGGCCGAAAAGGAACAAAGCCGAAAGTTGTTTAACAATTCAACTCAACTTCCAGTATTTTGATTACAGCTTAAGTTTTTCAACTTTTCAGTTTCTAAGAACTTTTAAAAAAATTCAAAAATTTGGCTAACACCCTAAATTTTCGAAAAATTTCGCCATAACCTCCCCTGCACCGGGAGCAACGGGAAAATCCCGAAATTGCCATATAGGCCTTCTGATCTCAAAAAGAAAAAGAAAAAGCCAAGCGACTAGCCAATAGGCTCATAAAATCATCATCACCCAAACAAAACAGTAAATTATGATAAACATGTACCTATTTGTCGGGCAAACAAATTTTATTCTCTGCTCTAGCCTCCTTGCTATGACCTGTTCAATGTAAGTACATGTATATGCAAGCAAATGCGACTAATTTCAATACAATTCAATATTTGGTTCAATTTGGCATAATGGTTCAAAATTTTCAAACAAATAAACAAACAACACAACCATCAATCAATTAATGGATTAACGTTTCAAATTCATAATTTTGATATATATACAGAAAATCAGGTTTTTGACGCCAATTCACAACAAATAAATCAATCTATATAGGTTTTGGTTCTGACACCAGTCTAATGGAAATATATAGAAATCACACCTTCGTCACTCGAAAATAAATACTGGTAACGCTGCAGCATTATCAGAACCATCCCCGGGCAACTAGAGTGTGATCCTATATCTATCTAGTATATTAAAACTTCTAATATACGTTCATGACGCATATACGCGAAATCTTTATATACTCGATTGTCCATATTCAAAATAAATAAATATTCAAATACGTATAAAGCGATTTAAATTTTCAAAACAAACTAATTTTCATTTGAAAAATATACTCTTCACACTCGTTCTAGGATACTACTGATCCTATCTCTAACGAGTCATTCTAATTGGATATTACTAATCCAATATCTGATGAATTCTTTCGTTTGGTTCTAATGTGTCTTGTTCTCGAGCTCTGTAAACCAAAGCTCTGATACCAAACTGACACGACCCGAACTTCCCCGTGAAGGAAAGCACGGATGGCGTTGAGGACAAGACAAATCGGAACGCAGACGGAAGAACATTTCATTGCTTATTACAACAATTCCATCAGATACAAGAATATACAGAGTATAAATGAATAAATTACATTCGACAAATATCAGAGATTACAATAAATTATATAGCAGCGGAAAAATATACAAAACACAACTGAAAGTGATACACGGATACAGATCTTTCCGAGCATCGTTCCAGCTGTAAATCAGGATCCTGTGAATATAAATCTGCAAAACCAAAACTACTAGCTGCCCGTGTAGAAAATAGGGGCACCCAGAGTTTAGGTTAAAATAATAAACTCCAGATCAGTCATGGGACTGGTGTGAGAACTAAAACAGTTATTAATCTTTATTTTTAAAGTTAGGTAAATCAAGGGACCATGCCGCATAACACGGAACGGGTTTCCTCCCAAGAATACCAGTGCATAGAACAAACAACGCAATGCTAAATAAAGAAAAATGAAGCTGTTATAAGACCCAGGTCCCATCACACAATGCAACGCAAGCCGGAGGATAGGGTTTTTACCTTATAACAGCCAAAGCATGCTTGATACGTTTAAAACACATTATTTGATACTATTATAGGTGTATAGTGTCAAAACAATTTCAATCATAAATATCAATCATAGGCGGCATGAATGACCCATACCACTATGTCGCCATACTAGGTTCTACAAATAAAACCGCACTATCACGTATTGGAAATTGGATTTCCGTCATGAGTCGAGGCAAGGGGCAAGCTCCTCTCCGCGTTCGAGACACTCTAGCAAATGTCTCAGGACCCCACTTTGATCCTTGGAATCGGCTGGGCCGGTCCTCTCTTACTTTTGAGGATTGGCAATTCCTGAACACACGTTTCCTGGTCCTTACAGACCTATATCCGAGGCACCTCGCATTCCAACAACCACATAGGTGAAAAGTATATAAATGTCAGGGCTGGTAGGTCACTGACACCACCCTAGCTAGAAAGAAACGTCGTGCTCTCCCAGCGGTCCGTCTCCCGTTTTTGACTCATACCGAGGTGTGAGGCTCGCGAATTCATGTTATACACAAAGCTACGCCACACAGGCCGTGCTTTGATCATCAACCAGAAGCCTTTGCTTTTCAACAGAAGCCTTGATCAATTGCCACTTACGCGTGCCACACTGGCAATTCACTCCATGCGACTGATGTCCATCGATATACAACCTCTGAGCTCGTACGTCTCAGAGAAGGGCGTTAAGCAAGAGAATAAATTCTCCGCCGCCAAACAGATGTATATTTAATAGAGATCAATCAACACAGAATAAAATCCAACGTCACACACACAATCCATTTACATGTTCGTTCTGGGTCTGAACGAAACCGGAGGCACTTTCCTCGCATATCCATCCATCTCCAAGTACGTCTGGATGATCACCAACTGTTTCCCTCATCTTGGGTGTACAGCCCAATCGAGATCATCAGTAATCACCCAAACGATGTGAAGACTTCCAGTCTTCAACCACCGTCTTCATCTTCGACATCTCGTCGAATCGGTTATTCAGAATGGGTATAAACCCGGCCTTTCTGAATAACCCACGTATATGATAAACAAATGTTACACAAACACAACAAACGCCTCATTCCAATTTAGAATATTCTTTTATTCACAAAATCACATTCTTAGGGGAAAGGTTCCCATTAATTTTATCAAAGATAAATTCTTCTAAATTTATTCTTTAATCTTCCTTTGGATATCATTTCAAACCAAATTATGGTTTTCCAAACTAGTCGGGATTAGCGAACCACACCGAAGTAATTATTTATTCTATTTCCCAATTCCAACCTATTCATCCCCTGGAGCAAAACTGGTAATACTCCATATCTAACACCACGGTGTTATCAGTAAAGTTAATTACCATTTCACGTTCAAATCTAATTAAAGATTTAACTATCGCTTTGGAGAAAAACTGGTGGTACTCCATTCTCGATCACCTTTCAGATTTGATAATTTAAATTATCAATTCACATTTCAATATAATTAAAGATTCATTAAAACTCCACTTAGTTTTAATCTTTTCAAAAATCAATATCCTGCCTTTAACTGGGTTAAAGAACCAATGTCATCTAAAACACGATCCATGATAAACCCAAATCACATTTGATATTAAATACTAGGCTCTGAATAGAAAATATATCGGCTTATATTCAATAGCAAATTCTGAAACCAACAAATATCGTATTGGAAATAACGATATAAAATATATCTTTCAAATTCCCATAACAATATCTGTATAGTCACGAAACCCAACAATGAAATATTCCGAAGATAATTTCGATTCAACTCCAGTCCAATTCACGTATTGGAAATATTGATTATTTTTAAAATCACTTTCAAATTCAATTTATTCATTCCAAAAATAAATTGATTTTAATTCTAGTTCAAAACTAGTTCATTTCGACAAAAATATATTTTTATCACTTCAAATGTGGAGTTTTTCATCCCAGTTCTTTCCAATTCACATATTATGATTTTACACAAATTAATAATATTTTTAATAATTTTATCAAGGCCCGTACAGTCGATTTCCATCAACGGCCATCGAACTGCACTTACAGCGACCTTTTTCAAATTTGATTTGGACATAATTCCAAATCCAAATGTTAGATTTCAAATTTCTAATATTCATTGGAAAGCTCTTCTCGATACGAACCCAACGGTTCCGGTTTCAGGAGAATCCGACGGTCGGATCTCCCGTAACGTCGATTCGAAGTCAATGGTCGAAATTCACGAACTGCCGCAGCGCGGCGCGTTCTATTCATGCCATTATATATATATAATATATATATTATATATATTTCATCGATTTCCTTTTTAAAACGCATTTTATAAATCGTTTTAAATTCGTTTTCAAAACCATTTCAACTCTATACTCAATTTCAAATCAAAATTGAATATTCCGTATCATTACTATATAAATGATAATATTTTCCAAACGTTATATTTTGAAATCACTTCTTTTCTATATTCATTATAAAAACGAATATAATCGATATAAATATCGTTCACGTCAAAATAGCGCAACTCTAATCAACACGGTTTTATATATTTCAATAAATTCGTTATTCTATTCAACAAATGAATATTTATCCCATTCAACACATGAATCTATATTTCTTTCAACACACGACTAATCTCAACACATGAGTACTGTCAACACACGACTATTTTTGTTATGTAAAATATTTTATAAAACTATGGTATCTATCGTTTGATTTTTAATTAGACTCCTACTGGGAAGTAGTTCTAATTTTAAATATGGTAAAGATGTAAATTTTATTATATTTAAAATATTTTACTCAACACATGAATAATTTCAACACATGAACATCATCAACACATGACTATTTTTGTTATTCAACACATGAATTTTCTTTTATAATATTCATTATTTTCCCGATTGGAATGAGGCCCAATCAATTACCATATAACGTTAATTATATGGATTCCATACAACACATGTATATAATAGCAACGACAAACAATCAACCATCATCCAAAGTGCACCACACAACCGCATAAGCATCAAATATAAATAATTAACGCTTACACAGCCTGTCGACGAATCGATCGACATATAATTAAATAATTGGGATTAGTGTACGCCCAATTTCATTCCAACACCCGTGTGGGGTTTCAAATCAACAAACACAGATTTTTATTTGTGCAGTTGGGCGATGTGTAAAATTTATCATCCCAATCAATATCAGTCAAATCAGTGTATATAAACAAATCGGCCGATTTGTTTATAAATATTCATTTATTCACATTCACGTTAAAAATTATATTTTTAATGATAATTAATTTATTTCAACCATCTACAATTTATTATCGATTTCACATCAACATCACAAACAATTTTCACAACATATCAATCAAACAAACAAGCCATCCATGGTCTGTGGATGACGGTGTCGGGTGCTACTAAACACCGTCTGCATCCTAGTATATATATATAACTAGAAAAAGAAATTTAGAGTGAGAAGTTCTCACCTATAGCTAATCCAAACGTCTCGACTCTTCATATGTAGAAAATCTCCGCCGTTTCTTCTTTCGTCACTTTCGTCATCCGTATTCACTACATATATAAAAATCGAATTTTTACTTCGCTATTCAATATATAAAAATCGAATTTTTACTTCGCTATTCAATACATAAAAATCGAATTTTTACTTTGCTATTCAATATATAAAAATCGAATTTTTACTTCGCTATTCAATATATAAAAATCGAATTTTTACTTCGTTGTTCAATATATAAAAATTGAATTTTTACTTCGCTTTTCAGTATATAAAAATCGAATTTTTACTTCGCTGTTCAATATATAAAAATCGAATTTTTACTTCGCTATTCAATATATAAAAATCGAATTTTTACTTCGCTGTTCAATATATAAAAATCGAATTTTTACTTTGCTATTATATAGATAAAAATCGAATTTTTACTTCTCTATTATATAGATAAAAATTCTATTTTTACCACGCTATTCTCTATATAAAGATTTTGCCTTTTCTATTATAAAGATTTCACCTTTTCATATATAAATATTTTGCCTTTTCATATATAAATATTTCACCTTTTCATATATAAATATTTCGCCTTTTCATATATAAATATTTCGCCTTTTCATATATAAATATTTAATTTTTATTTCATCACTATAAAAATCACCTCTTTATTTCAACATATATACAATAAAAATCAGATTTTTTATTTTGCTATGTTTATAAAGATGATATTTTTACAAGCTTGCCTATATAAAAATTATATTTTTATACTTCTACAATATAAAAGATTATATTTTTATATTTCACATATGATAAAAATCATATTTTTAGTTTATAAAAATTAAACCTTTTTATCTAATATATATATATATATAAGCCGTATATTATCAATGTAATGTCATTCAAAAATAAAGATACGATTTTTATTACGCCCGCATATACACAAAACTGAAAATAAAATTAAATGTAATTAAAAATAAACACTTACAGTCATAGGTTGGAGGGGTGCTGTTCGATCTAGGGTTGTGGGGCTCGAGATGGGAGGAGGGGCGACGGGGAGGAGGATGGACGGCCGAGGGGGGGTGGTTCGCGGATGGGCTTAGAGGAAGGGAAGAAGGGAGCGGAGGGAGGAGAAGAAGGAGAAGGCGCAGCGGAGGGGGGGTTGCCTGGTGGTGCGACGCGCCTGAAAGGGGGAGGGCTTGGGGTCTTCGCGGTTTGACTGGAGGGAAGGGGAGGGAGAAGGAGGAGGAGGCAGAAACAAAGGGGATGGAGGGGGCTTCGTGCCGGCAGCGGTGGCGCCAGGGCGGAGGTGCTCCGTCCATCCTCTTCCATTTTTTTTCCGGATGAATCGAGAATGAGGGGGGGCAGAGAAGTTAAAAGGGAGAGGGAAGGGGGATTTATTATTTTTTTATTATTTTAGTTTCAAAAAGTTGACTTTTACATACGACCTCTAAACGAGGCCCACCGCCTGTCGTCCATAGCTAATTACCCCCATTCCGAACACAATGGGATATGTACCGTAGGCTGATTCGACCGTTTCGATCAGTTTCCGTTAAAATCAACATATAACTCTATATATTGAATTTGAACGTGCATTTCAATTTACTGGGGTCACATACTAACCCGAAAAATTCCAGAAAAATATTTTCTAGCTTTGTATTGACGATACGGTCCTAACAAAACTAATTTCGTCGAATTCTGAGACCGTTGGAAAAATGGCCATTTTCCAGTCGATTAAAATCAACTGAAACTGGTCAAACGCGTTTTCCTTTGCCACGCTCACATATTGATTCGAAAAATTATGAAATTTGGAATCTAGCAATAATTTGACATTACGGACCCAACAAAAGTGGTTTCGTTGAAATCCGAGGTCGTTTGCAAAATTTCCATTTTTAAGGGCCAGAATTCCATAGCGACTATTCAGAATCTTCATTTGGACATATCTTTTGATTCCCACTGTGAAATTTCAATTTTTCGGATTCGTTGGAAAGATATGATCAAATAGATCCTATTATTTTTGGTTTCACTAAAATCCGGTTTGTTTTGCACCCGGTACATTCAATTGAATTTTGAAATCGAATTATCGAACTACCGCGCCATTTTTCAATTCCTTTTTATTATTATATATAATTATTTATATTCTAACGATGACGTATATAATATATACATTCAAATTCTATTCAATTTAAATTTTTCGTCGTTATTATTTAAAATAATTCATTTTAAATATTCAAAATTCGCTAAAATTGCCAAAATAAATTTTTTAAACTAGCCCAGATTTTCGGGTTGTTACAATCAACCCTGAAGGTAGAAAGCAATATCAGATCGATGCTCAGAAAGCTAGTCAACTTAACTAATTTCCAGCTAGTTTCTAGTTTCCTTAATCGCATTTCTTAATTTCTTATCAAATCATTTTTCATGAGATTCGGTTTACAAATCCACTTCTTTTCAGAAAATATTAATTATAATGATAGCATTATAATCCCTGTTTCCAAAATATATAACATTAAAATATAACTTGAATTCATTCCTTTGAATAAACAAATAATACATAATTTATTAAATAAATAAATCCTGACTTAAAAAGTAAATACCAATTACAAGTTAAAACTCCATCTATCGAGTTACTTATAAATTAAAACTCATATCCATATTCCACTTCAAAACTTCAATCTATAAGTGAATTTCTTTGTTAATTTTTTTATATTAAGTTTATAACTTAGTCTTGACTTCATATGCTATTATAAATTATTGGTATCAAACCAATCTTTATTATCTTATCAAATCCCAAATTATATAACATATATAATTTCTAAAAATAAATCAATTTAATAACATTTGACATCATCAAATTATAATTACAAATCCTTATGGTTTTATTTCGTTCTATTCACATTTTGAATATCGAAATAAATTTCATCGTTTTCTTTTGAAAACGATTTCCATTTCCCTTTCTAATATTCATTCTCGAATTTACATTTCCAAATTTTTATAATAATTATTTCATCCCATTTCTAAATATCTTTTATAAACTAAACTTCTTGTTTTATATAATTAAAACAAATTATTATATTCTAATCTATTCGAAATTTAATTTTTATTTTAAAAATAGTTTTTTCCCTTTTTAAAACTCAAATTCTATTCCAATATATTTTATGATATTTAAATACCAATTATTTCAGGGTCAATGTTATTCAAATATCCCAAACACACAATAATCAACCATGGATTATTCGTCACATCATATAATGCAATATATGAAAAACAACAATATAATTCTTGAGGAATCCAGTTGGATCCCTCCAACCTGTTTCCATGCATCCACAGGTGTTAATCAATATAAATAATCTCAATTTCATATCAATATGAAATATAGTAATAAACTGAATCGGTATTCAATCAACGATTTATATATAACTATATATATATTATTTCAATCAGTTAATTAGCAAATCATCCAAACAACCATCACACATCATTCAATCGTTATTTATCACTATTAAATAATGGTTATAATATTATAAAACCAGATAGAGTTAGTGTAATGACCGGCATTTTCAGCGGTATAATAATTAATTTATTTAATTATTTAAAAGGGTGATTAAAGGATTTAATGGTCGTGGAATTAAATGATGGTGAATATTTAATTAAAATAATAAATTAAATAATATATTTAATTCTGAAATAATCAGAATTGGCTGAAATGGCGATATGGTGTGAACTGGATCATCTGTGATATTTAATTCAGCTTAGAATTGAATTAGAATAACGAATATATTATTTGAACGACAGTTTGAACGTATAATTATATTATAATTAAAATCAAGCTTGAAATGGCGCTGCAGTTCGTAATGTGGCAATTTGAACTTCAGCTGAATGTATAAGATTCGTTTTAAGCCGGATTTCTGTGAAACAAGAAACGTGTGGAGCTAGTGGAGTATATCTTTCTAGTGGAAGAGAAAAATCGGGATTTCGTTGTGTAGATTTTGATTTATGTCCAAATAAAATTTTAGAAAAGTCGCTGTGGAATTCCTTTATAATTTATAAAGGAATTATTTATATTTTAAAAAGGAATTTCAATATAAATCGGATATCGGGTTGACCCAGAAGTGAATATCGAGTTAGAAATTCATATAGGAATATTCTAGAGCTGTATGGTATTCCACTGTGAATTTATATACGATAATATTTATTTTTAAATATTAAATTTAATTATATTTAAATATATTTATATATTTAAATGGGACATTCAGAGCTGTAAATATAAGCCACTTTTGCAGATGAAGTCGGAATTCGACGAAACTAATTTTGTTGGATCCGCAATATTAAATTATTGCTAGATTTCAGTTTCCGCGATTTTTGAAGTCACTGTGTGGCCGTACGGATTTTTAGAGTGAAAAACAGTCAGTATTTTGACAGTTAAAAATAGACTGTGTGAGCAAACGGAGTCAGAATTTGGCGAAACCAGTTTCGTTGGGACCGTAATGTCGAACTGTAGCCGCATGTCCATTTTCTTGATTTTTGGGTATCATAAGTGATCATAGGAATTTTTCGAAACAAATACAAGGAGCATTACAATAAAAATGGAATATGAAAATAATATTTTACTTTCTGTAAATACCCTCACTTTCTCTCTAAACCTAAGTCTTCTTCTTTCCTCAGTCAAACTCTTTTTCCGCCGTTCATTTCTTCAGAGAACGTGAGAAATCCACTTTCAAAATTCTTTTAAATTCAAAGAAAAATCTATAAATCATTCTAGATATATATTTGGGTTGAGTAAGAAGTGTTCTTGAATTTCATATGTATTACATCGAGCTCGCTCCATTCTCTGGGTTACGGTTTTGGTTCATAGCGAACCTAGGGTACCATTTTTGGGCGCGATCTAAGCATCGAACAGCGTATTGATGTTAGATTTGGGTTGTTTGGAGTTTTTGGTATCTTGGATGAAACTTTAGGGATGAACGGTGAAGAACGAGGTCGGTGGTTCAGCGAGTTGGTGAAGACCGCGACGGGAAGAGGGAGACCGAGTTCTGCGAGTGTGGTATGGGTGGAAAGAGGATGTGAAGAGGGGAATTTCCATGATTTTAGTTTGAATTTGTGTTGAAGGAGTGACTTGCGGTTTGGGGAAGGAACGGGAATGGCAAAGGTGGAAGCCTGGAGATCAAATTTTGTGTTTGGGGAAGAAGGGTAGAGGCCGTGGGTTTTAAATTGGATGGTGTTGGGCCCAATGGTTTAGATAAAGCCCAATTGGATTTTTGTTAAGTTTTATTTTATTTAAACCAATGTCTAACTTTAAAATCACGTATCTAGTTCATGCGGAATCGAAATCGTGAACAGTCAGATGCGTTGAATTCGTATGGACATGCACTTCACAGTGGAATTGGTTTGAAGTGGATTGGGGCTCGTATGAATTTATGGCGAAATAAATTGTTTGATTCAAATCAAACAAATAGTTTATCGTTCTTTAACGGTGAACAGCCAATGTGAGTAAATCTCACTAACTTAGAAAAAATTATAATTTCATGTTGTATTTTTAGAACTGTTAAATATTGGCTGATTGACTGTGTGTTGTCTGTTTGATTGAACTGCTAGTCAGTTAGTTGAATTTCTATATTGATTCTGTTTAACAGAATATATCATATGGAACTGAAAGTGATGCTGATTTTATTGTGTAACATCTGTGGATGTAGGGAAACAGGTTGGAGGAATCCGACTGGATTCCTCAACAGCTATTTTATTATTTGCATATATTGTGATATATGATGTGGTTTATAATCTGTTGTTGATTATATGTGTATGGACGATATTGATCATCGTAATTTGATGTGTTAAGTACAATAAAATATCGGAATGGAAAAAGGAGATTTTCAAAATGAATATTGAAATTAGATTTTTTATAAAATCAAAGGGGTTTTATAAAAGAGATAATATTTATAAAATCAAAGAAGATTTTATAAAGGAAATTATTTATAAATGGGATATTTATAAATTGGAAATATGTTTAAGTAGAATTTTATATGAAGGAAAATCTTTATAAATGGAATATTTATAAAGTGAATTATTTATTTAGAATAAATAAATTAGACATTTAAATGGATTATTTATTTGTTAAATTAATAGGATAAGATAAAGAGATATTGACTTAGGAAATAAATAAGTTATTAAAAGGACATTCAGTATGAAATAAATAAGTTATAAAAAGGGATTACTTATGTAAAGAGTGAATAAAGAAATATTTGTAAACCATTTACAAATAAAATAGAAAGAGAAATATGTGTAAAGGATAATTATTTGTTAAATGAATAGAATAAGATAAAAGGAATATTTGTTTGTTAAAAAAATAAAATATAATATAGGAAATATTTGCAACACATTTGCAAATAGAGTTGAAAAGGAAATATGGGTAAAGGCATTTAGAAAACAAATAGATTATAAAGGAAATATTTATCTTTGGATAAATAGATATATATAAGTCTGAACTTATATACGAAGAAGTAAACAGATAAAAGGAGCAGATTGATTTATAAATGATATTTATAAATTAAGTTAAATATTTATCATTTGGATAAATAGAATATATAAGTTAGGACTTATATAAAGAAGTAAGAACCGATTTCAACATCGATGGTTGAAACTGAATAAGGACAAAGAGTAAATCAGTTAGGGTTAACCAGTTAAAGTAAAACCGTTAGGGTTAACCAGTTAAAGTAAAACCGTTAGAGTTAACCAGTTAGAGTTAAATAGTTAGAGTTAACCAGTTAAAGTTAAAATTAATTAGTTAGAGTTAATCGATAGAGTTAAATCGAACTAGAGTTATTGAATAGAGTTAAATCGAACTAGAGTTATTCGAATGGAGTTAATCGAATTTAGTTTATTCGAATAGAGTTGAAATGAGTTAATCAAAATTTAGTTACTCGAAGAAGTAAATCGAATCAGAGATATTCGAAGTAAGATAATCGAATCAGAGATATTCGAAGTGAGATAATCGAATCAGAAATATTCGAAGTGAGTTGATCGAATCTAGTTATTCGATAGGAGTTAAATCGAATAAGATTTATTCAAAGAAAGAGATTATCGAATATAAGTATTCGAAAGTAAGCAAATCGAATCTAAGTTATTCGAATAAGAGTTAATCCAGTAAGAGTTATTAGGTTGGAGTTATTCAAATAAGAGTTATAGATTAGAGTTAACCGAATAGGAGTAAATAAATTAGTTGTCGTTATATTATTCGAGTTAGGAAATAAAAGTCATATTAAGGATAATATATTTCGGATGCAGGAGATTATAACACCACTGTTATAATCACGTAAACTTGTAAAAGAAAGGGGTTCCTAAATAAAATCCGAGGGTTCGTAAGGAAGTGTTAAAGAGTTAAAAAGGTAAATCTTATCTATTTCGAGATTTGAAAGGCGGTTCAGTTAAGGTCTGAGAGGTATCTATACCCCAACTTGATTGACTGTGTTTTTTTAATTAAGAGATGGTTACGGTTCGAGTGTGAAGTGGTTAAGTGGATTTAGTAATTTAGTATAGTGGTTTGAGTCGTCATTGCAATATATTTTTAAACATCTGTTTAAATCCCAATTAAGAAGTTTTGGAAATGTTTTCCAAACGAGAATCAGAAATGTTTTCTGATAATAGAGAATAAGAATTTAGAATATATGGAAACAGGAGATAAGTAAATTAATGAAATAAAGAAATAAATGTTGAATGATGATTGATCGATATAACTTCCTCCTGGAAATAATATCGTTGTTTGCACACCTGTTTTCTTTGATGGTTAAATCACAGACTATCGAAGTTTTGACCATTTTAACGTTGTTAATATGGAGAGACCGGTTGGATTATTATCTAAAGAACCACTCTGTATTGGTATAAGCATTGCGAATCATATATGCCAAAGATAATTGAAGACGGAGTAAAGTCCAAGGGCTATTGTATAAGTCTTAGATAACAGTGCCTAAGACGGATGTACTGAATAGTGCCTTCGGTTCATCCTGTTCCTGGATGACTTGTATGGATGAATGTCTGACAGAGTATTTCCAGAAAGGTCACGTACATTGATTTCTTCAACCGTACCAAGAGTGGAAGCGGAGAAGGAAACTTCTTTAGCTAACACGTAATGTACTGTTGTAGACGTCAATTAGTGATTTTCGATGGATCTGACAATGTGGCATTCGAAGTGAATCTGATGTGATGATAAGGCATAACCTCAAGCCTCATCAACCGGTAAATGACAGAAATCGGGCAGGTAGCATGGCTATGTAGGTCGCACCTATTAGGGTATATAATCACCTGATCTAGAGTTTCATTTACTTCTAAAAATCTATTGTTGATGTTGTCCCATTCGGGAAACGGTTGCTGATCCCAACCGTTGGTGATATACATTCGATACACTCAAGCGAAATGAGTGGTCGGTCATGTATGGCCGGGTTGCAAGATGTTCTTGTTGAACCCAGTGTATTCCTCTCTAGAGGTACACTAGCGAAAGGTGGTTCCATACCTTGTCATAGTTGGAAACCCATTATCCAATACGTGCTTGCGGTTTTGATTGTATACTATATATGTAGAACGTGAGATGAAAGCGTTTCTACTAGATGATTATTATATTTGGTTGATAGACATTATTATAATATCAAAAGGTCTTTGATATAAAGATAATTTGGATTCTCATAAGGGAAAAACCCGTTCCGTTATACGGCGTGGTCTAATGAGATATCGTTTAATGGCTCAAACTGTTTTTAAACCGTTTTACTCATACCAGTCCCATGACTGACCCGGAGTTTATTTTGTTTTGTTTCCCTAAACTCTTGGATGCCCAATTTTGTACGGGCAGTCAAGTAGTCGGGATTTACAGATACTTGAAGAGCTGGAGCAGGAGGCTTCAGGATCATATAGCTATAGTTTATTTCCGCTGTGTTGTAAGTGTTATACTTGATGATGATATGTATATTCAAGTAAAATCTTTTATTTCAAAGATATGTTATCTATTATATGTTATTCGTTCCGCTGTGTGGTTCGTGTTACTCTAATGTTGTGTTCTTCTTCTTCTGTTCTAAGTTTCTATCTTATCTTTCCTCACCCTCTAATTTCTTTCATTAACTATTTGGTTATTTTCGGTCTTTGGATGTTCGATATGTGTTGTATATCAGATAACCAAGATCGCATTTTTCCGGGTCGTTACAGTTGGTATCAGAGCCTAAGGTTAAGTGAATTACCTTAGCTCTGTGGCGTGACTCAGTAGAGATGGGGTTAGTATTACCCTAGATTGAG
The DNA here is from genome assembly GCA_030737875.1 of Allium sativum. Taxonomy (NCBI): domain Eukaryota; kingdom Viridiplantae; phylum Streptophyta; class Magnoliopsida; order Asparagales; family Amaryllidaceae; genus Allium; species Allium sativum. Next base: position 459,200,172 of record CM060910.1, read on the forward strand.
TTGAGTGTATATATACGAGTGAACGTATTTGTAGATGATATAAAAATAATTTTATATTATGAAGATTTATTGGTTGAGTAGTTTATGAGTTCTGGTCGATCAGTTTGATCCACTGTATCGGTAGGAGTTTATAAACACTCAAATATGATGGGTCGGCACGATATGTTTTGAAAGAGGGTAAATGAAAATAATTTTACCCAAAGTATATTTGATACATATTGGATATATTGGTTGATATTTTAATCGGATAAGATTATAAAAATGTGAAATGGTTATGTAAATAACCAATCAGAATTCAGATAAGTAGAATGAATTGAATTAAATCTGAAATTTAAATCAGAATTGAAATTAAAACCCTGGAAATTTGGAACAGAGTTTGTAAATAGACCTGGATTAAAAATATATAAATTTTAAGATCCTGGGAGATTTTAAATTGTATTCCAAGAAATTATGAATGATATTTTAACTGATTTCAAAATAAAAGTGTTTAAGAATGATTTTGAAAATGATATAGTATTTAACTCACTTCGATAGCTGGGAAATAACCCCGATGATGAGCTAGACATCATCGGTGTTCATTTTCGTGTTGCTGAGTGACGGATTACTACCAGGAATTTGTTTTTGAAATTGTTTTGAGAAAAACAAAGCTGTTTAGAACTCCCATAATTTGGTTTGTTTAATTTAAGACAAATTAAATAGGAATTTGTAAAAAGCAAATTGGAATTAAAGTAAAGCCAGTTAAGTGGTAATAGAAACTGATTTGAAATGATATTGTGTTGGTGAGTTAAGGATTCGGGATCAAGAACGAAACTTGATTTTGTAATGAAAATTTGGCTTGGTAAAAGCGAATGGTTGTGTTGGAGATAAAAATGATTTCAGAATTTGATTCGGATAACGTTGGTATATGCTGAGTTGATAGCATATGGAAGTGATAGAGTTGATATGCCCGACAAAAAGGTACAAGTTTATATTTCATATGGTATGAGATTTTGATGAGCCGAATTGGCAAGCCACTTGGCTGTTTGATTTTCTTTTGGGTTGGAGATGGCCTAGAGAGGCGAGTTGGAGTTTGACCTATTGACCAGTACAAAGGAGATGTTGGCGAAATTTTTGGAAAAATTAAGGCGTTAGAAAATTTTCAGGATTTTTGAAAATTTTCGTTGATAAGAATTAATTAATATTAAATTGAAATTAAATTGGTCCAGTTGGAAAATGAAGTCAAGAAGTGAACAAATAAGTTATAACCAGTTAATAGAGTTGTTTTCTACCTTAGCAATTTCGAGAACGAAATTATTTTAAGTGGGGAAGAATGTAATGACCCGCATTTTCAGCGGTATAATAATTTATTTATTTAATTATTTAAAAGGGTGATTAAAGGATTTAATGGTCGTGGAATTAAATAATGGTGAATATTTAATTAAAATAATAAATTAAATAATATATTTAATTCTGAAATAATCTGAATTGGCTGAAATGGCGATATGGTGTGAAATGGATCATCTGTGATACTTAATTCAGTTTAGAATTGAATTAGAATAACGAATATATTATTTGAACGTCAGTTTGAACGTATAATTATATTATAATTAAAATCGAGCTTGAAATAGCGCTGCAATTCATAATTTGGCGATTTGAACTTCAACTGAATGTACATGATTCGTTTTAAGCCAGATTTCTATGAAACAAGAAACGTGTGGAGCTGGTGGAGTATATCTTTCTAGTGGAAGAGAAAAATGGGGATTTCGTCGTGTAGATTTTGATTTATGTCCAAATCAAATTTTAGAAAAGTCACTGTGGAATTCCTTTATAATTTATAAAGGAATTATTTATATTTTATAAAGGAATTTCAATATAAATCGAATATCGGGTTGACCCAGAAGTGAATATCGAGTTAGAAATTCATATAGGAATATTCTAGAGCTGTATGGTATTCCACTGTGAATATATATACGATAATATTTATTTTTAAATATTAAATTTAATTATATTTAAATATATTTATATATTTAAATGGGTCATTCAGAGCTGTAAAAATAAGCCACTTTTGCAAATGAAGTCGGAATTCGACGAAAATAATTTTGTTGGATCTGCAATATTAAATTATTGCTAGATTTCAGTTTCCGTGATTTTTGAAGTCACTATGTGGCCGTACGGATTTTTAGAGTGAAAAACAGTCAGTATTTTGATAGTTAAAAATACACTGTGTGAGCAAACGGAGTCGGAATTCGGTGAAACCAGTTTCATTGGGACCGTAATGTCGAACTGTAGCTGCAAGTCCATTTTCGTGATTTTTGGGTATCATAAGTGATCACAGGAATTTTTAGAAACAAATACAAGGTGCGTTACAATAAAAATGGAATATGAAAATAATATTTTACTTTCTATAAATACCCTAACTTTCTCTCTAAACCTAAGTCTTCTTCTTTCCTCAGTCGAACTTTTTTTTCGCCGTTCATTTCTTCAGAGAACGTAAGAAATCCACTTTCAAAATTCTTTTAAATTCAAAGAAAAATCTATAAATCATTCTAGATATATATTTGGGTTGAGTAAGAAGTGTTCTTGAATTTCATATGTATTACATCGAGCTCGCTATATTCTCTGGGTTGCGGTTTTGGTTCACAACAAACCTAGGGTACCATTTTTGGGCGAGATCTAAGCATCGAACAGCGTATTGATGTTAGATTTGGGTTGTTTGGAGTTTTTGGCATCTTGGATGAAACTTTTGGGATGAACGGTGAAGAACGAGGTCGGTGGTTCAACGAGTTGGTGATGACTGCGATGGGAAGAGGGAGACCGAGTTCTACGAGTGTGGTATGGGTGGAAAGAGGATGTGAAGAGGGGAATTTCCATGATTTTAGTTTGAATTTGTGTTGAAGGAGTGACTTGCGGTTTGGGGATGAAGGAACGGGAATGGCAACGGTGGAAGCCTGGAGATCGATTTTGTGTTTGGGGAAGAAGGGTAGAGGCCGTAGGTTTTAAATTGGATGGTGTTGGTCCCAATGGTTTAGGTAAAGCCCAATTGGATTTTTGTTAAGTTTTATTTTATTTAAACCAATGTCTAACTTTAAAATCACGTATCTAGTTCATACGGAATCAAAATCGTGAACGGTCAGATGCATTGTATTTGTATGGACGGGCACTTCACAATGGAATTGGTTTGAAGTGGATTGGGGTCGTATGAATTTATGGTGAAATAAATTGTTTGATTCAAATCAAACAAACAGTTTATCGTTCTTTAACGATGAACTGCCAATGTGAGTAAATCTCACTAACTCTGAACAGCTTATAATTTCATGTTGTATTTTTAGAACTGTTAAATATTGGATAATTGACTGTGTGTTGACTATTTGATTGAACTGCTAGTCAGTTAGTTGAATTTCTATATTGATTCTGTTTAACAGAATATATCATATGGAACTTAAAGTGATGTTGATTTTATTGTGTAACATCTGTGGATGCAGGGAAACAGGTTGGAGGAATCCGACTGGATTCCTCAACATCTATTTTATTATTTGCATATATTGTGTTATATGACGTGGTTTATAATCTGTTGTCGATTATATATGTATGGACGATATTGGTCATCGTAATTTGATGTGTTAAGTACCATAAAATATCGGAATGGAAAAAGGAGATTTTCAAAATGAATATTGAAATTAGATTTTTTTATAAAATCAAAGGGGTTTTATAAAAGAGATAATATTTATAAAATCAAAGAAGATTTTATAAAGGAAATCATTTATAAATGGGATATTTTTAAATAGGAAATATGTTTAAGTAGAATTTTATATGAAGGAAAATCTTTATAAATGGAATATTTATAAAGTGAATTATTTATTTAGAATAAATAAATTAGACATTTAAATGGATTACTTATTTGTTAAATAAATAGGATAAGATAAAGAGATATTGACTTAGAAAATAAATAAGTTTTTAAAAGGACATTCAGTATGAAATAAATAAGTTATAAAAAGGGATTACTTATTTAGAGAATGATAAAAGAAATATTTGTAAACCATTTACAAATAAAATAGAAAGAAAAATATGCGTAAAGGATATTTATTTGTTAAATGAATAGAATAAGATAAAAGGAATATTTGTTTGTTAAACAAATAAGATATAATATAGGAAATATTTGCAACACATTTGCAAATAGAGTTGAAAAGGAAATATGGGTAAAGGCATTTAGAAAGGAAATAGATTATAAAGGAAATATTTATCTTTGGATAAATAGATATATATAAGTCTGAACTTATATATGAAGAAGTAAACAGATAAAAGGAGCATATTGATTTATAAATGATATTTATAAATTAAGTTAAATATTTATCATTTGGATAAATAGAATATATAAGTCAGGACTTATATAAAGAAGTAAGAACCAATTTCAACAACGATGGTTGAAACTGAATAAGGACAAAGAGTAAATAAGTTAGGGTTAACCAGTTAAAGTAAAACCATTAGGGTTAACCAGTTAAAGTAAAACCGTTAGAGTTAAACAGTTAGAGTTAAACAGTTAGAGTTAACCAGTTAAAGTTAAAATTAATCAGTCAGAGTTAATCGATAGAGTTAAATCGAACTAGAGTTATTGAATAGAGTTAAATCGAACTAGAGTTATTCAAATGGAGTTAATCGAATTTAGTTTATTCGAATAGAGTTGAAATGAGTTAATCGAAATTTAGTTACTCGAAGAAACAAATCGAATCAGAGATATTCGAAGTAAGATAATCGAATCAGAGATATTCGAAGTGAGATAATCGAATCAGAAATATTCTTAGTGAGTTGATCGAATCTAGTTATTCGATAGGAGTACAATCGAATAAGATTTATTCGAAGAAAGAGATTATCGAATATAAGTATTCGAAAGTATGAAAATTGAATCTAAGTTATTCAAATAAGTTATTCGAATAAGAGTTAATCCAGTAAGAGTTATTAGGTTGGAGTTATTCAAATAAGAGTTATAGATTAGAGTTAACCGAATAGGAGTAAATAAATTAGTTGTCGTTATATTATTGTGACGGCCTGCCTCGCACCAGCCTGCATTTCCTCCAAAAGTGCGTTGTACACATGCCCGACTAGCACAAGACGGTCGTCATAAGAAAGGAAAGAAGGGAATGAACTAATCAAAGAACCTGTAGAATGTCTCACAGTGCATGGAATAAAATATAATAATAATAATGTACTTGACATAAAACAGGCGAGACAGTGCATAAGCTGATAACTAAAACCAACATCAATCTCAAAGCAGCGGAAATCCAAATACAGCTTATTACAACTTTTCAAAATCTACTGTCTCTGAACAACAGAAAGCCAAAATAGAAGATACACCACCAATGCCCAAGCAGTGATCTTCAACAACACAGGGAGAATACTATATGTGTATATTACGTGGAAGCCTCCGGCTCGTCTCCGGATCATCTACCCGTGCATCACCAGCTAACCTGTCTCTAGTCTGCTCGTGTGAGCACCCAGAGTAATATGAGGAGACATAAAACTCTGGGTCAGACATAAAGCCTGGTATGAGCGATAAACATCTAAACAGAATAATAACAGGTATACTAAACCATACCTGAACCTGGACCTGCAACCAAAGAGTTAGTACCACATACCGTACAATACTCCAAGGTGCCAGAATAAACAGTGTAAGAATACGGGGGTGGGGTGTGCATGTCACAATGAGAGTAAGCAAATCATCCATAGCAACCATCCTCACATCTCTCACTCAGTGCGTAAAGCGTACGACATCTACCACTTTGGAACACTAGACAAACTGAGGTAATGACGAATCCCGACTTGTAGAAACCCTGCTGTGACCAAGCCAAACACTTGGAGTCATGACCAAACATTTCAATGACCCACTTCATTGGTCATAGCCCTTGGTTCTACCGATGCCATAATGGCCCTGAATCCGCCTTCGTACCTCCTACCATAGTGGTCCAAAGCTATAGACGTCGATAACTCCTTGGCACGCGTCCCGCAGCAAAGCCCAACCATGAAGTGAACTCGTTGATTCCCATCTGAATCTTAAGCTCTAACTTCTCATTTGGACTTCCTTTGCATCTCGGGTTTGGTCGAATTGGAGTGGGTCTTCAGAAGAGTTGTCGCGAATTAACAGTCTTAGAATTCGGTTCGGTTCGGTAGTCATCACCTTCATCGGTTTGGGTCGGGAGTCATCACCTTCATCGGTTCGGGTCGGTCCTCCTTCCTTGTCATCTTTCCATTCGGTTCGGGTCGGGTACTCCACTTCGGGTCGGGTCGGTATCTTCCTCCGGGTCGGGTCGGGTGTCCTTCCTTCCAGTGCTCCGATCCGCTCCCTCATTTCTTCACGTATTCCGATCCGATCCCTCCTTGCCATCTGATCCGCGTGGCCTTCCCTCTTGCTAGTTCTCCCAAATGTTTACTTCCGATCCGAGCCCTGCGTCTCCAAGTCGATCCGATCTGGCCCCCAATTATTCTTCCGATCCGATCCCCTTGTCCACTCCAACTCTAAGTAAACGGCCTTCCTTCTCGCCAAGCCTCCTCCAGTGACAAGTTCCAATCCAGTTCGAATTCCCTTGGTCAGTTCACAAATCCGATCCGACCCCTTACTCCGATCCGAACCGGTTCGGAACCTGCACACTTCTGCAACTTTCCAGCGAGCTTTCTACGCCATTCGACGGCATTTTCGACCAATCTAACTATTCTAATCAATCATAAAACATACCATAGAGTCATAGCAACATGTAAGAACAACCACAAACACCAAACAACAATTCGAATGAACCAAAATGGATCAGAAGTGTACATTTTCCTATAATCCCTCTTAAACATGTTTAAGTACATACTTAGTAAAACTTAATCAAATCGCCTAAATTTTCTAACAGAGGCATGAAATATTATTTAAGAATTTCTAAACATTTTTCCAGAATTTATTAGTGTATAAATTCGCTAATCTTCACTAATTACCCTTAATTAACTGTAATTAGTGTCAAAACGATGCTATCACTCACCTTGGCCACAAAATAAATCACCAAATCTGAAATATTCTCTGTTTGGGTCGAATTCCTATGTATAGCAGCAGCTCCAACCTTGCTTTGTTGCTATTTGGCCTTGTTTCGATGTAGTTTAGGCTTAATCTTCACTAAAAATGTGTTTTGGAGTGGTTTTAGAGGATGGAAGCCATTACTAAGGTCTCAAGAAGGTTTGTGGCGGCTCAAAACTGAAATGAAAGTGATAACCTAACCCTAATCAGTCCTCCTATACCTCTAAACCCGAAATTCCCCTCCGGGCCTAGCTGCTAATCACCCGGTTAAGCCCAATTAAGCTATTTTCACCATCTGAAACTTGTTTCAGCCATATCTCCCAAACGGTAAGCCCGTTTGGCTAATGTGACCACTCTACGGAAAGAGAAACCATCATCCGAAGCCAATGGAAGTGGTTTCAGGTCAAAATTCATTTCCAGTCAAAAGTTATGGCCAAAACAGTGCCAACTAGGGGTAAAATGGTCATTTAAAAATCGGGAAAAATCATGAACATGGGAAATGACCACAATAGTCGTCTCCCAAAGTTACATGACCATACGACTTCGTATGTGAAAGAAATAAATATCCTACGATCCTATGACGCGTAGAATACGGGTCGTTACATTCTTCCCCCCTTAAGAAATTTCGTCCCCGAAATTCCTTAACCCAAAACATGCAAAGGATCCTGCATGCCTAACAAACACATACAACAATCAATTCATTCAAAACAAGCAAACAAGTCTATCTTAGCATGCGGAAAACTAAATCGCTAATAAAACCTTACCAGACAAAGAGTTCTGGATACTTCTTCCTTATGTCCTCCTCTGTTTCCCAAGTACAATCACTCTCGTCCTCGCTCCACTGTACCTTGACTAGCTTCACCGCCTTCCTTCGAAGTTGCTTCAAGTCGTGCGCGACAATACGGGCCGGCTTACGGTTCCCAACCGCCTCGGGTTCTACTTCGAAGTCCTCTAACTGATCAGGTGAAATAGTCATATTTGAGTCGTGAACGAACTTCCTTAGTTGGGAAACATGAAATACGTTGTGAACTCCCGCCATCTTCTCCGGTAAGTCAATTCTATATGCCAAATTCCCGACTAGCTCAAGAACAGGGAACGGGCCAACAAATCTTGGTGCCAATTTGCCTCTCCTGCCAAATCGTATTACGCTCTTCAACGGAGAAATCTTGACAAACACCAAGTCGCCAACGGAGAATTTTAAGTCTCTCCTCCTCTTATCAGCATAACTTTTCTGCCTATCCTGGGCTGCCTTCATTCGTTGTTGAATGATCTTGATTTTATCTGAAGTTTCCCTCACCACATCTGGTCCAAGCATAAACTTCTCGCCAGTCTCTATCCAACATGATGGTGAGTTGCACGGTCTTCCATACAAAGCTTCAAATGGAGCCATACCGATACTGGATTGGTAACTATTATTATATGCAAACTCTACTAGATGCAAATGGTCATCCCATGATCCACCAAAATCCAATATACATGCTCTCAAGAGATCTTCCAAAATACGATTCACCCTTTCCGTCTGACCGTCGGTCTGAGGATGATATGCGGTACTGAGATGTAACTCTGACCCTAGAGCCTCTTGTAAGCTCTTCCAAAACCCACTAGTGAACAACGGGTCTCGGTCGCTCACAATGCCTTTAGGTACTCCATGAAATCTCACTACCCACTTTATATACAATTCTGCTAACTTAGCTGCCGTTCTGGTCGATTTAACTGGTATAAAACTTGCACTTTTGGTCAATCGGTCCACAATCACCCAAATGCTATCATGTCCCGATCTAGTCCTTGGTAAACCATCGATGAAATCCATCGAGACTTGCTCCCATTTCCATTCGGGAATTTCTAATGGCTGTAACAACCCACTAGGCTTCTTTTGTTCGGCTTTAACTAGCTGGCAATTCATGCACTTGGATATAAACTTCCCAACGTCTCTTTTCATCCCTTCCCAGTAGTAAGTCTGCTTCATATCTCGATACATCTTGTTACCACCGGGGTGTATGGTCAGCTTTGAGTGATGACATTCTCTAAGCACTTCATCCCTCAATCCATTGACATTGGGTACAACAAGCTTTCCATTCTTTCTAAGCCATCTATCTCGATTAAGCCCATACTTGTTCATCTCCTCATCGATACCCATCTCTAACTTGGAGATGATTTCCAATAGGTTAGGATCGTCCCTCTGACTAGAGCCGATTCGTTCAATCAAAGTGGGTCTGATCGTCAAACTTGCTAACATTTCTGGATCCAATTCGCACTTTGGTCTGAAATCAAACCCCGCGATAAACTCCAGTTGCTTCCATTCAAGGAACATAGCCCCTAGGCTGGCATGTCTTCTACTCAATGCATCAGCCACCGCATTGCCCTTTCCCGGTGTGTATGCGATGTCAAAATCATAGGAAGCTAAGAACTCTAACCATCTCTGCTGACGGAGATTTAAATCCCTCTGGGAGAAGAGATACTTCAACGACTTATGATCAGTAAACAGCTCAAATCTTTCTCCCAAGAGATAGTGTCTCCACATCTTTAACGCGAACACGATCGCTGCCAATTCTAAATCATGGGTAGGGTATCTTCTTTCGTGCGGTTTCAATTGCCGACTTGCATAAGCTACAACCCTACCGCCTTGCATCAATACAGCACCCAGTCCAGTACCACAGGCATCCGTGTATACCGTCATCTCTTCATCCCCCTTAGGAATGACTAACACTGGTGCGCTTGTCAACTTGTCCTTTAGACTCTTGAATGCATTCTCGCACCTTTCATCCCAGACAAAAGCTTGATTCTTCTTGGTCAACTGGGTCAACGGTGCTGCTACCTTGGAGAAACCTTGGATAAACTTACGATAATATCCAGCTAATCCCAAGAAACTTCTCACATCTGTTGCATTCTTGGGCGTAGGCCAATCTTGTACCGTGGCCACCTTTGCTGGGTCCACGGCAATACCATTCTCTGATACAACATGGCCCAAGAACCTCACTTCCCTCTTCCAGAAGTGACACTTAGAAAACTTTGCTTTCAATTGGTGTTTTCTCAACACCTCCATTGCTACTCTTAAATGTTCCTTGTGTTCTTCCTCTGTCCTCGAATAGACCAAAATATCATCAACGAACACAAGAACAAACTTATTCAACTGATCCCTGAATACCCTATTCATAAGATCCACAAAATATGCTGGGGTATTGGTCAGCCCAAATGGCATAACCAACCACTCATAAAATCCAGACGGCGTCCGAAATGCCGTTTTAGCTATACTCTCAGCTTCCACTCTAAGCTGATGAAAACCTGTCGCGAGGTCCAACTGAGAAAATATTCTCGTGCCACTCAACTGATCGAACAAATCATCTATCCGCGGTAGAGGATACTTGTTCTTCCTCGTCACTTTATTCAACTCGCGGTAGTCTACACACAAACGAAGGGAACCATCCGCCTTGGTAGCAAACACAACTGGTGCTCCCCATTCAGAAACACTCCTTCGGATAAATCCCTTCTTCAAAAGATCGCTGACTTGCACCTCGAGCTCTCGCTGCTCCCTTGGTGCCATACGACGAAGTGGCATCACTATAGGTCTGGCATCTTTTACCAAATCAATACGAAACTCGATCTCTCGGTGTGGTGGAAGTCCGGTCACTTCTTCGAAAACATCCGGATACTGGCCAACCACGGGCAAACCTGACAACTCACTATGCGGAATGTCGAGGGAGTTTAGAAAACTAGCCAATACCCCCTTACTGGGTAGACCACCAAACACTATCCTCCGCCCATCATCCGCTCTAGCTGTCACCAAAAAGCCCTCACAGTCTACCAACACCCCGTATCTTTGGAGCCAATCTACTCCCAAAATAATGCCAAACCCAGTAAAGCCCAAAACAAAGCAATCACAAACAAACATGCATCCATGATTCGATAGAACCACATTACGACAAATCATGCTAAGGCTAGTTGAACCACCAATCGGGTTCGTCACTACTAAAGGTCTATCGACAATCTCGGGCTCCAATCCCAACCTATCTACCAGGTCACTAGATATGAAAGAACTGGAAGCTCCGGTATCAAACAAAACTCTAACAGGAAAATCATAAACAGAAAGCATACCTTGAATGACGACATTCTTTCCCTTCTCCGCCGCAGTTGGGGCATTCGACGAAGAAGGAATAGCATTAAGGGCATATGCTTTCACCATTTGCTTTTCTTTAGGGGGCTGTGGACACTTGTCCTTGTGTTGTCCCATTTGGCCACAGTTGAAGCACTTCCTATCCGCTGGCTTGGCCCGACAATTACTAGCATAATGGCCCTTCTTACCACAGCTGAAGCACTCAACTTCTTGCTTATTCTTTTTCTTCTGGCCATCCTTAGTCTGATTCTGCTTTCTCTTATTCTGGGAACCACCCTTGCCTCCACCACTTGCTTGTGGCTTTGGCTCATCTGCGGATGCAACCTCAGTCTTCGGCTTAGGGTAGAGACTTTCCGATCTTAACGCTTTCCCCACAATCGATTCAAACGTCTCATCGATGTGGTTAATAAGTTTTTCCCCCAAGTACTGATCCAAACCAGTTATGAATTTCTCATTCTTTTTCTCGGCAGTATCAATAAGAGATAACCCATATTTTGACAAAGTGTCAAATTCAGCAATATACTCCGAGACAGCTCTGCCATTCTGCTTGAGCTCCAAGAACTTCTTAAACAGCATTGACTTCTGAGCAGCTGGAATGAACTTCTCACTAAAGCGAGCCTTAAACTGCTCCCAAGTAATCTGATCTTCGGGAGTAGCTGCCTTTATAGCATTCCACCAATTCATTGCCCGCCCTTGCAGCTGACGGGACGCTAGCTTTCTCTTCATCGCATCGTCGATACCCAAATCCTCGAAGATACGTTCGCAACTATCCACCCAATCCTGAACATCCGTAGCCGACTCCGTTCCGTGGAACGGCTTCCCACCAAGGCTAGTATAATCCTTATTCAGCTTGGCGAAGTCGACTCTTGGCGCCTGCACCATTGGACCACCACCATTTCCACCATTGGGGGCTGCTCTCTGTACATCTCTAAGCATCTCTCTCATGAGGTCAGTAAACATCGTCCTCATGTCAGCAGCATTCCCATTATTGGCCCCTCTACCGGTACCTCTAACATATCGTCTCATCGTCAATCTGAAAAAGGAAATGATTAACGACTCCATAGTGGTGCTAGTGCAGTACGACTTCATCCATATACTACTAATAGTATACATATATATAGCTTTTAAAAACCAAAGTAATCACAAATACACTCTCTCGTATACGTATATTATCTCTCCCTGATAACTTCCCTAGGTTAACTACGCAACCTAGAGCTCTGATACCAAGTGTGACGGCCTGCCTCGCACCAGCCTGCATTTCCTCCAAAAGTGCGCTGTACACATGCCCGACTAGCACAAGACGGCCGTCATAAGAAAGGAACGAAGGGAATGAACTAATCAAAGAACCTGTAGAATGTCTCACAGCGCATGGAATAAAATATAATAATAATAATGTACTTGACATAAAACAGGCGAGACAGTGCATAAGCTGATAACTAAAACCAACATCAATCTCAAAGCAGCGGAAATCCAAATACAGCTTATTACAACTTTTCAAAATCTACTGTCTCTGAACAACAGAAAGCCAAAATAGAAGATACACCACCAATGCCCAAGCAGTGATCTTCAACAACACAGGGAGAATACTATATGTGTATATTACGTGGAAGCCTCCTGCTCGTCTCCGGATCATCTACCCGTGCATCACCAGCTAACCTGTCTCTAGTCTGCTCGTGTGAGCACCCAGAGTAATAAGAGGAGACATAAAACTCTGGGTCAGACATAAAGCCTGGTATGAGCGATAAACATCTAAACAGAATAATAACAGGTATACTAAACCATACCTGAACCTGGACCTGCAACCAAAGAGTTAGTACCACATACCGTACAATACTCCAAGGTGCCAGAATAAACAGTGTAAGAATACGGGGGTGGGGTGTGCATGTCACAATGAGAGTAAGCAAATCATCCATAGCAACCATCCTCACATCTCTCACTCAGCGCGTAAAGCGTACAACATCTACCACTTTGGAACACTAGACAAACTGAGGTAACGACGAATCCCGACTTGTAGAAACCCTGCTGTGACCAAGCCAAACACTTAGAGTCATGACCAAACATTTCAATGACCCACTTCATTGGTCATAGCCCTTGGTTCTACCGATGCCATAATGGCCCTGAATCCGCCTTCGTACCTCCTACCATAGTGGTCCAAAGCTATAGACGTCGATAACTCCTTGGCACGCGTCCCGCAGCAAAGCCCAACCATGAAGTGAACTCGTTGATTCCCATCTGAATCTTAAGCTCTAACTTCTCATTTGGACTTCCTTTGCATCTCGGGTTTGGTCGAATTGGAGTGGGTCTTCAGAAGAGTTGTCGCGAATTAACAGTCTTAGAATTCGGTTCGGTTCGGTAGTCATCACCTTCATCGGTTCGGGTCGGGAGTCATCACCTTCATCGGTTCGGGTCGGTCCTCCTTCCTTGTCATCTTTCCATTCGGTTCGGGTCGGGTACTCCACTTCGGGTCGGGTCGGTATCTTCCTCCGGGTCGGGTCGGGTGTCCTTCCTTCCAGTGCTCCGATCCGCTCCCTCATTTCTTCATGTATTCCGATCCGATCCCTCCTTGCCATCTGATCCGCGTGGCCTTCCCTCTTGCTAGTTCTCCCAAATGTTTACTTCCGATCCGAGCCCTGCGTCTCCAAGTCGATCCGATCTGGCCCCCAATTATTCTTCCGATCCGATCCCCTTGTCCACTCCAACTCTAAGTAAACGGCCTTCCTTCTCGCCAAGCCTCCTCCAGTGACAAGTTCCAATCCAGTTCGAATTCCCTTGGTCAGTTCACAAATCCGATCCGACCCCTTACTCCGATCTGAACCGGTTCGGAACCTGCACACTTCTGCAACTTTCCAGCGAGCTTTCTACGCCATTCGACGGCATTTTCAACCAATCTAACTATTCTAATCAATCATAAAACATACCATAGAGTCATAGCAACATGTAAGAACAACCACAAACACCAAACAACAATTCGAATGAACCAAAATGGATCAGAAGTGGCTAAAACCTCACATTTTCCTATAATCCCTCTTAAACATGTTTAAGTACATACTTAGTAAAACTTAATCAAATCGCCTAAATTTTCTAACAGAGGCATGAAATATTATTTAAGAATTTCTAAACATTTTTCCAGAATTTATTAGTGTATAAATTCGCTAATCTTCACTAATTACCCTTAATTAACTGTAATTAGTGTCAAAACGATGCTATCACTCACCTTGGCCACAAAATAAATCACCAAATATGAAATATTCTCTGTTTGGGTCGAATTCCTATGTATAGCAGCAGCTCCAACCTTGCTTTGTTGCTATTTGGCCTTGTTTTGATTTAGTTTAGGCTTAATCTTCACTAAAAATGTGTTTTGGAGTGGTTTTAGAGGATGGAAGCCATTACTAAGGTCTCAAGAAGGTTTGTGGCGGCTCAAAACTGAAATGAAAGTGATAACCTAACCCTAATCAGTCCTCCTATACCTCTAAACCCGAAATTCCCCTCCGGGCCTAGCTGCTAATCACCCGGTTAAGCCCAATTAAGCTGTTTTTCACCATCTGAAACTTGTTTCAGCCATATCTCCCAAACGGTAAGCCCGTTTGGCTAATGTGACCACTCTACGGAAAGAGAAACCATCATCCGAAGCCAATGGAAGTGGTTTCAGGTCAAAATTCATTTCCAGTCAAAAGTTATGGCCAAAACAGTGCCAACTAGGGGTAAAATGGTCATTTAAAAATCGGGAAAAATCATGAACATGGGAAATGACCACAATAGTCGTCTCCCAAAGTTACATGACCATACGACTTCGTATGTGAAAGAAATAAATATCCTACGATCCTATGACGCGTAGAATACGGGTCGTTACAATTATTCAAGTTAGGAAATAAAAGTCATATTAAGGATAATATATTTCGGATGCAGGAGATTATAACACCATTGTTATAATCACGTAAACTTGTAAAAGAAGGGGGTTCATAAATAAAATCCGAGGGTTCGTAAGGAAGTGTTAAAGAGTTAAAAAGGTAAATCTTATCTATTTCGAGATTTGAAAGGCGGTTCAGTTAAGGTCTGAGAGGTAGCTATACCCCAACTTGATTTACTGCGTTTTTTAATTAAGATATGGTTACGGTTCGAGTGTGAAGTGGTTAAGTGGATTTAGTAATTTAGTAAAGTGGTTTGAGTCGTCATCGCAATATAGTTTTAAACATCTGTTTAAATCCCAATTAAGAAGTTTTGGAAATGTTTTCCAAACAAGAATCAGAAATGTTTTCTGATAATAGAAAATAAGAATTTAGAATATATGGAAACAGGAGATAAGTAAATTAATGAAATAAAGAGATAAATGTTGAATGATGATTGATCGATATAATTTCCTCCTGGAAATAATATCATTGTTTGCACACCTGTTTTCTTTGATGGTTAAATCACAGACTATCGAAGTTTTGACCATTTTAACGTTGTTAATATGGAGAGACCGGTTGGATTATTATCCAAAGAACCACTCTGCATTGGCATAAGCGTTGCGAATCATATATGCCAAAGATAATTGAAGACGGAGTAAAGTGCAAGGGCTATTGTGTAAATCTTAGATAACAGTGCCTAAGATGGATGTACTGAATAGTGCCTTCGGTTCATCCTGTTCCTGGATGACTTGTATGAATGAATGTCTGACAGAGTATTTCCAGAAAGGTCACGTACATTGATTTCTTCAACCGTACCAAGAGTGGAAGCGGAGAAGGGAACTTCTTTAGCTAACACGTAATGTACTGTTGTAGACATCAATTAGTGATTTTTGATGGATCTGACAATATGGCATTCGAAGTGAATCTGATGTGATGATAAGGCGTAACCTCAAGCCTCATCAATCGGTAAATGACAGAAATCGGGCAGGTAGCATGGCTATGTAGGTCGCACCTATTAGGGTGAATAATCACCTGATCTAGAGTTTCATTTACTTCTAAAAATCTATTATTGATGCTGTCCCATTCGGGAAATGGTTGCTGATCCCAACCGTTGGTGATATACATTCGATACACTCAAGCGAAATGAGTGGTCGGTCATGTGTGGCCGGGTTGCAAGATGTTCTTGTTGAACCCAGTGTATTCCTCTCTAGAGGTACACTAGCGAAAGGTGGTTCCATACCTTGTCATAGTTGGAAACCCATTACCCAATACGTGCTTGCGGTTTTGATTGTATACTATATATGTAGAACGTGAGATGAAAGCGTTTCTGCTAGATGATTATTATATTGTGGTTGATAGACATTATTATAATATCAAAAGGTTTTTGATATAAAGATAATTTGGATTCTCATAAGGGAAAAACCCATTCCGTTATACGGCGTGGTCTTATGAGATTTCGTTTAATGGCTCAAACTGTTTTTAAACTATTTTACTCATACCAGTCCCATGAGTGACCCGGAGTTTATTTTGTTTTGTTTCCCTAAACTCTTCGGTGCCCAATTTTGTACGGGCAGTCAAGTAGTCGGGATTTACAGATATTTGAAGTGCTGGAGCAGGAGGCTTCAGGATCATATAGCTATAGTTTATTTCCGCTGTGTTGTAAGTGCTGTACTTGATGATGATATGTATATTCAAGTAAAATCTTTTATTTCAAAGATATGTTATCTATTATATGTTATTCGTTCCACTGTGAGGTTCGTGTTACTCTGATGTTGTGTTCTTCTTCTTCTTCTATTCTAAGTTTCTATCTTATCTTTCCTTACCCTCTAATTTCTTTCATTAATTATTCGGATATTTTCGATCCTTGGATGTTCGATATGTGTTGTATACCGGATAACCAAGATCGAATTTTTCTGGGTCGTTACAGTTAGTGAGTTTACTCACCTTGGTCGTTAATCGTTGAAAAACGATTAACGTTTGATTGGTCCGGACGGGCATTTTATTTTGCCTAAAAACTAAGACGAGCTGCAAATGGTTCCAAGCCAGTTTCAACACATAATCCTTGTTCATATGATCCCGATGGATCTTGTTTCGTCAGATTCTGATTATGTATGAATAAAATACTAATATTACAAGTTATTACTGTTTTAATCGTTATTAACATTAGATTAAATATTAGTTTAATAACTTAACATTCCTTTTTAACTCTTTATTACGGTTAGACCCTTTTCTTCCTAATTGCTGAAAATTTGTGGGTACGTGTAAATATAGTACACAAGGATCGTGTAATATGGAGTATGACACACAAGTGTGCAATAATAGCAAATCATAGAAAATGCAGTAAAAGGAAAAATCACACCAGGGATTTTATACTGGTTCGGAGCACCATCCTATGTCCAGTCCCAGACTTCTATCTGGATTGTCACTAATCAATCACCTCACTTCACCCGGAGGAACATGTATACAACACCCGAGCAGCCGAACGGGATTTCATGCCTCTAACAACACGAGGACTTCTACTGTGCCTCTTACAACACTAAGTACTTCAACTGATATGAGTAAAGTTTTGTTGTTGACGATATGTGTTCTTGAAAACACGATTTTGTCTCTTGTAGTACAAGACTTCATATAATCTTATCCTCAAATAATATATTTATGTATGTGAAGATTCGGAAGTGAATATCGTATTGAATCAGAAGAATATTATATAAATTCTAGGATTCAAACGATATAGAATAGAATATGAGCGAGTGAGTGCTTGAGAGTATGAAAACTGAGATCAAAAGAATAGAGATTAGTATAATTGAATTTTTGGTTTAGAGTGATGATCTTGTGATGTTTATATAGAGTATAAACAATTATGACCCTTTGTGAAGAGTTATAATCAAAGGCCAAGACCATTCATGAAGAGGAAGAGAAGCAACTCTTGTAGAAATGGAAGTGTCTATACTAAAGGTTGCTTCTGTTTGAAAATGGTCAACAGGTCAAAAAGGACCAGTAGACATGAATTTGAAAATATATATGTTATATATCTGTGTGCACATTATCTGTACATTCTAGGCAGAATGGTCGACCGCTTGGTTTAACCGGTCAATCGGTTTAGCCCAGAATGCACAGTTAATGTGCATTCATATACATATGTATACATATTCAAATATTAGAGGTGTGAGATTATTTGAGGATAGATTTTAACATAAAATAACACTACTAATCATACCAAATAATCAACCTCTAATGTATGTAGCTCTTGTGTATTGTTAAACCAATGAATAACTTATTTTTATTGATCATGGCATATCTCTTTGTAAGAAATCAAAACTCCGTGAATTTCTCGACTCAACATTCTCCCCCTTTTTGATTGATGAAACCATACTTCTGAATCTCCCCATGTATATGATCTCCCCCTGTATATGTGCTTGTATTTCCTGCATATACACTGTTAGCATAATTTTTTCCCCTTTGTCATCGACAAAAAGGAGTTGATAATGAAAGGTAACTGATATCAAAGAGAGTTATAAGCAACATAACAACTACCATAGAACAAGAGTGATCAAGAGTCACAAAATAAAAGCATACACAAGTCAAGTACGAATTAAACTACTAATTATTTGCATACAAGTGTCGGACCATGTTTTTAAAGCAAAATAAAGTCATAAATACATAGAGAAAGATAAAAAAATATACTAAGAAAGACATAATCGGACTCCGTCTCATCAACTTCTTTTTTCGCTTCTTCTTCAATCTGATTTTTCCCACGGCCACGCCCATGACTAGTACCGGAGCTCATACCCTTCTCTGAAGATGTCCAAGTAAAGGATGGAGGAGCTAGACGTTTGCCAGGGTCCTGTGCTTGAGTAGATGAAGAAGCACCACAAGATATTGCTTTCCCAAAGAGTTACGAAGAAGGACTTAAGCTTGTTAAAGCGTTTTTTGTTTTGTGTATACATTCTCTTAAGTTGAGCTTCGAGGATGAATTAATCGCGATGAAGCTCCTTCATGTCCTTGTTCTTTCTAGTGTCCAAATGGCATAATATTGAAATATGGAGCGGGAAGCTTCATTCGTTTAATTGATTCTTTGTTAATGCATTTCGGCTTTGAAACAGTCAACTTAGGAGGATTGATGCCACAATCAAGTAATAGACGCATAATATATTTGTTATAAAACAAACGCAGTCTAGAACGCTCATTCATTTGTAAAATTTCATTGAAAATCATGCCAATCCAGTTGATACGAACATTACTATATATTTCATACAACGCTTTGAAATTTTCTTTGTAAACAACATCGAAATCTCCTAGTCTCGGGAAAAGAGAATGCATAAGGGTGTGATGGAGAACTCTTGCAGTTGATCGTAATCTAATGGACATAGTGTTATCCTTGTCATCCTCAATGAATTGATGGCTCACATTATTACAGGTATGAACATTGCAAAAATTACCTGAGAATTTTTCACCCAAAAAGGAAGAACTAGGAACATTCGCCATTCTTGCACATGAGATAAAAACTTCTTTGCCACATACCACTGACCAAAGGCATTGTGCGGGGTTTTCGGGTTTGAATTTCTCTAAATTTAGGTTAGCATAGAATAGCTTGATCATCACATGGTTAATCTCGATATTATTTCGATCAAAGTCGATTAGATTTTCAATATCAACACTCTTTGCTAAACTACGAACACGATAACTAGAGAAATCATCGAATTTAATATACGAACCCGGGTGAATTGTGAAATCCTTCATCTCATTCCACTTTTAACTGTAATTGGATCCACCAACCACTTCTTTATAGAGATATCGATAGGTTGAGTTTCGGAAGAGGAAGCTTGCTTTAACTTCTTTTGTGGAGGAGCCATTTTGATTGAAAGAGGAATAGGAAATTGATTTCCAGGGTTATGAGGGTTTTTGAAAGAGAAAACGTTTAAGGCAAAAGTGAATAGATGGGTTGAAAAGCTGAATATATATGGACGGTGTAAAAACAGGTATCCTCGTGCCCGGTCGACCACCTAAAAATCACCGGTTGACCGTTTTTAACTAGATGACAAAACGGTCGACAGGTGTATATTGGTCGGTCGACTGGTTAGGCTGGGAATTGTTTTCCTGCATTTTTACTCTTGTTTTAGATGATTAATGTTCCATATATAATTGAAATTATTCAAACATGAAATATATGAAATAGTACATGCAAAACATACACAAAAGTACAATCATAAAATTGATAAAGAAATTTAATGAGAGGTAGAAGAACTATGCTCGATAGACTCTTCTTTGGCTTCGTTAATTCGTGGTGTCCATGGCGACCACTTTTTTTTTGTTCCATCGTTACGATTATTGTTTAGTTCCTAAGAGTTTGGACTCCTAGAGGATGAAGGAACATGCGGCATCGGCTCGTATACGCCATGTTTGTTAATACCACAAAAGAATGATGCCATTCTTTCTAAAAGAGATAGGCGTTCCGAAGTCAGTTGTTGTTCATAATGTAGTTGCCTCTGAAGATTTATTTGATGCTTTTGATAATGCTGAATCTCATTGATCTTCTCTCTAGTGCGGGGAGAACAAAACAACGCTTTCTTTGTGCATTTTGAAGTTAGTATATTACTAGGAGTATGATTGCATTTGTAATGACACTTTGATTTGTTTTTCGGAGTTTCGGGAGAGTAATACTCTCCTGGTTCAAAACTCGTGATCGAAATGTGAGATATTTGTGCACACTCATCACGGATATGAGCCATAATGAAGTATATAAACTTTAGGCTTATATATAAGTTATATAAACTTTAGGCTCGGAGAGGAAGAGATGGAAAAAATAAAAAATTGACAAGCTTATATAGAAGTTCTTATATATAAACTTGTGGATGTGAATTGTCAAGCAAAATTTGCCGTAGAGACAATGGGAAGCTTATATTCATTTCTAAAAATAGTAATAGCTAAAAGATAACTTAAAAAATTTGAGAATGAATAAATGAAAAAGAAGAAAGAACTTTAGTATGTAACATCAGTGATTACTAATCAAGTTCTTTTCTAGAAATTAATCCAAGCTCTCTACGTAATGTAATAAAACTAGATTCAAGTAGAGGCTTAGTGAAGATGTCTGCTAGTTGATTATCAGTCTGGACATATTCAAGACGTATATTTCCTTTTTCGACATTATCTCGAAGGAAATGATGACAGATATCAATATGTTTTATCCGAGAGTGATTTACAGGATTCTTAGATAGATTTATAGCACTTGTGTTATCACAGTATATAATCAAATTTGATAAATGAATATCTAAGTCTTAAAGTGTTTGTTGCATGTATATAACTTATGTACAAGCAAGAGCCACCGCTATATATTCAGCTTCACATGTCGATAGTGAAACACAATTCTGTTTTTTACTAAACCAAGAGGCAAGTGATTTTCCAATAAAATGGCACGTACCACTTGTGCTCTTTCTATCCGTTCGTGATCCTCCAAAGTCAACATCACTATATGATACTAATTCGAATGGACATTCTTTCAGGTAGAAAAGACCGAAATCTTTGGTATTATTAAGATAACGAATTATTCGTTTCACTACTCGTAAGTGTGAATCTTTTGGATCTGCTTGAAAGCGTGCACATAAACAAACATTCATCATTATATCTGGACGAGTAGCTATAAGATAGAGAAGAGAACCAATCATGCTTCGATATAACTTCTGGTCAACACTCTTGTAGTTTTCATATTTTTCAAGATGTGTAGATGTACTCATAGGAGTGGATTTACCAGATGTGTTTTTTAAACCAAAGCGTTTGATAAGATTTCCGCAATATTTTTCTTGATTGATAAAAATACCAGTCAAAAGTTGTTTGATTTGAAGTCCATGAAAATATGATAGTTCACCCGTATGAGACATTTCAAATTCTTTGGTCATAATATTTGCAAACTCTTTGGAGAGAACAAAGATAGTGTCGTCTATATATATCTGGATAACTAGAATATCTTTTTGAGAATGTTTTATAAATAAGGTTTGATCAACTTTTCCTATTTGAAAACCTGAATCAATAAGATAGCTTTGTAGTCGTTCATACCAAGTACGAGGTGCTTGTTTTAAACCATGCAGAGCTTTCTTAAGTTTATACACATGGTCAGGATATTTTTCATGTACGAATAAAGGAGGTTGTTCGACATAAACATTCTCTTTGATGAATCCATTTAGAAATGCACTCTTGACATCCATCTGATAAAGTTTGAAGTTATGATGACAAGCAAAGGACAGTAAGATTCTAATAACTTCTAGTCGAGCGACTGATGCAAATGTTTCTTTATAATCGATCCTTTCTTTCTGATTATGCCCTTGTGTTATTAACCTTGCTTTATTTCTGGTGATATTACCTTGTTCGTCAGCTTTATTTTTATAGACCCACTTAGTACCAATAACTGATTGATCAGTTGGCCTTGGAACAAGTTCCCAGACATCATTGCGCTCGAACTGATTTAGTTCTTCTTACATGACAATGATCCAGTAACCATTGGTAGCAACTTCTTTTGAATTCCTAGATTTGATATTGGAAAGAAATGCAACGTGACCCATTTGATTGAGTTGACTCCTTGTTCTAACTTGTGATGTTACCTCCCCGATTATATTTTGAGTAGGATGATCTCTTAATATCCTTGGTGGAGATTGTTTCCTTGATGGGGATTGTATCCTTGGTGGAGATTGTAACTCACATGGTTGATGAAAATTTTCAGTAACTATTTCAGAGTCAGAGTCAACATTTGTGATGATTGGACTATCAGTGACTATTGTTTCGTCGTCATCTGATATATTATGGGGATGCTGATAGAACTCATCGAAAGATACATGAAGAGATTCTTAAATAGTTTTGGTTCGTTTATTAAATATACGATAGGCCTTGCTTCGTTCTGAATAACCTATAGATATACCTTCATCGACCTTTGGATCGAATTTACCGAGATCGTCTTTCGTATTTAAAATAAAGCATTTAGAACCAAATACTTTGAAGTTTGAAATATTAGGATTTCTGTTGTTAAATAATTCATAAGAAGTATTCTTAGTGAGAGGTCGAATGGATACACGATTCAAAACATAACAGGCAGTTGCAACGGCTTCTGCCCAGAAATGTTTTGGTAAGGTGGTTCTGTAACAACCCGTATTTTTATAACGTGTAATAACCATAAATTAAGGCAGAATTAATTTTTAAAATAAAAATCAAGGGAAACGAGTTATGCCATTCCGTTCGTCTCGAAATTCTGCTTGGAAACTAGTCCGAGTTTTCGAAAATCGGAGTCCGTATGACCAAGTTAAGACCTTTCGAAGTTTTCAGAAGTTTTCAAGTTCAAAACGGCTCAGGATTCGAATTCGAATTTCGAATTCAAACCTCAGAATGGACTGGGCTGGAAATTTCCCGCCCAAGACTAGGTCGACCTGGGGGTCGACTATGTAGTCGACCTGCCCAGGGCCAGGTCGACTATAGTGTCGACCTGGTGGCCGAGCCCATTTTTGAAGCTGGATTCACATTGATGTTTCTGGCCTCGTTTCTGTCTACATTCGTTGACCTGACCCTATATATACAGCCCCTAACACTAGTCTCTCTACACAAAATTCTTTCTGACCTTATGCTGCTCTAATTCTGGTTGAAAAGTTAGAGAAAGGGACTACTTCTTCTACGTCGAAACTACGTTGCTGATTTGGGGATTTCTGTTAGGACTTGACTAAGCATATAAAGATTAAACATCGACTCTCTTTTTCTAATCCTCGAACCACGATCTGTAAGCCCCAGTTATTTTTAGATTTAAACTGTAAATGTAATATGAATATGATGTAAATTGAAATTTGACCTATGTATGATGACTGTTTTTACAACGATTCTTATTCATCTTAGATATTGACTTTTGGATATATTACTATGACATTGATTTGGGGCCTATTCATGTTGTAAATCAAAAAGAAAAACCCCTCATATTATCATGTTGAATCTGCTATTAGTCACAAGATTATGACTATCACCTTATGTCAATCGTTACCATGACTATACTATCACCTTATGTCAATCGTTACCATGACTATACTATCACCTTATGACAACTGTTATCTTGACCAGTACCTTATTTTGCTAGATTTGGAATCTTTATGTTTGAGGCCAATATTCCATATGCCAGTAATGTTATAATCATTTATCTCAAGTCATACCATGCTATGCTAGTAATCACTTTTACCACCTTATACCCGTCCCTTTTTATGTTATTCCCTAATTAGATTTATTTGTATCGATTCGAGCTTATGTGCGATTGGAATACGATTTGGGTAGATTAGGTATATCATAAATTGGCTTTGAACATGAATGTTATTATAACTTGAACCTGGATATGGACATGAACTTGACACGATTTGACATGAAACATGACATGAAAACTCAACATGAATTTTGACATGAAAACTTGAACGTGGGCATGACAATTAGATAAACTTGAAAATGGCCAACTCAAGGTTGGGTTGAGTTTGCAGTGTAAATCTGCCCGGAACCGCCCGGCAAATCCAGTGACTGCAAACAATAGGATCCAATGTGGGTAGTTGGTCATATCGCACGAAAAACCCGAGGTTAGACTATGTTGTGGTGTAAATCTGCCCGGAACCGCCCGGCAAATCCAGTGACCACAACAGTTAGTCTAATGTGAGAGGTTGGGGTGCATTAATGAATTAATGCCACAAGATAGGGTTAAGTCGTGAACCACTTGAATATACTTAACCAACTTGACACGATGATTTGATAGGGTTAAGTCATGAACCGCTTGAACACACTTAACCAACTTGATACATGATTTGGATAGGGTTAAGTCACGAATTTGAATGACAACACTTAACCCATTAGAAACCCTAGTCACACGGTCCTTTTTAGCAGTAACCCACTTAGATGTATCACGATACCCTGGGACTAGGCAGGGTAGGGCATGATTACTGGGCGGATTGTAAGCGAACAGAACGACGGCTGAGTAGGTGCGCCGTTGTAGGTTCAGGCGGAGTATGGTCGTGCACGTAGTCCGAAGTTGAAAAAGCAGGCATTGGGCACCCGTAGGTTTACACTGTGCGTGCTTGATTCGTGTCGATGGTTGGCACCATAGGCTTGATACACCCTATGGTGGACCTAGCACAGGTAACTACATTTCAAGATAGGGCCGTATGACACAGACACATGACGAGCTAGAACTTGTAGGGAGCCGATCAATTAGTAGATCGTACCGTAGGACCCCGTAATGGGTCACTTCATGATATTGGGCCAAGGGATCATTTCATGATTAATACCTGACATGGGTTAGAACACTAGTACAGTTGGTGCAGCGAATCTCGAATATGCGAGGCTAGACTTGACTTATCCTGTTATCTTAATTATCCTACCAGTTATGTTATCATCCTTATGTTTAATTCCAGTTTTCACATATCGTGTTACCTTTACTAGTTTTCATACTGAAAGTCACTAGGGCTTACCAGTCTTTATGACTGACCCTTTTTCTTTCGCCTCTTTTTCTTTCATTTTCCCCCTAGGTTCTCAGGGAGGAAACACTAGCTCTTAGCTTGGATTTAGCTTGCTTTCTGACAGCTCATGTACGGTTTGGTCTTGGGCTATGCTATGGCTGCTTCTGCTATTTATGGGGAATAATTTACTTTTGTTATCTTAAGTTTATGCTTCTTTATTTGGAACTTGATGTAATGGAATAATTTGTACCTTGGATATATGGGGTTTTGACTCTTTTCTTGAAAGTAATAAATTTGGTTTTTAATTTCTACCGCTGCTTTATTTATGTTCTGCCTTGTGATATCTCTGTGTATGTTTACCTAGATAATACTCCACCAAAACTAGTGCATTCCCTTTGAGAGTGACCCTAGCGGAGGTGGGGTGTTACATTTGGTATCAGAGCAGAAGGTTACCAGGCTGGGCAAAAGTTTTAAAAACCTTCTGAAACTATTTTCAAAACCATTTATAAAGAAGCATTTTTCAAGAAAAGTTTTATGTTTAAAAAGGCTATTCCCCAAAAAGCCATTAGCACTTTCCTTTGTTTCCTCGTTTGAATCTTTTTCTTTTCGTTTTTTAGCATGGCTGATCTTAACCTGCCTGAGGGAATACCCGTGCCTAGATGGTTCCGAAGGTACTTAGAAGCCAGGGCCAACGGCGCGGGCACGGCAGACATCCCTCCTCCTCCTCCCCAAGTGGCCATGGTTCCTCCTCCTCCTGGTACCGCCTTTGCCAAAATATGCAAAGACTTTAAAGAAATGGGCGGCAAGAACTTCGTTGGAACTGAAACCTTTGTTGAGGCACGAAACTGGCTAAAGGAGGCTGAAGACTTGTTTATTATCTTTGATATGGAGGACCATAGGAAAGTTCAGTTGGCAGCATGGTTGTTGAAAGAGGAAGCTGCATTTTGGTGGGAAGTCACCAACGCTACCAGGCCAGTTGAGACTTGGGCAGACTTTAGAGAGAGGTTTGGGCTTAAATTCTTTTCGTCAGCAGAAGAGAACCTTCAGACGGAGAGGTTCCTAGCACTCAAGCAAGGGGACATGTCTGTTAGGGAGTACGTGTGAAACACCCCACCTCCGTTAGGGTCACTCTCAAAGGGAATGCCCTAATTTTGGTGGAGGTTTATAAGTATAAGTCACAGATATACAAGACAGATATAAGAACACATATTTGTAAACAGCGGAAAAACAAGACTTTTATTTCATAAGAAAAATACGTGTTACAACAACATCACCATAATTGTCTTACATCCTTTCCAAAACATAACATAATACTTTCATAATCTGTCTTGAGTACATTATTTAAAGAAGCATAAATAAAACATAGATAAACTGCAAAAGCCCCATAGTGGTTGTCCCAAGCCATAGTTCAAAAACGGAAAGTTCCAAGCAATACATTTCTCTTCTTCAAGCTGGATGTTAATGCTGGTCAAGCTGCAGTGTTCCCTCCCTGTGGACCTGGGGGGGGGGGGGAAACGGAAGAAAAGAAGACGAAAGAAAAGTAGAGTCAGACATAAAGCCTGAGTAAGTCTAGTACTATTTTGTCTATGAATAAAGAACTGGGTATGATAAGCATAATCAAGAAGTGGGAAAGCACTATAAACTTGGTTAAGTTGTCTAGGGTCGAATATACTGTCGTACCCCATGTAAATCTCTGAACCCATATAAACTAGTTTCCAATTGGCACCCCATAATCAGGGTGATGTGATCCATTCTATGATGATCGGCTCCTACTAGCATAGTTACATGTGTCTTACGGCCCCCAATGTTGTAGTTACCTATGCTGGTCCCACCATGGGGTGTATCAAGTCCCATGGCGGCGGCCCGACACAACCTTAGAATGCACAGGTATGCTACTGGTGCCCAGTGCTTTATTTTTCTGCGCCGGAGTGTGTGCACGCCCGCACCCCGTTAGAACCTACACTGCTACACCACCGCCGTCGATTTGACCTCTTACAATCAGCCCAGTAATCGTGCCCCACCCTGCCTAGTTTCAGGGTTTCCTGATACACCTTCTAGGGTTACTGCTGAAAAGGGTCCCCCGTTACTAGGTTTTCTATCTCTAGCCAACATGCTAAGTTGGTTAAGTGTTTTCTAACCTAACCCCACCAGTCCGTTTAGTTTAGCATGTTCCATTTTGATTAAGTCTTTAGTTCACTTAATCCTAACAATCCTGACTCAGCCTTAATTGTCTTATTAAGGCCCTGACCTCTCACATTAGACAGGTATTGTTGTGGCTGCCTGTTGCCGGTTGGTTCCGGGCAGTCTTACGCCACAACTCAGTCTAACCTCGGGTCCTTATTGGGCTCCATGTTTAACCTCCCACATTGGATAGGTATTGTTGTGACTACTGGACAGCCGGGCGGTTCCGGGCAGGTTTACATCACAACTCAATCCAACCTCGGGTTAAACACATCGTATGTTCTACATTTACATATTTTGTCTTTCTTCTTTATTTATATGTAAATATTTGCGGCCCATTATTAAGTTAATGGTGTAAAGGTTACACCAATCATGGGCCCGACCCATACTTGAATTCGGGCCCTTTTACTTTATATTTTCATTCATTAATTAATTTAGCCCAACGTTATTTACCCCCGTTTAACACGTTCGTTTATATGTTGGGCTTAGCCTTTTTAAGCCCAACTTAGCCATGCGAAAGGGGAGGCTTAAAGCGTGATTACATACACAAAAAGGGGAAGGTGAGCGCATGAACTTGCAATATGACGTTGGAAATACAAAATAGAAACTGGTGTACTTGCATAGTAATAACATATACTTTGGTCATAAAGCATAGGTGACATGAATCAAACCATGTAAACTTGTAGTTAAGATAAGAATCTAAATGAGGTGTCACATAGTCTTAACTACAACATAGACCTATGTTCTTATTTAGGCATAATGTCAAACATAAGCATGGCACAAATATTTCTAACATAAGCATGGCATAATGTCAAACATAAGCATGGCATAATGTCAAACATAAGGATGGCATAAGTATTTGTTCACATAACCATGGCATAAATATTTCTAACATGAAATCATGATTTTTACTTTAGTCATGCAAACTTGCAAAAAGGGATTTTTGAACCTAACCTAGCTATGTACCACATATGTCATCATATAATTCTTGTTGACAATTTCAATTATGCAAATTATCAATCATAGCCTAGTCATATTCATAAGTTTGCAAATAGGTGTTCTAATACAAAAGCATGGCTTAATACATGATGCCAAATTTTCAACATAATTTCATATGAATTATGATAACCCAAACTTATTCCAATTACTTCACAAAAATGATGTTTGTATAAAAATTCACATTATGATGGCATAATAGCAAAACCCCAAACTTGCATGAATTTCAATTAATCAACTACATACATGTAGCTTCAACATGGATTACATAATTTGCGAATATTCCAAACGTATACTTGCATAGAACTACCGCATGTAGTTCTTTATAATGAATAACATAATTCAAGAATATCCAACGTATACAATATTTCAAATCAATAATAATCATAGTAACGCACAAATTATGAATTATTTATCACCACAATCAAGTATACAAACCAACACAGTTATTTGTTCATACCAAAGTAATACTCTACTTACAATGGTGTGGCGAATTAGGGATAAGAAGATGCGGTTTGATTTGATTGAGTTGCTTTATGCCTTAGAATTTGCCTCCTAATCCTCTCTCCAATTTGGTGGCTACCTCTAGTCGTTCCTCAGCAACATGGCGGCTTTGTTCTTATTTTTGAATGAATAGATTAGGGTTTAGTCTAGGGTTGTTTTTATAGAGGTAATGAACTGATTAGGACCGTTGATGTTGCTTGGTTAGATCGTAGCCTTTCATCCTAAGGAGAGACCAATTAGAGCTTGCCACCTAGCCCTAATGACAAAGCAGACCACAGAAAATCGGCCAAACACAGACCTGGCCAGCCAGGTTGGACTGGGCTCGACCTGGCTCTGGACCAGGTCGACACCCCTGTCGACAGCCCTGTCGACAGGCCTGTCGACCTGGGTGCGTCAGGCGGGTCTTTTTCCGCCCTGGCCCATTGGGCCCCACTTCGGAATTTTTAATTGTTTTATTCTGTTTGAATTTTAAACTTAATTTAAAAACTTCCGAAGGCTATATCTTCTTCATACGGACTCCGTTTTTCGAAAACTCGGACTCTATTTCGCGTATTTTTCCGAGACGAACGCAATGGCGTATCCCGTTTCCCTTAGTTCTTTGATTTCAAATTAATTATACTTTAATTTGTTAATTTCACAGTTATAGAATTTTCGGGGTGTTACATTCTCCCCCACTTAAAAGGATTTCATCCCCGAAATCTTCAAGTTAGGAGGAATGTATATCCTAACATCCAATCATCCATCTACTCATCCATCAAACACGAGCATCCATTGTCCTTAAAAGACTTCTAATGCTTCATGATCATATGCAAAGTGTGTGTGTATACATGTACTTATCTAATGCAAAATCAGGCGGTCTACTGATTCAGTTGACCTCCTTAATGCGAATCATGTAAGTGCCATGAATCCATTATGTATGCAAATTTTCCTATTCATGATTCTACATGAGTGCACAATCATTCAATACAAATGCAGCATCCACATGACAACACATTAAAGTTAAACCATATACGAATGCAAACATATATGCATATGCAATATGAAGTGACTGAGCCGATCTAAAACCTAGATTGTGTGTATATATGCAACCACGAGCAACCACTAGCAATCACTTGCAACCACTTGCAACCATCATCCATAACATGTTTCAACTACATGTTTCCATCAAAAGGGTTTCTACCTAAAAGATAAGGTCGAGGAAATATACCTAAAAAGATAGATAAAAGCGCAACTTAAGGAAAAAGAAAGATCAAGGATGTACCCTCGAACAGAAAAGGGTAGGATGTACGGATTCTAGCTTCAGTTTCCCAAGTCGCGTCTCCCTCGGCGTCGCTCCACTGAACTTTGACGAGCTTGACTTCGCGGTTGCGTAGCTTCTTCACTTCCGTTCCTAAGATGCGGGTTGGAACTCTCCTTATGGTTGCTTCGCGTTCCACTTCGGCCTCTTCGAGGATATTTGGCTCTACCACTTCAGCAGACTCATGTAGACATTTTCGAAGATGTGAAACGTGAAAAACGTTGTGGACTCCAGCCAACTTCTCGGGTAGCTCTAATCTATAGGCCATTTTCCCAGTTTTCTCGATGATAGGGAATGGACCTACGAACCTTGGTGCTAGCGTTCCTGTGGTTCCAAAACGAACAACGTTTCTTAGCGGTGATACCTTGAGAAAAACTCTGTCTCCAACCTCAAATTCAAGGTCGGTCCTTCTCTTGTCGGCATAGGACTTTTGTCTGTCTTGGTCCGTCTTCATCCTTCTTCGTATTAAGTCTACTTTCTCTGAAGTCTCTCGGATCATATCCGGTCCAAGTATGAGCTTATCAGTAGATTCCCACCAACAAGTGGGCGATCGGCACGGTCTTCCATATAAAGCTTCGAAGGGCGCCATTCCGATGGTTGCTTGATAGCTGTTGTTGTAGGCAAATTCCACCAAAGGAAGGTGGTCTTCCCATGTCCCTCCGAAGTCAAGGACGCATAGTCTTAGAAGGTCTTCCAAAACTCTGTTCACTCTCTCTGTTTGGCCGTCGGTTTGGGGATGATAGGCTGTGCTCAAGCATAACTGCGTTCCTACTGCTTCTTGCAGACTCCGCCAAAACTCGCTGGTGAAGATGGGGTCTCGGTCACTAACAATGCTAGATGGTATTCCATGGAGTCGAACGATTTCCTTAAGGTAAAGTGATGCTAGGGATGAGGCAGTTCTTTTACTTTTGACAGGTAAAAAGTGGGCGCTTTTAGTAAGCCTATCCACTATTACCCAAATGCTAGTGTTGCCTCTCCTAGACCTAGGCAGCCCATCGATGAAGTCCATTGAGATGCTATCCCACTTCCACTGCGGGACCTCCAGAGGATGTAGCAGTCCGCCAGGCTTTTTCTGTTCCGCCTTAACCTGTTGGCACACCATACACTTAGAAACGAACTCTGCCACGTCCTTTTTCATGCCGTTCCAGATATAAGAACACCCCACCTCCGTTAGGGTCACTCTCAAAGGGAATGCCCTAATTTTGGTGGAGGTTTATAAGTATAAGTCACAGATATACAAGACAGATATAAGAACACATATTTGTAAACAGCGGAAAAACAAGACTTTTATTTCATAAGAAAAATACGTGTTACAACAACATCACCATAATTGTCTTACATCCTTTCCAAAACATAACATAATACTTTCATAATCTGTCTTGAGTACATTATTTAAAGAAGCATAAATAAAACATAGATAAACTGCAAAAGCCCCATAGTGGTTGTCCCAAGCCATAGTTCAAAAACGGAAAGTTCCAAGCAATACATTTCTCTTCTTCAAGCTGGATGTTAATGCTGGTCAAGCTACAGTGTTCCCTCCCTGTGGACCTGGGGGGGGAAACGGAAGAAAAGAAGACGAAAGAAAAGTAGAGTCAGACATAAAGCCTGAGTAAGTCTAGTACTATTTTGTCTATGAATAAAGAACTGGGTATGATAAGCATAATCAAGAAGTGGGAAAGCACTATAAACTTGGTTAAGTTGTCTAGGGTCGAATATACTGTCGTACCCCATGTAAATCTCTGAACCCATATAAACTAGTTTCCAATTGGCACCCCATAATCAGGGTGATGTGATCCATTCTATGATGATCGGCTCCTACTCGCATAGTTACATGTGTCTTACGGCCCCCAATGTTGTAGTTACCTATGCTGGTCCCACCATGGGGTGTATCAAGTCCCATGGCGGCGGCCCGACACAACCTTAGAATGCACAGGTATGCTACTGGTGCCCAGTGCTTTATTTTTCTGCGCCGGAGTGTGTGCACGCCCGCACCCCGTTAGAACCTACACTGCTACACCACCGCCGTCGATTTGACCTCTTACAATCAGCCCAGTAATCGTGCCCCACCCTGCCTAGTTTCAGGGTTTCCTGATACACCTTCTAGGGTTACTGCTGAAAAGGGTCCCCCGTTACTAGGTTTTCTATCTCTAGCCAACATGCTAAGTTGGTTAAGTGTTTTCTAACCTAACCCCACCAGTCCGTTTAGTTTAGCATGTTCCATTTTGATTAAGTCTTTAGTTCACTTAATCCTAACAATCCTGACTCAGCCTTAATTGTCTTATTAAGGCCCTGACCTCTCACATTAGACAGGTATTGTTGTGGCTGCCTGTTGCCGGTTGGTTCCGGGCAGTCTTACGCCACAACTCAGTCTAACCTCGGGTCCTTATTGGGCTCCATGTTTAACCTCCCACATTGGATAGGTATTGTTGTGACTACTGGACAGCCGGGCGGTTCCGGGCAGGTTTACATCACAACTCAATCCAACCTCGGGTTAAACACATCGTATGTTCTACATTTACATATTTTGTCTTTCTTCTTTATTTATATGTAAATATTTGCGGCCCATTATTAAGTTAATGGTGTAAAGGTTACACCAATCATGGGCCCGACCCATACTTGAATTCGGGCCCTTTTACTTTATATTTTCATTCATTAATTAATTTAGCCCAACGTTATTTACCCCCGTTTAACACGTTCGTTTATATGTTGGGCTTAGCCTTTTTAAGCCCAACTTAGCCATGCGAAAGGGGAGGCTTAAAGCGTGATTACATACACAAAAAGGGGAAGGTGAGCGCATGAACTTGCAATATGACGTTGGAAATAAAAAATAGAAACTGGTGTACTTGCATAGTAATAACATATACTTTGGTCATAAAGCATAGGTGACATGAATCAAACCATGTAAACTTGTAGTTAAGATAAGAATCTAAATGAGGTGTCACATAGTCTTAACTACAACATAGACCTATGTTCTTATTTAGGCATAATGTCAAACATAAGCATGGCACAAATATTTCTAACATAAGCATGGCATAATGTCAAACATAAGCATGGCATAATGTCAAACATAAGGATGGCATAAGTATTTGTTCACATAACCATGGCATAAATATTTCTAACATGAAATCATGATTTTTACTTTAGTCATGCAAACTTGCAAAAAGGGATTTTTGAACCTAACCTAGCTATGTACCACATATGTCATCATATAATTCTTGTTGACAATTTCAATTATGCAAATTATCAATCATAGCCTAGTCATATTCATAAGTTTGCAAATAGGTGTTCCAATACAAAAGCATGGCTTAATACATGATGCCAAATTTTCAACATAATTTCATATGAATTATGATAACCCAAACTTATTCCAATTACTTCACAAAAATGATGTTTGTATAAAAATTCACATTATGATGGCATAATAGCAAAACCCCAAACTTGCATGAATTTCAATTAATCAACTACATACATGTAGCTTCAACATGGATTACATAATTTGCGAATATTCCAAACGTATACTTGCATAGAACTACCGCATGTAGTTCTTTATAATGAATAACATAATTCAAGAATATCCAACGTATACAATATTTCAAATCAATAATAATCATAGTAACGCACAAATTATGAATTATTTATCACCACAATCAAGTATACAAACCAACACAGTTATTTGTTCATACCAAAGTAATACTCTACTTACAATGGTGTGGCGAATTAGGGATAAGAAGATGCGGTTTGATTTGATTGAGTTGCTTTATGCCTTAGAATTTGCCTCCTAATCCTCTCTCCAATTTGGTGGCTACCTCTAGTCGTTCCTCAGCAACATGGCGGCTTTGTTCTTATTTTTGAATGAATAGATTAGGGTTTAGTCTAGGGTTGTTTTTATAGAGGTAATGAACTGATTAGGACCGTTGATGTTGCTTGGTTAGATCGTAGCCTTTCATCCTAAGGAGAGACCAATTAGAGCTTGCCACCTAGCCCTAATGACAAAGCAGACCACAGAAAATCGGCCAAACACAGACCTGGCCAGCCAGGTTGGACTGGGCTCGACCTGGCTCTGGACCAGGTCGACACCCCTGTCGACAGGCCTGTCGACCTGGTTAGACCAGGTCGACAGCCCAGTCGACCTGGGTGCGTCAGGCGGGTCTTTTTCCGCCCTGGCCCATTGGGCCCCACTTCGGAATTTTTAATTGTTTTATTCTGTTTGAATTTTAAACTTAATTTAAAAACTTCTGAAGGCTATATCTTCTTCATACGGACTCCGTTTTTCGAAAACTCGGACTCTATTTCGCGTATTTTTCCGAGACGAATGCAATGGCGTATCCCGTTTCCCTTAGTTCTTTGATTTCAAATTAATTATACTTTAATTTGTTAATTTCACAGTTATAGAATTTTCGGGGTGTTACAACGTGAATAAGTTTAATCAGCTTGCTCGGTTCGGTTTGGATTTGGTCAACACAGCCTAGAAAAAGGCTGTACGCTTTGCTCGAGGATTGAACGAGCCACCACACAGTTTGGCCATAACTCATATACCCATGGGGGAGACCTTTGAAAGCTTGGTGGATATGGC
This sequence comes from Allium sativum, assembly GCA_030737875.1. Classification (NCBI taxonomy): domain Eukaryota; kingdom Viridiplantae; phylum Streptophyta; class Magnoliopsida; order Asparagales; family Amaryllidaceae; genus Allium; species Allium sativum. The sequence continues at coordinate 459,235,196 of CM060910.1, forward strand.
TCTACTTCATGAGGAAGACAAGAATAGCAAGAAGGAGGTTAATCCTAATGAGACTCAGAATAAGAAAGCTAACTTCAAGAAGGGGGGCAACAAGAATAACAAGAATAACAAGAGCAACAACAAACCACATGAGACGAGGAAGTGCAACTTCTGTGGTATTACTGGACATCTAACTTAAAACTGTAGAAAGAAGAAGAGGAAGTTGGGTGAATGCTTTCATTGTGGAGATACTAGACACATCAGCAAGGATTGCCCTAAGAAGCAAGGGCAGGGGCAAGGGTAGACCCAGCGAGCAGGACCTTCTGGAGGGCAGGTTGCATGCTCTCAACACCACTCCAGCTCTTGACCGAGGTAGTAATATTTCCGTAGAAAGCCTTGTTTACATTACTGACTTTCCTGTTCGAACCTTATTTGACTCTGGCGCATCGCATACTTTTATTTCTTCTGATATTGTTGAAAATCTGCACCTAAGTACTAGTCTGGTTGAGGATCCCATTATAGCTTCAAATCCAATTGGGAGCTCCTCCCATTTATCTATGATGCGTGTGGATTTGAGGATCTCTATCTTAAGCGTAGAATTCACGTGTAATGCTTATGTTCTCGGATTTATGGGATACGGTTTGATCCTAGGTATGGATTGGCTGGCCAATTATGGAGCCATTCTTGATTGTGAACGAAGGGTAGTGAGGCTCATGACTCGCCTTGGTAATACCCTTGAAATTTCTTGTAACCCTAAGGGTCCGGTCATGTTGTGTTATCTTGAATCCCTTGACTCGTCCGACGATAATTTGCAATCTGTAAGAGTGGTCCGAGAATATCCAGATGTCTTTGATGAAGTGAGGGGGTTACCTCCTAAACGCGAGATAGACTTCCGAATTTATCTTGTTGATAATGCCAAGCCAGTTTCATTGCCCGTTAGGCACATGGCCCCGCGAGAAAGAAGAGAGCTCAATAAACAAGTTAATGAGTTGCTTGAGAAAAATTTCATAACGCGAAGCATTTCTGAATGGGGTGCTCCGGTGGTATTCGCTACTAAGGCGGATGGATCGCTTCGTCTATGCGTAGATTATCGTGAGTTAAACAAGCTGACAAAGAAGAATAGGCACCCACTACCAAGAATCGACGATTTGTTTGACCAGCTTATGGGAGCATCTGTTTTCTCTCAACTCGATCTAGCCACAAGATTCCATCAGCTTAGAGTGGCTGAGGATAGCATTGACAAAACTGCGTTTAGGACTCCAGATGGGTTCTTCGAATGGCTCGTCATGCTGTTTGGGTTAACGAATGCACCCGCATACTTTGTAGATTTGATGAGTAGGGTGTTTCGGGAGTTCCTTAACAAGTTTGTGGTAGTTTTCGTGGATGATATTTTGATCTTCTCAAAAGATGAAGAAGAGCATGCTAGACATCTCAAGGAAGTCATGGAAACACTTAGAGCACACCAGTTAAAGGCTAAGTTCTCAAAATGCCATTTTTGGGGAAGGAAGTTCGGTTCCTTGGACATGTAGTTTCTAAGCAAGGCATAGCCGTGAACCCCGCAAAGGTAGTTACAGTACAGGACTGGAAAATTCTGAAGAATGCAACGGAGGTGAGGAGCTTTCTCGGTTTGGCGGGCTACTACAGGAAGTTCAATAAAGACTTCGCTAAGATTTCAGCCCCTCTTACTAAGTTAACAAAGAAGAACCTAGCTTTTGCATGGGACATAGAATGTGACGCTGCTTTTCAGAGACTTAAGAGAGCCCTCACCACAGCTCCAGTTTTGGCATTGCCCGATGGAGCTAAGATGTTTACGGTGTACATAGATGCGTGCGGCATAGGATTAGGCGCTGTCCTAATGCAAGAAGGAAGAGTAATTTGCTACAGGGGCAGACAACTTAAAGTTCATGAGAAAAACTATCCCACGCATGACTTGGAGTTGGCCGTGATTGTTTTTGCACTTAAAGCTTGGCGCCAGTATCTTCTAGGGGAGAGGTTCAAGCTGTATACCGACCACAAATCGCTTAAGTACCTCTTCTCATAGAAAGATTTGAATCTGAGACAACAGCGGTGGATGGAGTTCTTGGCATCATATGACTTCGATATATCTTATACCCCTGGCAAAGGTAATGTGGTGGCGGACGCGCTAAGTAGAAAAAGGTTGACTTTGAGCCCCTTATTTGTTGAAAGGAAAAGTCTTGAGTTTATAGCAACCTTTGATTTTACACCTGCTGTTGAGTCATTGACTGCTACGTTAGCATCTCTTGAGTTAAGACCTACACTCCTAGATCAAGTAGGGACTTCACAGAGGGAAGACCCATAGATAGTCGAAATCATGGACAAGCTGATTAGTGGTGAGACGTCAAGTCACCTCAGTAGGTATGCCATAGATGACCAGGGATGGCTAAGGCGCGATGGAAGGCTATTTGTCCCACAAGTGGGAGACCTAGTAAGGAAAGTTCTCGAAGAGGCGCACCACTCGAAGATGACTATACATCCCGGAGGGGATAAGATGTACAGGAATATGAAACACATTTTCTTTTGGGCTGGAATGAAAAAGGACGTGGCAGAGTTCGTCTCAAAGTGCATGGTGTGCCAACAAGTAAAGGCCGAGTCGAAGAAGCCCGGTGGGCTATTACATCCTTTGGAGGTTCCGCAATGGAAATGGGAGAGTATCTTGATGGATTTCGTGGATGGACTGCCTAGGTCAAGGAAGGAAAATACTAGCATATGGGTCATAGTTGATAGACTCACGAAAAGTGCTCACTTCATTCCAGTGAAAAGCAAGAGGACCGCATCATGGCTAGCGTCTATTTACCTTCGAGAGATAGTATGGTTGCATGGAGTTCCTTCTAGTATAGTTAGTGATCGTGACCCGATTTTCACTAGCCAGTTTTTGAATAGTCTACAAGAAGCAATGGGTACACGACTGAGTTTAAGCACGGCCTATCACCCACAGACGGATGGACAAACCGAAAGGGTAAATAGGGTACTAGAAGATCTCCTGAGGCTATTCATTCTTGACTTTGGGGGCATTTGGGAAGACCATCTTCCTCTCGTGGAGTTTTCATATAACAATAGTTACCAAGCTAGCATCGTAATGGCACCGTTCGAAGCCCTGTATGGAAGACCGTGCAAATCGCCAACTTGTTGGTGGGAGATGACAGACAGACCTATACTTGGGCCCGACATGATAAGGGACACTTCTGAGAAGATTGAGTTGATACGAAGACGGATGAAAACGACCCAACATAGACAGAAATCTTATGCGGACCAGAGAAGGACAGACCTAGAGTTTAAAGTCGGAGATATGATCTTTATAAAAGTTTCTCCGTTACGCAATGTAGTTCGTTTTGGAGCAGTTGGAAAGCTAGCACCAAGGTTCATAGGACCGTTCCCTATCACTGAGAGGATTGGACGGATGGCCTATAGGGTAGACTTACCCGAGAAGCTGGCTGGGGTGCACAATATCTTTCACGTCTCGCATCTCCAGAAGTGCTTGCATGAGTCAGCCGAAGTGGTTGAGCCAAGCATCCTTGAAGACGTAGAAGTGGAAAAAGAAGCAACATTGAGGCGAGTTCCGATTCATACCTTAGGAACGGAGATTAAGAAGCTAAGGAATCGAGAAGTCAAGCTAGTTAAAGTGCAGTGGAGTGAAGCCCAAGAAGACGCAATTTGGGAAACCGAAGAGAAGATACGCGTGCTTTACCCATTTCTTTTTGAGGGTACATTCTCGATCTCTTTTTCCTATAAACTTGAAAAACTTTTCGTATCATGCTTCTACTATCTACGTTTGTCTTGTTATCTTCTCGATCTTATCTTGAGAACCTTAGGTAGAACCATATGGATGTAACCATGTGATTAAAACATGTTATGGTTGATGTTTTCAAATGGTTGCAAGTGGTTGCGAGCGGTTGCTAGTGGATGCATGACGCACATTAGGCACTAGATCAGCTCAGTCACATTTTCATGTTGCATATGCATGAGTGCTTATACTTGTACATGGATGGAACTTGTTATGCTATCACTTGGATGTTGCATATGAATGAATGTTTGGGCACTCATGTAGAGATTATAAACAATGTTAGGAATTTGCATACATGTTGGATTCATTACACTAACATATTTTGCATTAAGGAGGTTTACTGAATCAGTAACCGCCTGATCTTTTGCATTAGATAAGTACATATACACACACTTTCTGCATATGTTCATACAGCACTAGAAATCTTTTAAGGACAATGGTTGCCTATGGATGATGCTTTGAGTAGATGGATGATTGGATGGTAGGATGTATTCTTTCTAACTTAAAGATTTCGGGGACGAAATCCTTTAAGGAGGGGAGAATGTAACAACCCGTATTTTTATAACATGTAATAACCATAAATTAAGGAAGAATTAATTTTTAAAATAAGAATCAAGGGAAAGGGTTACGCCATTGCGTTCGTCTCGAAATTCTGCTTGGAAACGAGTCCGAGTTTTCGAAAATCGGAGTCCATATGACCAAGTTATGACCTTTCGAAGTTTTTAGAAGTTTTCAAGTTCAAAACAGCTCAGGATTCGAATTCGAATTTCGAATTCAAACCTTAGAATGGATAGGGCGGGAAATTTCCCGCCCAGGACCAGGTCGACTTGGGGGTCGACTATGTACTCGACCTGCCCAGGACCAGGTCGACCATAGTGTCGACCTGGGGGTCGACCTGGTGGCCGAGCCTATTTTTGAAGCTGGATTCACTTTGATGTTTCTGGCCTCGTTTCTATCTACATTCGTTGACCTGACCCTATATATACAGCCCCTAACACTAGTCTCTCTACGCAAAATTCTTTCTGACCTTATGCTGCTCTAATTCTGGTTGAAAAGTTAGAGAAAGGGACTACTTCTTCTACGTCGAAACTACGTTGCTGATTTGGGGGATTTCTGCTAGGACTTGACTAAGCATATAAAGATTCAACATCGACTCTCTTTTTCTAATCCTCGAACCACGATCTGTAAGCCCCAGTTATTTTTAGATTTAAACGGTAAATGTAATATGAATATGATGTAAATTGAAATTGGACCTATGTATGATGACTGTTTTTACATCCATTCTTGTTCATCTTAGATCTTGACTTTTGGATATATTATTATGACATTGATTTGGGGCCTATTCATGTTGTAAATCAAAAAGAAAAACCCCTCATATTATCATGTTGAATCTACTATTAGTCACAAGTTTATGACTATCACCTTATGTCAATCGTTACCATGACTATACTATCACCTTATGTCAATCGTTACCATGACTATACTATCACCTTATGACAATTGTTATCTTGACCAGTACCTTATTTTGCTAGATTTGGAATCTTTATGTTTGAGGCCAATATTCCATATGCCAGTAATGTTATAATCATTTATCTCAAGTCATACCATGCTATGCTAGTAATCACTTTTGCCACCTTATACCCATCCCTTTTTATGTTATTCCCTAATTAGATTTATTTGTAACGATTCGAGCTTATGTGCGATGGGAATACGATTTGGGTAGATTAGGTAAATCATAAATTGGCTTTGAACATGAACGTTATTATAACTTGAACCTGGATATGGACATGAACTTGACACGATTTGACATGAAACATGACATGAAAACTCAACATGAATTTTGACATGAAAACTTGAACGTGGGCATGACAATTAGATAAACTTGAAAATGGCCAACTCGAGGTTGGGTTGAGTTTGCAGTGTAAATCTGCCCGGAACCGCCCGGCAAATCCAGTGACTGCAGACAATAGGATCCAATGTGGGTAGTTGGTCATATCGCAAGAAAAACCCGAGGTTTGACTATGTTGTGGTGTAAATCTGCCCCGAACCGCCCGGCAAATCCAGTGACCACAACAGTTAGTCTAATGTGAGAGGTTGGGGTGCATTAATGAATTAATGCCACATGATAGGGTTAAGTCATGAACCACTTGAATATACTTAACCAACTTGACACGATGATTTGATAGGGTTAAGTCATGAACCGCTTGAACACACTTAACCAACTTGATACATGATTTGGATAGGGTTAAGTCACGAATTTAAATGACAACACTTAACCCATTAGAAACCCTAGTCACGCGGTCCTTTTCAGCAGTAACCCACTTAGATGTATCACGATACCCTGGGACTAGGCAGGGTGGGGCACGATTACTGGGCTGATTGTAAGCGACCAGAACGATGGCTGAGTAGGTGCGCCATTGTAGGTTCAGGCGGACTATGGTCGTGCACGTAGTCCGGAGTTGAAAAAGCAGGCATTGGGCACCCGTAGGTTTACACTGTGCGTGCTTGATTCGTGTCGATGGTTGGCACCATAGGGCTTGATACACCCTATGGTGGACCTAGCACAGGTAACTACATTTCAGGATAGGGCCGTATGACACAGACACATGACGAGCTAGAACTTGTAGGGAGCCGATCGATTAGTAGATCGTACCGTAGGACCCCGTAATGGGTCACTTCATGATATTGGGCCAAGGGATCATTTCATGATTAATACTTGACATGGGTTAGAACACTAGTACAGTTGGTGCAGCAAATCTCGAATATGCGAGGCTAGACTTGACTTATCCTGTTATCTTAATTATCCTACCAGTTCTATTATCATCCTTATGTTTAATTCCAGTTTTCACATATCATGTTACCTTTACTAGTTTTCATACTGAAAGTCACTAGGGCTTACCAGTCTTTATGACTGATCCTTTTTCTTTCGCCTCTTTTTCTTTCGTCCCCCCCCAGGTTCTTAAGGAGGAAACACTGGCTCTTTGCTTGGATTTAGCTTGCTTTCTGACAGCTCATGTACGGTTTGGTCTTGGGCTATGCTATAGCTGCTTCGGCTATTTATGGGGAATAATTTACTTTTGTTATCTTAAGTTTATGCTTCTTTATTTGGAACTTGATGTAATGGAATAATTTGTACCTTGGATATATGGGGTTTTTACTCTTTTCTTGAAAGTAATAAATTTGGTTTTTAATTTCTACCGCTGCTTTATTTATGTTCTGCCTTGTGATATCTCTGTGTATGTTTACCTAGATAATACTCCACCAAAACTAGTGCATTCCCTTTGAGAGTGACCCTAGCGGAGGTGGGGTGTTACAGGTTCCATTTAATATTGTTGTTGCACATTCTTGTAAGGTTCGATTTTTCCGTTCTAAAACTCCGTTTTGTTGTGGAGTTCTAGGAAACAAAAAATTATGATATGTACCTTTCTTTATACAAAAATGTTCAAACTCACCTCCATGATCACTTCTTATATTTTTAACCTTAAGCCCTTTCGATTTTTGAATTCTCTTGACGAAAGATTTGAAATTTTCGAAGGTGTCACTTTTGTTTTTCAGAAAAATTGTCCTAGTGTAACGGGAAAAGTCATCAACAATTACAAACACATGTCGGCTATGGTTTATTGACTGAATGTGAGTTTGTCTGAGTAAATCCATATGTAATAATGTAATAACCCGGAAATTCTGAACCAGTTTAAATTTTTATTTTGGCAATTTTAGCGAATTTTGAATATTTAAAATAGATTATTTTAAATAAAATCGACGAGAAATTTAGTTTGAATATAATTCGAACGTATATATTATATACGTCGTCGTTAGAATATAAATAATTATATATAATTATAAATAGAATTGAAAATGGCGCGGTAGTTCGATAATTCGATTTCAAACTTCAATTGAATGTACCGGGTGCAAAACAATCCGGATTTTAGTGAAACCAAAAACATTAGGATCTTATTGATGATATCTTTCCAATGAATCCGAAAAATCAAAATTTCATAGCGGGAATCAAAAGATATGTCCAGTTGAAAATTCTGAATAGTCGCTATGGAATTCAGGCCCTTAAAAATGGAAATTTTGCAAACGACCTCGAATTTCGACGAAACCACTTTTGTTGGGTCTGTGATGTCAAATTATTGCTAGATTCCAAATTTCATAATTTTTCGATTCAATTTGTGAGCGTGGCAAAGGAAAACGCGTTTGACCAGTTTCAGTTGATTTTAATCGACTGGAAAATGGCCATTTTTCAAACGGTCTCAGAATTCGACGAAACTAGTTTTGTTAGGACCGTATCGTCAATACGAAGCTAGAAAATATTTTTCTGCAATTTTTAGAGTTCGTATGTGCCCCCGGTAATTTGAAATGTACGTTTAAAATTCAATATAGTGATTTAAATGTAAATTTAACGAAAACTGATCGAAACGATCGAATCAGCCTACGATACATATCCCATTGTGTTCGGAATGGGGGTGAAACGCTATGGGCAACAGTCGTTGGGCTTCGTTTGAAGTTCGGATTAAAATTTTCATTGGAAAGTAAAGTGGAGAATTAAAATATTAATATAATTGTATATATAAATTCCCACTTTTCATTTAACCCTAGGTCAAAAACTCCCTTGGTCAACGCATAAATTCAATCCCGCCTCCCTCTTCTAAATGAACGAACGCTCCTCATCATACAAAAATTAAAACGAAAATCGCAGCGCCCTTCGAGGGCTTCAGAATCATGGTTGCTGGATCGAAGTCGGACAGGCGGACAACTCGATTCTCGAGCTCGAACTCGCGACCTTGGTGGCGATTTCCTGGGCTGACGGTGGCGTCGAGTGGGGCCTGGCGGCTGCCAGTGGTGCGCGGCACGTAGGCGAAGCGGGTGGAGGTGGTTGATCGACGTCCATCTCCTCCAATGGCACGCAAAGCAAGGTCCGATGGCACTCCGGTCAGGCGATGATGGCGCAACGACGAAACCCTAGATGGTGACGCATTTTGTTCCCTCGTGACCTGGAACAAGGTTCGACGGCGAAGGTAATAGATTTATTTTCATTATGTTTTACGTTATAAACACTTTAGTTAATTATTTATTTAGTTAATTAGTAAGTGTTAATCAAATATAAATTGCTTTGAAAAGAAAAAAATACATCATTGTTTGAAAATAGAAAATCAACATTGTTTTAAAATAGGAATAGCCAAATGAATTAACATCGTTTTATTTTCAGTTTTAAAAATATAAGAACATCGTATAAAAATAAAAGTGATTTTTAAATAAATAGCGAAAGTAAAAATGTGATTTTTATATATTGAACATCGAAGTAAAAATGTGATTTTTATATATTGAACATCGAAGTAAAAATGTGATTTTTATATATTGAACATCGAAGTAAAAATATGATTTTTGGTTAGGTAGAGAATTAAAAATATAATTTTTACATGATAGGTATATTAAAAATATCATCTTTATATAGGTAGCAAAATAAAAATGTGATTTTTATAGTGATGAAATTGAAAAGACGAAATTTTTAAAAATGAAAAGACGAAATTTTTAAAAATGAAAAGACGATATTTTTAAAAATAGAAAAGATAAGATTTTAAAAATAGAAAAGATAAGATTATAAAAATAGAAAAGGCGAGATTTTTATATATTGAATAACAAGATAAAAATTCGATTTATATATATTGAATAACAAGATAAAAATTCGATTTTTATATATTGGATAGCGAAGTAAAAATTCGATTTTTACATATGTATTGGCTACAGCAACGAAGATGACAAAGATGCGATAACGATGAAGATTTCTATCAAAGAAGAGTCAAGATGATTGGATAGCTATCTGTGAGAATTTCTCACCTTTCAATTTCTTTTTCTAGTTATATATATACTAGGATGCAGACGGTGCTTAGTAGCACTCGACACAATCGTCCACAGACCATGGACTTGTTTGTTTGATTGCAAAAAGTAGTTAGATTATTTGACTGAAATTTGAATTGTTTGGTGAAATGGAATGGATTTGATTGATGTGTGAATGGCGTGGGCCTTCACTAGACCGGGGATAAGGCTAGGCCTCGCCCCGTTTCTAGTATCGTGCCGTTATGCCGCCGAAATTTTCTAAAATAAGTTAGAAAAATAAAAATATCATTTTATTGAATAAATGAACCGAATAGAAATTCATATGTTGAAATAAAATGTTTTATCGTTAAAAATATAATTTTTAACGTGAATGTGAATAAATAAAATATTCATTTGCAAACCGGACGGTTTGTTTATGTACACCTATTTGAAGGACATTGATTGGGTCGATAAATTTTACACATCGCCCAACTGCACAAATAAAATCTGTGTTTGATTGTTTGAAACCCCACACGGGTGTTGGGATGAAATTTGAAGTTCACTCATCCTAATTGATTAAATATGTCGATCGATTGATTGACAGGCTGTTATAAGCGTTAGATATCTATATTTGATGCTTATACAGTGTAGTGCACTTTGGTTGATGGTTGATTATTTTTCAATGCTATTATATAAGTGTGATGTATGAAAATCCATATAATTAGGATTATATGGTAATTGATTGGGCCTCATTCCAATTTAGAAAATAAAGAATAATATAAAGTAAATGTTCATGTGTTGACTGTACTCATCCGTTGAGATTAGTCATGTGTTGAACGAAATATTTTAATAATCAAATTTACTTCTTTATCAATATAAAGTAAATGTTCATGTGTTGACTGTACTCATCCGTTGAGATTAGTCATGTGTTGAACGAAATATTTTAATAATAAAATTTACATCTTTATCAATATAAAATAAAGGTTCATGTGTTGACTGTACTCATCCGTTGAGATTAGTCATGTGTTGAACGAAATAATTTAACAAAAATAGTCACACGTGGACAGTACTCATTCGTTGAGATTAGTCGTGTGTTGACAAAAATAAATATTCATTTGTTGAATAGAATATTTGAAAATAGGAATATATGAAGCCGTGTTGGTTAGATTGACGCCATTTTGACGTGAACGATATTTATATCGATTTTATTCATTCTAAAATGAATATTGAAAAGTGATTTCGAAAACGCATATTTTGAAATGAAATTTGAATCAAATTGAATTGAAAACGATTTCGAAATGAATTGAATTGAAAACGATTTGATTTGAATTGAATACATAACGAATTTGATTTGAATTAAATACATAACGAATTTGATTTGATTTGAATTGAATATATAACGATTTCGAAATGAATTGAATATATAACGAATTTGATTTGAATTGAATATATAACGATTTCGAAATGAATTGAATATATAACGAATTTGATTTGAATAGAAAACGAATTTGATTCCAATTTGAATATATAACGAATTTGAATCAAACAGAAAACCAAATTGAATTGAATCAAATAGGAAACCACTTTGAATTGAATCGAATGGAAAACGACTTTGAAATTGAATTGAATTGTAAACGAATTCAAATTGAATTGAAAGCGAATTGAAATGAATTCAAATTGAATTGAAATTTGAATTGAATTGAAATTTGAATTGAATTGAAATGAATTTTGAAACGAATTTAAAAACTATTTATAAGATTCGTTTTAAATAAAAATCGACGAAATATATATTATATATATTATATATATAATATAATGGCCTGAATAGAACGCGCCGCGCCGCGGCAGTTCGTGAATTTCGACCATTTATTTCAAACGAACATTACGGGAGATCCGACCGTCGGATTCTCCTAAAACCGGAACCGTTGGGTTCGTATCGAGAAGAGCTTTCTAACGAATATTAGAAATTTGAAATCTAACAGTTGGATTTGGAGATACGTCCAAATCAAATTTGGAAAAGGTCGTTGTAAGTGCAGTTCGATGGCCGTTGATGGAAATCGACTGTACGGGCCTTGATAAAATTATTAAAAATATCAATAATTTGTGTAAAATCATAAGAAATGATTTGAGAAAAATTGGGGTGAAAAACTCCATATTTGAAAAGATAAAAATAGATTTTTATCGAAATGAACTAGTTTGAACTCAATTTAAAACCCGAGTTTTTATTTTTAAATAAATGAATTAGATTTAAAAAGGGGTTTTAAATAATCGGAATTCCTAATATATTTGATTGGATTTGAAATGGATTTATCGTGAACCGTGTTTTAAATAACACTAGTTCTTTAACCCGATAATAAATAGAATGTGATTTGGGTTTGTCGTGAACTGTGTTTTAAATAACACCTAGTTCTTTAACCCAGTAAAAGGAGTTTTAACGAATCTGCAATTTGATTGAAATGTGAATTTGTAATCTAAATTTCCAAATTTAGAAAATGAACGAGAATGGAGTATTACCAGTTTTGCTCCAAAGCGATAGTTAAATCTTTAATTAGATTTGAACGTGAAATGGTAATTAATTTTACCGATAACACCGTAGTGTTAGATATGGAGTGTTACCAGTTTTGCTTCATGGGATGAATAGGTTGGGATTGGGAAATAAAATAAATAATTACTTCGGTGTGGTTCGCTAATCTCGACTAATTTAGAAAAACCATAATTTGGTTTGAAACGACATCCAAAGGAAGATTACAGGATAAATTTTAAAGAATTTATCTTGGATAAAATTAATGGGAACCTTTCCCTAAGAATGTGGAATTTAGAAACTAGCTGTAGGTTGGTTAAGAAGAATGGTTTCCTGGGTATTGATCTGATGTTGGTTTCGGCCTTCGGGGTTAATGTTTGGGAAATTGTTCTCTTGCTAATTTGAGGTTAGTGACTAATGAATTGGAATGAGGCATATGTTGTGTTTGTGTAACATTTGTTTTTAATATACGCGGGTTGTTCGGAAAGTCCGGGTTTACACCCATTCTGAATAACCGATTCGACGACATGTCGAAGATGAAGACGGTGGTTGAAGACCGGAAGTCTTCACATCGTTTGGATTATTACTGACGATCCTGATTGGGCTGTACACCCAAGAGGATGGAAATAGTTGGTGGTCGTCCAGACGTACTTGGAGATGGATGGATATGCGAGGAAAGTGCCTCCGGTTTCGTTCAGCCCCAGAACGGACTTGTAAATGGATTGTGTGTCTGACATTGGATTTTATTCTGTGTTGATTGATTTCTATTAAATATACATCTGTTTGGCGGCGGATAATTTATTCTTTTGCTTAACGCCCTTCTCTGAGACGTACGAGCTCAGAGGTTGTATATCGATGGACATCAGTCGCATGGCATGAATTGCCTGTGTGGCACGCTAAGATGCAATGATCAAGGCTTCTGTTGAAAAGCAAAGTCTTGTGGTTGATGATCAAAGCACGACCTACGTGGCAGCTTTGTGTATAGCGTGAATTCGCGAGCCTCACACCTCGGTATGAGTTAAAAACGGGATACGGACCGCTGGGAGAGCACGACGTTTCTTTCTAGCTTTGGTGGTGTCAGTGACTTACCAGCCCTGACATTTATATACTTTTCACCTTTGTGGTTGTTGGAATGAGGCGCCTCGATTATAGGTCTGTAAGGACCGGGAAACGTGTGTTCAGGAATAACCAATCCTCTAGCGTAAGTGAGGACCGGCCCAGCCGAATCCGGGGTTGCCCAGAGTGCGTAACCCGGAGGCATTTGCTAGAGTGTCTCGAACGCGGAGAGGAGCTTGCCCCTTGCCTCGACTCATGACGGAAATCCAATTCCCAATACGAGATATTTCGGCTTTATTTGTAGAGCCTAGTATGGCGACATAGTAGCATGGGATACTATGCCGTCTATGATTTATATTTATGATTGAAATTGTTTTGACACTATACACTTATTATAGTATCAAATGATTTGTTTTAAACGTACCAAGCATGTTTGGCTATTATAAGGGAAAACCCTATCCTCCGGCTTGCGTTGCATTGTGTGATGGGACCTGGGTCTTATAATAGCTTCATTTTTCGAAAAAGCATTGCGCTGTTTATTCTATGCACTGGTATTCTTGGGAGGAAACCCGTTCCGTGTTATACGGCGTGGTCCCTTGAATGACTCTCTTTTAAAGTAAAGTTTTAAATAACTGTTTTAGTTCTCACACCAGTCACATGACTGACCTGGAGTTTATTGTTTTAACCTAAACTCTGGGTGCCCCTATTTTCCGCACGGGCAGCTAGTAGTTTTGGTTTTGCAGATTTATATTTACAGGATCCTGGTTTACAGCTAGAATGATATCCGGGAAGCTCTGTATCCGTATATCACATTCAGTTGTGCTTTGTATTATTTTCCGCTGCTATGTAATTTATTGTAATCTCTGATATTTATCGAATGTAATTTATTCAAGTATACTCTGTATATTCTTGTATTCTGATGGAATTGTTGTAATAGCAATGAAATGTTCTTCCGTCTGCGTTCTATTTTTTCCTGTTCTCAACGATCAGGGGTTTCGAACGGTCTAGATCGGTTTAACGACTGATTCGGATCGAGCGAAATTTCAGGCCGTCACATTTGGTATCAGAGCTTTGGTTTACAGAGCTCGAGAACAAGACACATTAGAACCATACGAAAGAATTCATCAGATATTGGATTAGCAACGTCCAATTAGAATGACTCGTTAGAGATAGGATCAGTAGTATCCTAGAACGAGTGTGAAGAGTATATTTTCAAATGAAACCAATTTTGTTTTGAAAATTTAAATCGTTTTATACGTATTTGAATATTTATCTATTTTGAATTTGGACAATCTAGTATATAAAGGTTTTGCATATACGCGTCATGAACGTATATTCGAAGTTTTAATATATTAGATAGATATAGAGTCACACTCTAATCGCCCGGAGATGATTCTACTGATGACTATATAGCATCAGTAGTGTGTGTTCGAGTTTCGAAGGTTTGATTTCTATATATTTCCATTAGGCTGGTGTGAGAACCAAAACTAATATAGTTAGAACACATTATTGTGAATTGGCATCAAAAACATGATTTTTTGTATATATATCAAAATTATGAATTTGAAACGTTAATCCACTAATTAATTGATGTTTGTGTTGTTTGTTTATTTGTTTGATAATTTTGAACCATTATGCCTAATTGCATCAAATATTGAACTATATTGAAAATTAGTCGCATTTGCTTGCATATACATATACTTACATTGAACAGGTCATAGCAAGGAGGCTAGAGCAGAGAATAAAATTTGTTTGCCGGACAAATAGGTACATGTTTATTACATGATTTACTGTTTTGTTTGGGTGATGATGATTTTATGAGCCGATTGGCTAGCCGCTTGGCCTTTTCTTTTTCTTTTTGAGATCAGAAGGCCTATATGGCAATTTCGGGATTTTCCCGTGGCTCCCGGTGCAGGGGAGGTTATGGCGAAATTTTTCGAAAATTTAGGGTGTTAGCCAAATTTTTGAAATTTTGAAGATTCTCAGAAACTGAAAAGTTGGAGAATGAAAGCCAGATCGAACGTAGAGTTGATTAATCAAACCACTTTCGACTTTGTTCCTTTTTGGGGACGAAAAGTTTTAAGTGGAGGAGATTGTAATAACCCGGAAATTCTGAACCAGTTTAAATTTTTATTTTGGCAATTATAGCGAATTAGAATATTTAAAATAGATTATTTTAAATAAAATCGACGAGAAATTTATTTTGAATATAATTCGAACGTATATATTATATACGTCGTCGTTAGAATATAAATAATTATATATAATTATAAATAGAATTGAAAATGGCGCGGTAGTTCGATAATTCGATTTCAAACTTCAATTGAATGTACCGGGTGCAAAACAATCCGGATTTTAGTGAAACCAAAAACATTAGGATCTAATTGATGATATCTTTCCAATGAATCCGAAAAATCAAAATTTCATAGCGGGAATCAAAAGAAATGTCCAGTTGAAAATTCTGAATAGTCGCTATGGAATTCAGGCCCTTAAAAATGGAAATTTTGCAAACGACCTCGGATTTCGACGAAACCTCTTTTGTTGGGTCCGTGATGTCAAATTATTGCTAGATTCCAAATTTCATAATTTTTCGATTCAATATGTGAGCGTGGCAAAGGAAAACGCGTTTGACCAGTTTCAGTTGATTTTAATCGACTGGAAAATGGCCATTTTTCAAACGGTCTCAGAATTCGGCGAAACTAATTTTGTTAGGACCGTATCGTCAATACGAAGCTAGAAAATATTTTTCTGCAATTTTTAGAGTTCGAATGTGCCCCCGGTAATTTGAAATGTACGTTTAAAATTCAATATAGTGATTTAAATGTAAATTTAACGAAAACTGATCGAAACGATCGAATCAGCCTACAATACATATCCCATTGTGTTCGGAATGGGGGTGAAACGCTATGGGCAACAGTCGTTGGGCTTCGTTTGAAGTTCGGATTAAAATTTTCATTGGAAAGTAAAGTGGAGAATTAAAATATTAATATAATTGTATATATAAATTCCCACTTTTCATTTAACCCTAGGTCAAAAACTCCCTTGGTCAACGCAGAAATTCAATCCCGCCTCCCTCTTCTAAATGAACGAACGCTCCTCATCATACAAAAATTAAAACGAAAATCGCAGCGCCCTTCGAGGGCTTCAGAATCGTGGTTGCTGGTTCGAAGTCGGACAGGCGGACAACTCGATTCTCGAGCTCGAACTCGCGACCTTGGTGGCGATTTCCTGGGCTGACGGTGGCGTCGAGTGGGGCCTGGCGGCTGCCAGTGGTGCGCGGCACGTAGGAGAAGCGGGTGGAGGTGGTTGATCGACGTCCATCTCCTCCAATGGCACGCAAAGCAAGGTCCGATGGCACTCCGGTCAGGCGATGATGGCGCAGCGACGAAACCCTAGATGGTGACGCATTTTGTTCCCTCGTGACCTGGAACGAGGTTCGACAGCGAAGGTAATGGATTTATTTTCATTATGTTTTACGTTATAAACACTTTAGTTAATTATTTATTTAGTTAATTAGTAAGTGTTAATCAAATATAAATTGCTTTGAAAAGAAAAAAATACATCATTGTTTGAAAATAGAAAATCAACATTGTTTTAAAATAGGAATAGCCAAATGAATTAACATCGTTTTATTTTCAGTTTTAAAAATATTAGAACATCGTATAAAAATAAAAGTGATTTTTAAATAAATAGCGAAAGTAAAAATGTGATTTTTATATATTGAACATCGAAGTAAAAATGTGATTTTTATATATTGAACATCGAAGTAAAAATGTGATTTTTATATATTGAACATCGAAGTAAAAATATGATTTTTGGTTAGGTAGAGAATTAAAAATATAATTTTTACATGATAGGTATATTAAAAATATCATCTTTATATAGGTAGCAAAATAAAAATGTGATTTTTATAGTGATGAAATTGAAAAGACGAAATTTTTAAAAATGAAAAGACGAAATTTTTAAAAATGAAAAGACGATATTTTTTAAAATAGAAAAGATAAGATTTTAAAAATAGAAAAGATAAGATTATAAAAATAGAAAAGGCGAGATTTTTATATATTGAATAACAAGATAAAAATTCGATTTATATATATTGAATAACAAGATAAAAAATCGATTTTTATATATTGGATAGCGAAGTAAAAATTCGATTTTTACATATGTAGTGGCTACAGCAACGAAGATGACAAAGATGCGATAACGATGAAGATTTCTATCAAAGAAGAGTCAAGATGATTGGATAGCTATCTGTGAGAATTTCTCACCTTTCAATTTCTTTTTCTAGTTATATATATACTAGGATGCAGACGGTGCTTAGTAGCACTCGACACAATTGTCCACAGACCAT
The DNA here is from genome assembly GCA_030737875.1 of Allium sativum. Taxonomy (NCBI): domain Eukaryota; kingdom Viridiplantae; phylum Streptophyta; class Magnoliopsida; order Asparagales; family Amaryllidaceae; genus Allium; species Allium sativum. Next base: position 459,252,722 of record CM060910.1, read on the forward strand.
GGACTTGTTTGTTTGATTGCAAAAAGTAGTTAGATTATTTGACTGAAATTTGAATTGTTTGGTGAAATGGAATGGATTTGATTGATGTGTGAATGGCGTGGGCCTTCACTAGACCGGGGATAAGGCTAGGCCTCGCCCCGTTTCTAGTATCGTGCCGTTATGCCGCCGAAATTTTCTAAAATAAGTTAGAAAAATAAAAATATCATTTTATTGAATAAATGAACCGAATAGAAATTCATATGTTGAAATAAAATGTTTTATCGTTAAAAATATAATTTTTAACGTGAATGTGAATAAATAAAATATTCATTTGCAAACCGGACGGTTTGTTTATGTACACCTATTTGAAGGACATTGATTGGGTCGATAAATTTTACACATCGCCCAACTGCACAAATAAAATCTGTGTTTGATTGTTTGAAACCCCACACGGGTGTTGGGATGAAATTTGAAGTTCACTCATCCTAATTGATTAAATATGTCGATCGATTGATTGACAGGCTGTTATAAGCATTAGATATCTATATTTGATGCTTATACAGTGTAGTGCACTTTGGTTGATGGTTGATTATTTTTCAATGCTATTATATAAGTGTGATGTATGAAAATCCATATAATTAGGATTATATGGTAATTGATTGGGCCTCATTCCAATTTAGAAAATAAAGAATAATATAAAGTTAATGTTCATGTGTTGACTATACTCATCCGTTGAGATTAGTCATGTGTTGAACGAAATATTTTAATAATAAAATTTACTTCTTTATCAATATAAAGTAAATGTTCATGTGTTGACTGTACTCATCCGTTGAGATTAGTCATGTGTTGAACGAAATATTTTAATAATAAAATTTACATCTTTATCAATATAAAATAAAGGTTCATGTGTTGACTGTACTCATCCGTTGAGATTAGTCATGTGTTGAACGAAATAATTTAACAAAAATAGTCACACGTGGACAGTACTCATTCGTTGAGATTAGTCGTGTGTTGACAAAAATAAATATTCATTTGTTGAATAGAATATTTGAAAATAGGAATATATGAAGCCGTGTTGGTTAGATTGACGCCATTTTGACGTGAACGATATTTATATCGATTTTATTCATTCTAAAATGAATATTGAAAAGTGATTTCGAAAACGCATATTTTGAAATGAAATTTGAATCAAATTGAATTGAAAATGATTTCGAAATGAATTGAATTGAAAACGATTTGATTTGAATTGAATACATAACGAATTTGATTTGAATTAAATACATAACGAATTTGATTTGAATTGAATATATAACGATTTCGAAATGAATTGAATATATAACGAATTTGATTTGAATTGAATATATAACGATTTCGAAATGAATTGAATATATAACGAATTTGATTTGAATAGAAAACGAATTTGATTCCAATTTGAATATATAACGAATTTGAATCAAACAGAAAACCAAATTGAATTGAATCAAATAGGAAACCACTTTGAATTGAATCGAATGGAAAACGACTTTGAAATTGAATTGAATTGTAAACGAATTCAAATTGAATTGAAAGCGAATTGAAATGAATTCAAATTGAATTGAAATTTGAATTGAATTGAAATGAATTTTGAAACGAATTTAAAAACTATTTATAAGATTCGTTTTAAATAAAAATCGACGAAATATATATTATATATATAATATAATGGCCTGAATAGAACGCGCCGCGCCGCGGCAGTTCGTGAATTTCGACCATTTATTTCAAACGAACATTACGGGAGATCCGACCGTCGGATTCTCCTAAAACCGGAACCGTTGGGTTCGTATCGAGAAGAGCTTTCTAACGAATATTTGAAATTTGAAATCTAACGGTTGGATTTGGAGATACGTCCAAATCAAATTTGGAAAAGGTCGTTGTAAGTGCAGTTCGATGGCCGTTGATGGAAATCGACTGTACGGGCCTTGATAAAATTATTAAAAATATCAATAATTTGTGTAAAATCATAAGAAATGATTTGAGAAAAATTGGGGTTAAAAACTCCATATTTGAAAAGATAAAAATAGATTTTTATCGAAATGAACTAGTTTGAACTCAATTTAAAAACCGAGTTTTTATTTTTAAATAAATGAATTAGATTTAAAAAGGGGTTTTAAATAATCGGAATTCCTAATATATTTGATTGGATTTGAAATGGATTTATCGTGAACCGTGTTTTAAATAACACTAGTTCTTTAACCCGATAATAAATAGAATGTGATTTGGGTTTGTCGTGAACTGTGTTTTAAATAACACCTAGTTCTTTAACCCAGTAAAAGGAGTTTTAACGAATCTGCAATTTGATTGAAATGTGAATTTGTAATCTAAATTTCCAAATTTAGAAAATGAACGAGAATGGAGTATTACCAGTTTTGCTCCAAAGCGATAGTTAAATCTTTAATTAGATTTGAACGTGAAATGGTAATTAATTTTACCGATAACACCGTGGTGTTAGATATGGAGTGTTACCAGTTTTGCTTCATGGGATGAATAGGTTGGGATTGGGAAATAAAATAAATAATTACTTCGGTGTGGTTCGTTAATCTCGACTAGTTTAGAAAAACCATAATTTGGTTTGAAACGACATCCAAAGGAAGATTACAGGATAAATTTTAAAGAATTTATCTTGGATAAAATTAATGGGAACCTTTCCCTAAGAATGTGGAATTTAGAAACTAGCTGTAGGTTGGTTAAGAAGAATGGTTTCCTGGGTATTGATCTGATGTTGGTTTCGGCCTTCGGGGTTAATGTTTGGGAAATTGTTCTCTTGCTAATTTGAGGTTAGTGACTAATGAATTGGAATGAGGCATATGTTGTGTTTGTGTAACATTTGTTTTTAATATACGCGGGTTGTTCGGAAAGTCCGGGTTTACACCCATTCTGAATAACCGATTCGACGACATGTCGAAGATGAAGACGGTGGTTGAAGACCGGAAGTCTTCACATCGTTTGGATTATTACTGACGATCCTGATTGGGCTGTACACCCAAGAGGATGGAAATAGTTGGTGGTCGTCCAGACGTACTTGGAGATGGATGGATATGCGAGGAAAGTGCCTCCGGTTTCGTTCAGCCCCAGAACGGACTTGTAAATGGATTGTGTGTCTGACATTGGATTTTATTCTGTGTTGATTGATTTCTATTAAATATACATCTGTTTGGCGGCGGATAATTTATTCTTTTGCTTAACGCCCTTCTCTGAGACGTACGAGCTCAGAGGTTGAATATCGATGGACATCAGTCGCATGGCATGAATTGCCTGTGTGGAACGCTAAGATGCAATGATCAAGGCTTCTGTTGAAAAGCAAAGTCTTGTGGTTGATGATCAAAGCACGACCTACGTGGCAGCTTTGTGTATACTGTGAATTCGCGAGCCTCACACCTCGGTATGAGTTAAAAACGGGATACGGACCGCTGGGAGAGCACGACGTTTCTTTCTAGCTTTGGTGGTGTCAGTGACTTACCAGCCCTGACATTTATATACTTTTCACCTTTGTGGTTGTTGGAATGAGGCGCCTCGATTATAGGTCTGTAAGGACCGGGAAACGTGTGTTCAGGAATAACCAATCCTCTAACGTAAGTGAGGACCGGCCCAGCCGAATCCGGGGTTGCCCAGAGTGCGTAACCCGGAGGCATTTGCTAGAGTGTCTCGAACGCGGAGAGGAGCTTGCCCCTTGCCTCGACTCATGACGGAAATCCAATTCCCAATACGAGATATTTCGGCTTTATTTGTAGAGCCTAGTATGGCGACATAGTAGCATGGGATACTATGCCGTCTATGATTTATATTTATGATTGAAATTGTTTTGACACTATACACTTATTATAGTATCAAATGATTTGTTTTAAACGTACCAAGCATGTTTGGCTATTATAAGGGAAAACCCTATCCTCCGGCTTGCGTTGCATTGTGTGATGGGACCTGGGTCTTATAATAGCTTCATTTTTCGAAAAAGCATTGCGCTGTTTATTCTATGCACTGGTATTCTTGGGAGGAAACCCGTTCCGTGTTATACGGCGTGGTCCCTTGAATGACTCTCTTTTAAAGTAAAGTTTTAAATAACTGTTTTAGTTCTCACACCAGTCACATGACTGACCTGGAGTTTATTGTTTTAACCTAAACTCTGGGTGCCCCTATTTTCCGCACGGGCAGCTAGTAGTTTTGGTTTTGCAGATTTATATTTACAGGATCCTGGTTTACAGCTAGAATGATATCCGGGAAGCTCTGTATCCGTATATCACATTCAGTTGTGCTTTGTATTATTTTCCGCTGCTATGTAATTTATTGTAATCTCTGATATTTATCGAATGTAATTTATTCAATTATACTCTGTATATTCTTGTATTCTGATGGAATTGTTGTAATAGCAATGAAATGTTCTTCCGTCTGCGTTCTATTTTGTCCTGTTCTCAACGATCAGGGGTTTCGAATGGTCTAGATCAGTTTAACGACTGATTCGGATCGAGCGAAATTTTAGGCCGTCACATTTGGTATTAGAGCTTTGGTTTACAGAGCTCGAGAACAAGACACATTAGAACCATACGAAAGAATTCATCAGATATTGGATTAGCAACGTCCAATTAGAATGACTCGTTAGAGATAGGATCAGTAGTATCCTAGAACGAGTGTGAAGAGTATATTTTCAAATGAAACCAATTTTGTTTTGAAAATTTAAATCGTTTTATATGTATTTGAATATTTATCTATTTTGAATTTGGACAATCTAGTATATAAAGGTTTTGCATATACGCGTCATGAACGTATATTCGAAGTTTTAATATATTAGATAGATATAGAGTCACACTCTAGTCGCCCGGAGATGATTCTACTGATGACTATATAGCATCAGTAGTGTGTGTTCGAGTTTCGAAGGTTTGATTTCTATATATTTCCATTAGGCTGGTGTGAGAACCAAAACTAATATAGTTAGAACACATTGTTGTGAATTGGCATCAAAAACATGATTTTTTGTATATATATCAAAATTATGAATTTGAAACGTTAATCCACTAATTAATTGATGTTTGTGTTGTTTGTTTATTTGTTTGATAATTTTGAACCATTATGCCTAATTGCATCAAATATTGAACTATATTGAAAATTAGTCGCATTTGCTTGCATATACATATACTTACATTGAACAGGTCATAGCAAGGAGGCTAGAGCAGAGAATAAAATTTGTTTGCCGGACAAATAGGTACATGTTTATTACATGATTTACTGTTTTGTTTGGGTGATGATGATTTTATGAGCCGATTGGCTAGCCGCTTGGCTTTTTCTTTTTCTTTTTGAGATCAGAAGGCCTATATGGCAATTTCGGGATTTTCCCGCGGCTCCCGGTGCAGGGGAGGTTATGGCGAAATTTTTCGAAAATTTAGGGTGTTAGCCAAATTTTTGAAATTTTGAAGATTCTCAGAAACTGAAAAGTTGGAGAATGAAAGCCAGATCGAACGTAGAGTTGATTAATCAAACCACTTTCGACTTTGTTCCTTTTCGGGGACGAAAAGTTTTAAGTGGAGGAGATTGTAATAACCCGGAAATTCTGAACCAGTTTAAATTTTTATTTTGGCAATTATAGCGAATTTTGAATATTTAAAATAGATTATTTTAAATAAAATCGACGAGAAATTTATTTTGAATATAATTCGAACGTATATATTATATACGTCGTCGTTAGAATATAAATAATTATATATAATTATAAATAGAATTGAAAATGGCGCGGTAGTTCGATAATTCGATTTCAAACTTCAATTGAATGTACCGGGTGCAAAACAATCCGGATTTTAGTGAAACCAAGATCTAATTGATGATATATTTTTAATGAATCCGAAAAATCAAAATTTCATAGCGGGAATCAAAAGATATGTCCAGTTGAAAATTCTGAATAGTCGCTATGGAATTCAGGCCCTTAAAAATGGAAATTTTGCAAACGACCTCGGATTTCGACGAAACCACTTTTGTTGGGTCCGTGATGTCAAATTATTGCTAGATTCCAAATTTCATAATTTTTCGATTCAATATGTGAGCTTGGCAAAGGAAAACGCGTTTGACCAGTTTCAGTTGATTTTAATCGACTGGAAAATGGCCATTTTTCAAACGGTCTCAGAATTCGACGAAACTAGTTTTGTTAGGACCGTATCGTCAATACGAAGCTAGAAAATATTTTTCTGCAATTTTTAGAGTTCGTATGTGCCCCCGGTAATTTGAAATGTACGTTTAAAATTCAATATAGTGATTTAAATGTAAATTTAACGAAAACTGATCGAAACGATCGAATCAGCCTACGATACATATCCCATTGTGTTCGGAATGGGGGTGAAACGCTATGGGCGACAGTTGTTGGGCTTCGTTTGAAGTTCGGATTAAAATTTTCATTGGAAAGTAAAGTGGAGAATTAAAATATTAATATAATTGTATATATAAATTCCCACTTTTCATTTAACCCTAGGTCAAAAACTCCCTTGGTCAACGCAGAAATTCAATCCCGCCTCCCTCTTCTAAATGAACGAACGCTCCTCATCATACAAAAATTAAAACGAAAATCGCAGCGCCCTTCGAGGGCTTCAGAATCGTGGTTGCTGGATCGAAGTCGGATAGGCGGACAACTCGATTCTCGAGCTCGAACTCGCGACCTTGGTGGCGATTTCCTGGGCTGACGGTGGCGTCGAGTGGGGCCTGGCGGCTGCCAGTGGTGCGCGGCACGTAGGCGAAGCGGGTGGAGGTGGTTGATCGACGTCCATCTCCTCCAATGGCACGCAAAGCAAGGTCCGATGGCACTCCGGTCAGGCGATGATGGCGCAGCGACGAAACCCTAGATGGTGACGCATTTTGTTCCCTCGTGACCTGGAACGAGGTTCGACAGCGAAGGTAATGGATTTATTTTCATTATGTTTTACGTTATAAACACTTTAGTTAATTATTTATTTAGTTAATTAGTAAGTGTTAATCAAATATAAATTGCTTTGAAAAGAAAAAAATACATCATTGTTTGAAAATAGAAAATCAACATTGTTTTAAAATAGGAATAGCCAAATGAATTAACATCGTTTTATTTTCAGTTTTAAAAATATAAGAACATCGTATAAAAATAAAAGTGATTTTTAAATAAATAGCGAAAGTAAAAATGTGATTTTTATATATTGAACATCGAAGTAAAAATGTGATTTTTATATATTGAACATCGAAGTAAAAATATGATTTTTGGTTAGGTAGAGAATTAAAAATATAATTTTTACATGATAGGTATATTAAAAATATCATCTTTATATAGGTAGAAAATAAAAATGTGATTTTTATAGTGATGAAATTGAAAAGACGAAATTTTTAAAAATGAAAAGTCGAATATTTTAAAAATGAAAAGACGATATTTTTAAAAATAGAAAAGATAAGATTTTAAAAATAGAAAAGATAAGATTATAAAAATAGAAAAGGCGAGATTTTTATATATTGAATAACAAGATAAAAATTCGATTTATATATATTGAATAACAAGATAAAAATTCGATTTTTATATATTGGATAGCGAAGTAAAAATTCGATTTTTACATATGTAGTGGCTACAGCAACGAAGATGACAAAGATGCGATAACGATGAAGATTTCTATCAAAGAAGAGTCAAGATGATTGGATAGCTATCTGTGAGAATTTCTCACCTTTCAATTTCTTTTTCTAGTTATATATATACTAGGATGCAGACGGTGCTTAGTAGCACCCGACACAATCGTCCACAGACCATGGACTTGTTTGTTTGATTGCAAAAAGTAGTTAGATTATTTGACTGAAATTTGAATTGTTTGGTGAAATGGAATGGATTTGATTGATGTGTGAATGGCGTGGGCCTTCACTAGACCGGGGATAAGGCTAGGCCTCGCCCCGTTTCTAGTATCGTGCCGTTATGCCGCCGAAATTTTCTAAAATAAGTTAGAAAAATAAAAATATCATTTTATTGAATAAATGAACCGAATAGAAATTCATATGTTGAAATAAAATGTTTTATCGTTAAAAATATAATTTTTAACGTGAATGTGAATTAATAAAATATTCATTTGCAAACCGGACGGTTTGTTTATGTACACCTATTTGAAGGACATTGATTGGGTCGATAAATTTTACACATCGCCCAACTGCACAAATAAAATCTGTGTTTGATTGTTTGAAACCCCACACGGGTGTTGGGATGAAATTTGAAGTTCACTCATCCTAATTGATTAAATATGTCGATCGATTGATTGACAGGCTGTTATAAGCGTTAGATATCTATATTTGATGCTTATACAGTGTAGTGCACTTTGGTTGATGGTTGATTATTTTTCAATGCTATTATATTAGTGTGATGTATGAAAATCCATATAATTAGGATTATATGGTAATTGATTGGGCCTCATTCCAATTTAGAAAATAAAGAATAATATAAAGTAAATGTTCGTGTGTTGACTGTACTCATCCGTTGAGATTAGTCATGTGTTGAACGAAATATTTTAATAACAAAATTTACTTCTTTATCAATATAAAGTAAATGTTCATGTGTTGATTGTACTCATCCGTTGAGATTAGTCATGTGTTAAACGAAATATTTTAATAATAAAATTTACATCTTTATCAATATAAAATAAAGGTTCATGTGTTGACTGTACTCATCCGTTGAGATTAGTCATGTGTTGAACGAAATAATTTAACAAAAATAGTCACACGTGGACAGTACTCATTCGTTGAGATTAGTCGTGTGTTGACAAAAATAAATATTCATTTGTTGAATAGAATATTTGAAAATAGGAATATATGAAGCCGTGTTGGTTAGATTGACGCCATTTTGACGTGAACGATATTTATATCGATTTTATTCATTCTAAAATGAATATTGAAAAGTGATTTCGAAAACGCATATTTTGAAATGAAATTTGAATCAAATTGAATTGAAAAAGATTTCGAAATGAATTGAATTGAAAACGATTTGATTTGAATTGAATACATAACGAATTTGATTTGAATTAAATACATAACGAATTTGATTTGAATTGAATATATAACGATTTCGAAATGAATTGAATATATAACGAATTTGATTTGAATTGAATATATAACGATTTCGAAATGAATTGAATATATAACGAATTTGATTTGAATAGAAAACGAATTTGATTCCAATTTGAATATATAACGAATTTGAATCAAACAGAAAACCAAATTGAATTGAATCAAATAGGAAACCACTTTGAATTGAATCGAATGGAAAACGACTTTGAAATTGAATTGAATTGTAAACGAATTCAAATTGAATTGAAAGCGAATTGAAATGAATTCAAATTGAATTGAAATTTGAATTGAATTGAAATGAATTTTGAAACGAATTTAAAAACTATTTATAAGATTCGTTTTAAATAGAAATCGACGAAATATATTATATATATATTATATATATAATATAATGGCCTGAATAGAACGCGCCGCGCCGCGGCAGTTCGTGAATTTCGACCATTTATTTCAAACGAACATTGCGGGAGATCCGACCGTCGGATTCTCCTAAAACCGGAACCATTGGGTTAGTATCGAGAAGAGCTTTCTAACGAATATTAGAAATTTGAAATCTAACGGTTGGATTTGGAGATACGTCCAAATCAAATTTGGAAAAGGTCGTTGTAAGTGCAGTTCGATGGCCGTTGATGGAAATCGACTGTACGGGCCTTGATAAAATTATTAAAAATATCAATAATTTGTGTAAAATCATAAGAAATGATTTGAGAAAAATTGGGGTGAAAAACTCCATATTTGAAAAGATAAAAATAGATTTTTATCGAAATGAACTAGTTTGAACTCAATTTAAAACCCGAGTTTTTATTTTTAAATAAATGAATTAGATTTAAAAAGGGATTTTAAATAATCGGAATTCCTAATATATTTGATTGGATTTGAAATGGATTTATCGTGAACCGTGTTTTAAATAACACTAGTTCTTTAACCCGATAATAAATAGAATGTGATTTGGGTTTGTCGTGAACTGTGTTTTAAATAACACCTAGTTCTTTAACCCAGTAAAAGGAGTTTTAACGAATCTGCAATTTGATTGAAATGTGAATTTGTAATCTAAATTTCCAAATTTAGAAAATGAACGAGAATGGAGTATTACCAGTTTTGCTCCAAAGCGATAGTTAAATCTTTAATTAGATTTGAACGTGAAATGGTAATTAATTTTACCGATAACACCGTGGTGTTAGATATGGAGTGTTACCAGTTTTGCTTCATGGGATGAATAGGTTGGGATTGGGAAATAAAATAAATAATTACTTCGGTGTGGTTCGCTAATCTCGACTAGTTTAGAAAAACCATAATTTGGTTTGAAACGACATCCAAAGGAAGATTACAGGATAAATTTTAAAGAATTTATCTTGGATAAAATTAATGGGAACCTTTCCCTAAGAATGTGGAATTTAGAAACTAGCTGTAGGTTGGTTAAGAAGAATGGTTTCCTGGGTATTGATCTGATGTTGGTTTCGGCCTTCGGGGTTAATGTTAGGGAAATTGTTCTCTTGCTAATTTGCGGTTAGTGACTAATGAATTGGAATGAGGCGTATGTTGTGTTTGTGTAACATTTGTTTTTAATATACGCGGGTTGTTCGGAAAGTCCGGGTTTACACCCATTCTGAATAACCGATTCGACGATATGTCGAAGATGAAGACGGTGGTTGAAGACCGGAAGTCTTCACATCGTTTGGATTATTACTGACGATCCTGATTGGGCTGTACACCCAAGAGGATGGAAATAGTTGGTGGTCGTCCAGACGTACTTGGAGATGGATGGATATGCGAGGAAAGTGCCTCCGGTTTCGTTCAGCCCCAGAACGGACTTGTAAATGGATTGTGTGTCTGACATTGGATTTTATTCTGTGTTGATTGATTTCTATTAAATATACATCTGTTTGGCGGCGGATAATTTATTCTTTTGCTTAACGCCCTTCTCTGAGACGTACGAGCTCAGAGGTTGTATATCGATGGACATCAGTCGCATGGCATGAATTGCCTGTGTGGCACGCTAAGATGCAATGATCAAGGCTTCTGTTGAAAAGCAAAGTCTTGTGGTTGATGATCAAAGCACGACCTACGTGGCAGCTTTGTGTATAGCGTGAATTCGCGAGCCTCACACCTTGGTATGAGTTAAAAACGGGATACGGACCGCTGGGAGAGCACGACGTTTCTTTCTAGCTTTGGTGGTGTCAGTGACTTACCAGCCCTGACATTTATATACTTTTCACCTTTGTGGTTGTTGGAATGAGGCGCCTCGATTATAGGTCTGTAAGGACCGGGAAACGTGTGTTCAGGAATAACCAATCCTCTAACGTAAGTGAGGACCGACCCAGCCGAATCCGGGGTTGCCCAGAGTGCGTAACCCGGAGGCATTTGCTAGAGTGTCTCGAACGCGGAGAGGAGCTTGCCCCTTGCCTCGACTCATGACGGAAATCCAATTCCCAATACGAGATATTTCGGCTTTATTTGTAGAGCCTAGTATGGCGACATAGTAGCATGGGATACTATGCCGTCTATGATTTATATTTATGATTGAAATTGTTTTGACACTATACACTTATTATAGTATCAAATGATTTGTTTTAAACGTACCAAGCATGTTTGGCTATTATAAGGGAAAACCCTATCCTCCGGCTTGCGTTGCATTGTGTGATGGGACCTGGGTCTTATAATAGCTTCATTTTTCGAAAAAGCATTGCGCTGTTTATTCTATGCACTGGTATTCTTGGGAGGAAACCCGTTCCGTGTTATACGGCGTGGTCCCTTGAATGACTCTCTTTTAAAGTAAAGTTTTAAATAACTGTTTTAGTTCTCACACCAGTCACATGACTGACCTGGAGTTTATTGTTTTAACCTAAACTCTGGGTGCCCCTATTTTCCGCACGGGCAGCTAGTAGTTTTGGTTTTGCAGATTTATATTTACAGGATCCTGGTTTACAGCTAGAATGATATCCGGGAAGCTCTGTATCCGTATATCACATTCAGTTGTGCTTTGTATTATTTTCCGCTGCTATGTAATTTATTGTAATCTCTGATATTTATCGAATGTAATTTATTCAAGTATACTCTGTATATTCTTGTATTCTGATGGAATTGTTGTAATAGCAATGAAATGTTCTTCCGTCTGCGTTCTATTTTTTCCTGTTCTCAACGATCAGGGGTTTCGAACGGTCTAGATCGGTTTAACGACTGATTCGGATCGAGCGAAATTTCAGGCCGTCACAAATAACTCAAGCGGTTGTAATGTTGATATGACTTTCTTGGATTTAAAGGAGGATTTAGTCAATTTTCCTAATTGATATGCATCTCAAATTTATTTCAACTTTAAAGCTTAGCTTGAGTAGTCCTTAAACTAGATCGTTTTTGGCTAGCTTGTCGTTGGTTCTGAAGTTTATATGATAGAAGCGTTTGTGCCACAGCCATGGATCATTATCATTAGCTATAAGACACATATCTGAATTATGATTAATATTCATATTCGGAATATATATGTTTCTGTCTCTATATCCTTCAAAAACTAAATTATGGCCTTTATCTAGAATACTACATTTATTATCTGGAAAGGAAATTGTAGATCCCTTGTCGCATAACTGATTAATACTAAGTAAATTATGTTTCAAAATCCTAACTAGGATGACATTTGTAATAAGAGATAAGTTAGATGTACCACAATTGCTCACATCGCCTTTGCTGATGATATAGCCTTTTGAATTGTCTCCAAAAGTGACGGAGCCACCATCTGAGTATGTAATATTTGTCAATAAGCTCTTGTCTCCAGTCATGTGCTTTGAGCAACCACTGTCCAAAATCCACTATCCTCTCTTCTTAAGTGGGACCTGCAAAAAATAAGATTAAGTCCATGGTACCCACTTTTTATGGGTTCCTAAGCGTTAGGTCTTAGGAGTCCAAACCGATACGGGTCCGGTATCCCCTTTATATATATAATTAGAATTATGATGCACAGTATTCATGAACTGCTGAATATATTTGTTCCTAATCAAATTGTTATTTGTTTTAGGAACCCATATCTTGATAGTCTTGACATTTTTCTTTTGAAAATTCACAACAGGTTTTGGCTTGGAATATAATAAACTAGAAATTTTCTTTGTTTTATTTTGTTTTACATTCTTCCTTTTGTAAGAAAGATGTTTTTGAGTTTCTTGTTTCTTATATCCTAAACCTTGTTTGTTTGAAGCAGATTGTGAACTTTCAATAATCTTTATCAAATTTTCTTGACCTTTATTGAAGTTAGAAACATTTTAAGTAATATTATCTAACTTAGTTTGTAAACTTGCCTTTTCTAGGTCCAGAATTTTGACTTTTGCCTTAAGCTCATGATTTTCAGTAGTAAGAGCATCATTTTTGTCTTTTTGAGTTTCAATTTCTTGATTCAAAAGAGATAATTGAGAATCAATATTAGATGATGATTCTTGAAGTTTTTCAAGTTCATCTTCTAATATTTTCTTCTCGTCTTTTAACATACCTTATTCAAACTCTGCTCTACTCAAATCAACTTTGGCTTCCTTGAGTTGTCTTTTTATGTCTTTATATTTGACTATCAATTCAGCATTAATATCAAGTACTTGATCAAAAGTAGGAATTTGTATCTCATCTTCTGTTGCCATGAAACAGACATTTGCTTGTTCATTCTCTGAATCACTTTCACTTTCTGATGAAGATGAGTCTGAATTATCCCATGTCACTGAGAATGCTCGTTTCTTTGATTTGTCCTTCTTGTATTTGAATTTATCACTTTCTGACTTCTTCATTTCTGGACAATCTTTGTGTATGTGCCCATTTTTGTGGCAGTTGAAACATTCTACAGCGTATGATGATGGTTTATTCGATCCAGATTTCTTTTTTCTATAACGACTAGCTTTTCGTTGCTTTAGGAATTTCTTGAAACCTTTAGCAATGAATGTTAAGTCTTCATCTTCAGAATCTGATTCATCTTCATCTTTTTCAGCATGAAATGTTACATTTTTCTTTTCTTCTCTCTGTTCCTTTCTAGCCTGCAAGTTTGATTCATAGGACATTAGATTTCCTATCAATTCATCTGGCTTCATGACGGAAAGGTCATTAGCTTCTTCAATTGCTAATACTTTTCCTTCCATTCACTAGTCAGAGAATGTAGGACTATTGAAACAACATTAAAATCGGAATATTTTTGTCCTAATCCAATAAGTGCATTATGATTAGTTTGAAACCTTGAATACATATCATTGATTGTTTCATTTGGCTTCATTTTGAAATTTTGAAACTGACTCTTCAGCATGGCAATTTTGGCTTGTTTAACCTTATTAGTACCTTCATGAGTGGTTTTCAGTGTTTTCCAAATTTGATATGCAGTGGTACAGATACTAACACAATTATATTCATTTTGGTCTAATGCACAAAACAGTATGTTTATAGCTTTTGCATTTACGGCTGCTGCCGTCTTCTCACCTGGTGTCCATTCTGAATAATCAGTTGTTGGATTCACTATTTCTTTTTGGGTAGCATTCCAGGCATCATAGCTATTTGATTGCATAAAGAATGCCATACGTGTTGCCCAATAGCTATAGTTGAGACCATTGAAGAATGGTGGTCTTTGTGTCGATTGACCTTCCGTGTAAGTGTTAGTACTAGTGCTTGCGTTATTTGCCATATTACTAGAATATATCAAATAACTGTGTTACAGTTATATGATGACCATGCTCTGATACCAATTGAAAATTTGTGCGTACGTGTAAATATAGTACACAAGGATCGTGTAATACGGAGTATGACACACAAGTATGCTATAATAGAAAATCACAGAAAATGTAGTAAATGAAAAGTCACACCAGGGATTTTATATTGGTTCAGAGCACCGTCTTACGTCCAGTCCCAGACTTATATTTGGATTTTCACTAATCAATCACCTCACCTCACCCGGAGGAACAGGTATACAACACCCAAGCAGCCGAATGGGATTTCACGCCTCTAACAACATGAGGTCTTCAACACATGCCTCTTACAACACTGAGGACTTCAACTAAGACGAGTAAACTTTTGTTGTTGACAATATGTATTCTTGAAAACACGATTTTGTCTCTTGTAGTACAGGACTTCCTATAATCTTATCCTCAAATAATATATTTATGTATGTGAAGATTCGGAAGTGAATATCGTATTGAATCAAAAGAATATTATACAAATTCTAGGATTCAAACGATATAGAATAGAATAGAATATGAGCGAGTGAGTGCTTGAGAGTATGAAAACTGAGATCAAAAGAATAGAGATTTGTATAATTGAATTGTTGGTTTGGAGTGATGATCTTGTGATGTTTAAATAGAGTATAAACAATTATGACCCTTTGTGAAGAGTTATAATCAAAGGCCAAGACCATTCATGAAGAGGAAGAGAAGCAACTCTTGAAGAAATGGAAGTGTCTATACGAAAGGTTGCTTCTGTTCGAAAACGTCGACATGTCAAAAAGGACCAGTAGACAGGAATTTGAAAATATATACGTTATATATCTGTGTGCGGTTATCTGTACATTCTGAGCAGAAAAGGTTGACCGCTTGGTTTTAGCCGGTCGACCGGTTTAGCCCAGAATGCACAGTTAATGTGCATTCATATACGTATGTATATATATATATTCAAATATTAGAGGTGTGAGATTATTTGAGGATAGATTTTAACATAAAATAACACTACTAATCATACCAAATAATCAACCTCTAATGTATATAGCTCTTGTGTCTTGTTAAACCAATGAATAACTTCTTTTTGTCTATCATGGCATATCTCTTTGTCAGAAATCAAAACTCCGTGAATTTCTCGACTCAACAATTGCAACAATTTTGAACCCGCCTGCTAATAACACTAGTGTCTTCCTCCCATGAAAAATGCCGCAGGCTCGTGTATGCTATACACTCTTTTAATTTAAACTAAACTTATATCTTTTTAGGAAATAATAATAATTGGGCCTTACTTACTTCAAATGCTCGACCCACTACACACCAACTTCAGCTGCTACAGCCCTTTCTTCCTCCCCTCTATTTTTTCCCAATTAGCATGCCTGAACCCATAAACTCGTGCATGCATATCACTGATACGCAACCCCAAGAGCCGAAACTTCATTCCAATGCCACCAACACTGTTCTCATCAACTCCTCCATCACCTCAACCTATCAACAACAAGCTCGAATCCCTTTTTTAACTCCGTTCACAGGCTCGCACCACACTGTACCTAATAGTCAAGATACCTTTTAACCTCGAAATCCACAAAACTTCACATACCAGATCTATTCGATGCAACAAACTCAAAACCATCATCCATTTCATCAACCGAATCCTCCATTTCCCTTAGCATCGAACCCTACTATTGTCGTCTACTTTTGAATCTGAAATAAAGACGTCGTTCTCCATTAAAGTTGCCCGAGAGTTATGAGCGGGTGGTAAAGATCTCGTAAATATGAATTTTGAGATTTTTAGTTGAAGAATTAACAACGTCTTCAAAATTTGCTTCGCACGCCATTTAAAGCTTTATTTGATTTGCTGAAGAAGAACATAGGTGAATCATGAATGGTAGTTGTATATTTATAAGGTTTATATGCCTTGCGTGCCAAGGAATAACATGTAGTAGGAATTAGATTAGGTTTGTAATTTTCATTTGATTTGTCTTTTCAAGTATAGGGTTTTGTATTGAATTGTCTATGGGGAATCTAGGGTAGGATTTGATTAGATAAAAGTAGAACTGTGTTGGGGTAGAAGTTGATGAATATATGTGCTTCTTCAAAATATAGATCTATGTTTTCCTATATTATGTTAGCCTGCAATCGAACATGGGGTAATTTAGGTGAAAGGTAGAGGTTGTACCAGGTGAGCCCTTTTCTTTTTATATATATTTAAGTAACCTTGAGATGAAGGTTCTGACAAGATCATAGGGTCTTCAGGGATTTGAAAATACATCTGCATGAAATTACATATGTTTAAATTGTAAAATATGGGTACCCTATTGCGTAAAATTTCGTTCCTTTACGAACCACTATCGACAAAAATAAAAACACCGTTGAGACAAGCAATGTGCCACAATTTCAAAAATATAATAAAATAGTCAAGTAATCTTATATTGTGAAATTCCAAAAATGCTTATTTAGGGCGCAAAATACGTTAAAACTAAAAGTATCTTATTTTCCAAAATAAAATTTACAGAAAAATTCTGTAAATTAAATTGACAATACGTCTTAAAAATCTTATCCAAATTCGAAACCGATATTTTATTATATTAAATGAATCGTTATGGTTTATAAACAATTCTATAATGACTATTTGAAAATTTGATTTGGACATAACTCATAATCTATAAGGCGAAACCTCACATTTTCACTTCCATTAGAAAAATACAGTTAATTAGATATGAACGTTTCCTGTTTTAAAGAAATCCGATTTATAACGAGTCTTATATAATCGCTTGAAGTTCAAAATTCAATGTTGCGAACTACCGCGACGTTTATAATTTTTATTATAATTAATACGTTCAACTGTCTTTTAAATAATATATTCGTTATTATAATTCGAACATAACTCGATTAAATATCCAATTCACGAAACATCATCAACTCTATTTCTGACTATTTCAGAAACTAAATTTTATTATTCTACTATTTATATTAATTTAAATATTCAAAACTATTTGAATTCAAACCATTTAAATTATCAAACCACTATATTAAAATAATTAAATTAATTAATTATTAATTTATTAAAATTCCAGAATGTTACAACCATCTCTTCCAAAATTCTTAAATATAAATAGATTAGAATTCTACTACATGGATTGGAGAACACGATTTAAATTTAGAAGAAAATATGGGCTTTTGCGCTAGTTTCTATATAGGTTAATTCCTTTAGGTTTTTATTTCAATTTTCTTTTATATTCCAGTTCTTTTTCTATATCTATAATCTGAATATGTACATTTCCCCTTTGTATACATATTACATGAGTCTGGAAGGATTTGGGATGAAAGATGAAGTAACAATTTAGTTATAAGGTTAGGAGCTCTTCTAAAAGTGAGTGGAAATTTATAATTCTGTTTATAGTATCGAATCTTTTCATTCATATAGTTTTAATTTCTATATCTAAATCTAAATAAGTAGAATTGTAGGCCTTACGTTAGAAAATAATATAATCTACCTATATATTCATTTCTAAGATTTGGTTTACACCTGGATCTAAGAATATATCCCTAACGATGTAAGTTTGATTAGTTTTTTGTTTTTATTCCATATCTGTAAATTGGATGTAAAATTCGGATTTTCTGGACAACTGCCCATTTTTAATAGATTTATCTGTATTTTGATTTGTGGTAGAATATTTTTTTGATTTTTGTATGTTAGTTTATCTTTTAATTATAATGTAAACATACTGTTTTTGAAATTGTAAGGAACGCTTGCAAACGAAAAGGAAGAGATGTGCAAATTACACATTTATTTACGTAATTTATGCCATCTATTCCAAGTAAAATACTACCTATTCCTTCTAAATTCGAATAAACCATTATTTCTCTTTTGGTATTTGACAAATCAGAAGAAATTGTAGAAAAATATATTCTTATGAAATTTGTTCCAACAAATCAAATTACAGAAAAGTTGTTAGTATTATTTTTTAATATGACCTTATATACGTTGTTATTGCTCGTATTGAATATCTTATTTCTTCAATTACGGATAATTCACATTAGTTATTATTATTATTAGGTTGACGTTTAGGTTAGATTTTATGTGGAATATTTTCTATTTATTAGGGGAAACAATTAGTTGTTACATGTAATAAATGAGAATTAATAATTGTAACCTTGGTATTAATGGGCATTTAATGAGATAATAAATTAGCAGGATTTAAGAGGCAACAATTAGGGGAAAAGGAATGTTGTAACTCAAAATAATGGGGGCTAAATGTGGAAATAATTTAAGATTTATAATTAATAGGATTGATAGAATTCAAAGGACTAATATAAATAACATTAATAGTAATGCCTATTGTCCTAATGTAACGTCCTGGATTTTTAGCTATTTAATAATTAATTTAATTAATTATTTTAAATATGATTTGGAAATTTAAATACATTTAATTTAAATATTTAGATTATTTAATTAATGTAATAATAAATTTTAAATTCTGAAACAGTCAGAATATAGTAGAATTCGCAATATTGTGTGAATTGGATAGTATAAGAGATTTGGTTAAGCAAGTTCAAATTTTAATAACGAATAATGAATTTTGAACATATAATTTATAATATAATTTAAATCGAACCCATATGTCGCTGTAGTTCGTAATATTGAATTTTGAACTTCAATTGAATATACAGAATCCGTTTTATGTCGGATTTCGGTGAAACAAGAAACGTTCGGATCCGATGAACTATATTTTTCTAATGGAAGAGAAAAATCAAGATTTCCTCTTGTAGATTGTGAGTTATTGAAACAACCCGAAATCCCCCTTACGGGAAAGCCCAGATTGCTTTGAGAACACGACGCATCACAACACAAACATGAGAACACTTCATTGCGATTACAACAATTTACATCAGAGTAAAAGAATACCAGATAATAAATTACAGTGGAAAAAAATATCAAAGATCTAATAAATTACAAAGAAGCAGAAAATATAATACATGAATAAAATGTGCAGCGGAATACATCATAATAGCACCACAACTGAAAGACATATACAGATACAAAGCTTTTCGAATATAGCTCCAGCTGTAATCCAGGATCCTGCAAAATGAAGTATCTACGAAAACCAAAAATACTAGCTGCCCGCGTGGAAAATATGGGCGCCCAGAGTTTAAACAATAAATTCTGAGTCAGTCATGGCACAGGTGTGAGAACTAAAACAGTTATTAGCTTGATTTTAAAGATAGGTAAATCAAGAGACCACGCCATATAACACCTAACGGATTTAGCCCCAATAATAACAGTGCATAAAACAAACAGCGCAATACTAAACAGAAAAATAAAGCAATTATAAGACTCAGGTCATATCACACAATGACGCAGTCGAGGATAAAGTTTTCCCTTATAATGGCCAAATAGGCTTGATACGCAAAATTTCATCTTTTTTTATTATTACTATAAGTGAAGAAATCAACTTCAAATATAAATGTATCAATCATAGGCGGCGTAGGTACCATTATATTACGTTGCCATATAGGTTTACAACTAAAACCGTAAAATCACGTATTGGAAATTGGGTTTCCATCTATGAGTCAAGGAAAGGGATGGTCTCCTTACCGATTCGAGACACACTAGCAATGCCTCAGGATCATACCTATCGGCAACCCTTGGATTCTGCAGAGCCGGTCATCCATTGGTGATTGGTAATACCATAAACTATATGTTAGTTGGTTCTATTGAACCTCCAAAATGGTCAGTCCTTCGACCATATCGAGAGCCATTTAAGGACTTACCTCGCTTCTTAGGTACCTCGCTTTTCGTTATAAAGTTTTTCCAACATCCACATGAGTAAGCAGTCTGGGCTCCATACCATGACGTTACTCGTAGCTAGAAACTAACATATGTCCATTTCCCTGTGCTCCCTTATCTTGTTTTTGACTCATACCGGGGAGTGAAGCTCGCGAATTAACGCTACACAAAGCTATGCTAATTAAAGCTGTGCTTTGATCATCAACCACAAAGCCTTGTTTTTCAACAAAAGATTTGATCCATTCAACTCAGCATGCCACACTGTCAATCCATACAGTACCATTGATTTCCACCAATATATAACCTCTAAGCTGGTACGTCTCAGAGAAAGGTGTTAAGAAAGAGAATAAATTCTCCGCCACCTAACATACATGTATTTAGTAGAGGTCAACGAATACAGTATAAAGGAATACAACGTCAAACATACCATCCATTTGCAAGTCCGTTCTGGGTCTGAATGAAACCGAAGGCACCTTATTCCTCATCCCATATGTCCAATACAGGAGAGAGGCCCTCGCATATCCAGTCGATCTCCAAGTACGTCAGGACGATCACCACTTATTACCTTATCTTATGTAATGTCCCATATATTTACAGTACAATAATTAATTATTTTAATTATTTGTATAGTGATTTGGAGGATTTAATGGTAATTTTATTAAATAACTTTGAATATTTAATTAATATAATAATTAAATAATATATTTAATTTTCAAATAATCAAAATTAGTTGAAATGGCAATATTGTGTGAATTGGGAAATTCAAAATATACAATTCAGTTTAAAATTGAATTACGATAACGAATATATTTAATTAACGATGGTTGAGTGTATAATTATATTATAATTATAATCGAGCTCGAAATGGCGCGGCAGTTATGAAACGATAAAGAATTTCTCTCCATCCCAATCGATCGCTAAACCAACCAAGACCGTTCGAAACCCCTGATTGTTTTGAGAACACGACAAATTGGAATACAAACAGAAGAACATTTCATTGCTTATTGCAACAATTCATCAGAATACAAGAATATACAGAGTATAAATAAATATTACACATTCGATAAATATCAGAGATTTACAAATTACAATGCAGCGGAAAGCTTTGTATCCATGTATTACTTTCAGTTGTGGTTTGTATTATTTTTCCACTGCATTGTAATTTGTAAATCTCTAATATTTATCGAATGTGTAATATTTATTTATACTCTGCATATTCTTGTATTCTGATGAATTGTTGTAATAAGCAATGAAATGTTCTTCTGTTTGTGTTCCAATTTGTCATGTTCTCAAAACAACCAGGGGTTTCGAACGGTCTTGGTCGGTTTAGCGATCGATTGGGATCGAGCGAAATTCTTTATCGTTTCAAGTTAGCTATTTGGCTATTCGAACTTTAAACAAATATACAATATCCGTTTTAAATCGGATTTCTGTGAATGTAACAACCCGTATTTTTATAACATGTTAAAACAAGAAATCAAGGCAAAATTAAATTTTAAAATCAGAATCAGGGGAAACGGGTTATGCCATTGCGTTCATCTCGAAATTTTACATGAAATAGAGTCCGAGTTTTCGAAAATCGGAGTCCGGATGAAGAAGTTATGGCCTGTACAAGTTTCAGCAGTTTTCAGGCAGCACTAGACAAAGGGGTCGACCATAGGGTCGACCTACCCCCCCCCCCCCAGGTCGACCATAGGGTCGACCTACCCCCCAGGTCGACCATAGTGTCGACCTCCCCACCTTACAGGTCGACCTGGTCGGCCTGGTTTGACCCAGAACTCATTTTTGAAGCCTGAGACGTGTTTTGATGGTCCGGATCGTTTCTAGGGTTAATCTAAGGGCCTACACTAGTTACTACACCTATAAAAACACCCTTAGACCTAACCTAATTCATATGAACTCATTCTTACACTATTATGCTGCTGAACTCCCTCTTGAACCATGGCCGCCGCCTCCAAATCAAAGTACAAGCATTCAAAGTCAAATCAATTCGAAGAACAAAGCTTCAACAATGGTTCAAACAATAAATCAACACAACTACAACGTTCTATGACAATTTCAGTTCCTAATTCACTAGCCATGCTCTGTAAGTTCTAGTTACTTTTAGATTTAAACATTTAATTATAATATGGACATGAAATAAAGTGGAATTATATCTAAGTATGTTTATCGATTCTGATCTATTTCTGTTGCTCCTTGAATCTTCTGTTTTGGGACTTGTCTATCTTCATGTTCATGACAAGTTTATGATCTATTCAGCAGTTTTCTTGATTTGTGATGACGTTATCATCAAATTGTAGTATTTATGCCTATGATGATGTTTTCCTCTGATCTCATTTTTATTCAGTTTCTATCTCCCCCAATTTATTTTCTTTTCATGAACCTTGGTCAATTTCGGACCTTGGCCTAAAATCGCGATTTGCGTACGATATGTATATGGGGGAATTATGGGATTATTGCCTATATGAATATGATGTAATAATTGGCAACATGAAATTGGATATTATCATTTTATTTGCAAGTTTGGGCTTGATCTGTAAATTTTGGTATAATCTTATTATGAACAAATTTGCATAAATATTATATACGTGGAATTTGGCACAAATAGGATCTATGTAATGTAACATGAGATTTGGTATATATAACATGTATGTAATTTGGCATGTAAATTAAACCACGAGTTCGGGCCTATGTAAATTAAATCAGAAGATTTGGCTTACGATTGGGCATATGTAGAATTGGGGATTTGAATATAAAAGCGATTGTAAATTTGATAATTGGCATAAATATGTATTATGAACTTGGGTAGTTGGCATGTGTTGTAATAAAAAGATTACAGTTTGGGATAACTACATCATGAATCATGATTTGGGTTTATTTGGGCATGATACATGCAATTTTGGCAAGAACTCGATATGGGTGAAATAGCATAAACTTGGCATACATGTAAATAGGCAAGAATTGGACATATGTAAACTGACTAGAATTGGGTATATATATCCATATATATATATAAAAATTGGCATGTAATTTTGGAACTTGGGCATATGTTTATTAATATGTAAAGTTGGGAATTTGAAACATGAAAATGACTATGTATTGGATAATTGACTTGAACACGAACATGAACATTTCTTTATGTTAAACACATGAACTGATATTGGGGTTCTGGGGGAAATATGACCATTAGTGAACCTTTGACACGAGGTTAGACTCGGTTTGTGGTGTAAATCTGCCCGGAACCGCCCGGCAAATCCAGTAGCCACAAAGTGTCAGTCTAATGTGGGAGGTCAATGGTCGAATTGTAGGCGTAACGATTTATGACACGAGGTTAGACCCAGTTTGTGGTGTAAATCTGCCCGGAACCGCCCGACAAATCCAGTGGCCACAAAATGCATGGTCTAATGTGAGAGGTCATGATTCGTTCGTCATAATGAATGAATTAAGGAATACTAACCATAATAAGACGTGGGTATAGTTAGAGGGTTAGGTGGGATGACATGTAAATTTGACATGTAAATGTGGACCTAACCGGTATGAGTTAAGAACATGTAAAACTTACGAATGTAGGCTTAACCAACATAATAGTTAATCAGACCAATGGGTGGGTTGAGTAATATGACTAGATTAATGACACTTAACCAATATAACATGACATGTGGCAGGGTTAAGTCAACTTGAACATATAGATAATACTTAACCAACTTAGCACGATACGTGGGCGGGTTAAGCCATGAATTATTTGAATATACTTAACCAATTTGACACGATGATTTGGTAGGGTTAAGTCATGAACCGCTTGAATATACTTAACCAATTTGACACGATGATTTGATAGGGTTAAGTCATGAACCGCTTGAATATACTTAACCAATTTGACACGATGATTTGATAGGGTTAAGTCATGAACCGCTTGAATATACTTAACCAATTGGACACGATGATTTGATAGGGTTAAGTCATGAACCGCTTGAATATACTTAATCAATTGGACACGATGATTTGATAGGGTTAAGTCATGAACCGCTTGAATATACTTAACCAATTTAACACGATGATTTGATAGGGTTAAGTCATGAACCGCTTGAATATACTTAACCAACTTGACAGATGATTGTAGGGCTAAGTCATGAACTTGAACGACAACACTTAGCCAATTTGATATGACACGTAGGCGGGTTAAGTCACGAACTTGAATGACAACACTTAACCAACTTGACATGCTAGACTAATGGGGTTAAGTCTCGAATTTAAATGACAACACTTAACCTACTGAACAGAAACCCTAGTTACGCGGTCCTTTTCAGCAGTAACCCACTAGATGTATCACGGTACCCTGGAACTAGGCAGGGTGGGGCACGATTACTGGGCTGATTTTAAGCGACCAGAACGACGGCTAAGTTGGTGCGCCATTGTAGGTTCAGGCGGACTATGGTCACGTAGTCCGGAGTTGAAAAAGCAGGCATTGGGCACCAGTAGGTTTACGCTGTGCGTGCTTGATTCGTGTCGGTGGTTGGCAACCTTGGGCTTGATACACCCTATGGTGGACCTAGCACAGGTGACTACATTTCGTGATTGGGCCGTATGACACAGACACATGAACGAGCTAGGACTTGTAGGGAGCCGATCGATTAATATATCGTTACGTGGAATTCGTTAGGTATCATAATCCCTAGTGGTCCTAGGTGGCATAAACCCTAATCGAATCTAGGCAACGTTCAATAGGTAGCATAATCCCTAGTGGTCCTAGGTGGCATAAATCCTAGTTGAACACGTGATAGTTCATGATAAGGAAACCTAGCCAGAACAAGGGTGGCGGTCCAAACGATTTCAAGAATGGTGGCACTACGTTGGAGTAGTATAGAAATACATAATGAAACCCGTACGATATACGTCAAGGAACTGTACATATATATGGAAAGGATGATACGGGTTGGGGTACTAGTACAGTTGGGGCATAGAATTTAGGAAATCAGAGCAAATAGATATCATTTTAATGGTGAAGCAGAGAAATCTTGCGATGCTTGATAGAAATCTTGCGAAACTATACTAGGTCATCTTGAATGGGAACCTTGCAATGTTATACATGACAGAAATCCTATGATGTTATTCTTAGTTATCGTGCTTGTAGCTTATCTTGTCATCATGCTTATGTTTACTTTCAGTTTATTCATGCCATGTTATCTTTACCTGTTTTTATGCTGAAAGTCACTAGGAGTTACTCAGTCTTTATGACTGACCCGTTTTGTTTCACCCCTTTTTCTTCCGTCCCCCCCACCCCCGGTTCACAGGGTGGGAATACAGCTTAGTTCGGATCTTACCAAGCTCCAAGGCTATTTCATGAAGGCTTGGATTGCTCTTGGCTATGGATGCTTTACTGTTTTACTTGGGGAATGATTTATGACTATGGTTTTATGCTTCTTTACTATTGCAAGACAGATTTCGATGTAATGGATTTAATAGCATTTTGATGTAAAAGGCTTTAGACCTTTCTAAATTTTGAAGCAATGAAATTTGGTTCTTCTTCCGCTGTTTTATATGTTCTATCTTGTAATATTTCTGTGTATTTTTACCTAGATAATGCTCCACCAAAGCTAGTGCATTCCCTTTGTGAGTGACCCTAGCGGAGGTGGGGTGTTACATTTGGTATCAGAGCAGAAGGTTACTAGACTGGGCAAAAGCTTTTAAAAACCTTCTGAAATTATTTTCAAAACGTTTACAAAGAAGCATTTTTCTAAAGAAAAGTTTTGTTTTACGAAAGGCATATTCCCCAAAGCCATATGCACTATCTTTTGATTCTCTCCTTGAGTCTCTTCTCTCTTTCTTTTTCACCATAGTTTGTAGGCATGCGACACATGTCGGAGGGCAAAGTAGTGTCCAACCTCCATCTGTAGCCGCAGTAGTTTTACTTGCGACTAATCTTATTTCAAGATTTGAAGGGTTGTCGTGCGATGGAGGTAGCTTTCGAGAAACTTGTCAACAAGCTATACAAGGATAGTAAGAACGAGGATAATGAATACAAGCCTAAGGATGAGAAACTTGTTGATAAGGCGTAATCCACGAAGGAGGAAAAGGTGAAAGGGAAGAGGTCAAAGTAAAAGAATAATAAAACCCATGACAAGAAAGAACATCGTTGGTATGGTAAAAAGGGACTTGTAGCTAAGTATCATAGGACAAGGACAAGGGCAAAGAACAAGATCGTCGAGAGGGCAATTGTATGCTCTCACTACTAGCATACTTAAGAGAGGTGGTAACGTTTCTGTTAAAAGTTTAGCTTCTCTTTTCTATCATACCGTGGGAACTTTGTTTTTATACATCGCATCCTTTTAATTCTGCCTCGATAGTTGAGTCTCTGCACCTTAGTACTAGCGTAGTAGAGGATCCCATTTTTGTCTCAAATCCTGTTGGGGAATCGGCTCATTTATTCATGACTTGTTTGGATTTGAGAATGTCTATGATAAGTGTTGAGTTTAGAAGTAAAGCTTATGTTTTCGGGCTATGGGTTGATTCTAGGGATGGAGTGGTTGTCCAGAAATGGTACCATTCTCGAGTATGAAAAGAGGGTAGTTAGACGCTTGACTTGCCTTGGTAATGCCCTCGAAGTCTAGTGTAACCCTTAGGGTTCTTCCATGTTTAGTTACCTAGAATCTCTTGACACATTTATTGGTCCGCTCGAGTAATGTTCGCCACTAAGGCGGATGGTTCATCTCGCTTATGCATGAGTTATATAAAATCACCTTAGTAAGTACACTTGGCAACATGGTTGACATCTGTTTATTTGCAAGAGATAATTCTTCTACATGGAATACCCTATAAACGAGATCCGAGACTCACTAATGAATTTTGGAGAGCTTGCATGAAACCATGAGTACGCAGTTATGTTTAAGCCGAGTATACTAGAAAAAGAATAAGTGAAAGTGGAACGAGAGGTGACAGTGAAATGAGTTCCAACTCATATTTTGGAAATAGGAATTAAGAAGCTATGAAATTGTGAAGCTAAAGACGGTCCAAGCACAATGGAGTTAAGCTCAAGGAAATGCGACTTAGAAGATTGAAGACTAGACACGCGCATCATATCTCTTTTTAAGAGTATATCCTTGATCCCTCTTTTCCTGTAGAGCTTACTTGTATGCTATCTTTTAAGTATAACCTCTCGGTCCTACTCTCAATCCTATTTCTGTTGCAAACCCCATAGGGAGTATGACTTATCTGTTAGTAATAAATGTTGGGGCTTGAGGGTGACCGTTGGGTTGACTAAACTTTTTGGGTTTTATAGGATATGGGCTAGTGCTTAGGGAGTTCTTCTCCTATTCAGTATATATGTGACGTAGACTTCCAACTTTGACATTGCCTAATGGGCACAAAGTTTTTACTTGCTTCTATCATTCGGCTATATCTTTAGGTAGGAACAATTGGGTGAAACATGTGTTTGAGACATGTTATGATTGATGGTTGCAAGTGGTTGCAAGTGGTCGCAAGTGGTTTCTCGTGGTTGCATAACACACATTAGGCACTAGATCGGCTCAGACACATTTCGATATTGCATATGCATGAGTGGTTATACATGTTTATGGATGAAATTGAATGTGTTATCATGTGGATGTTGCATATGGATGGACGTTTGTGCACATATATAGTGTTTATGTGACTAGGACTATTTGCATACATGTTGGACTCATGGCACTAAACATATTTTTGCATTAAGAAGATCAATCAGGCCTGATCATTTGCATTAGATAAGGAACATATACACACACTTTCTGCATATGTTCATACAGCATTAGAAATCTCTTAAGGACAATGAATGCCTGTGATTGATGATTGAGTAGATGGATGATTACTTAGGACACATTCTTCTTAACTTGAAGATTTTGGGGATGAAATCCTTTAAGGAGGGGAGAATGTAACAACCCGTATTTTTATAACATGTTAAAACAAGAAATCAAGGCAGAATTAAATTTTAATGAATTAGGCGAAACGGGTTACGCCATTGCGTTCATCTCGAAATTTTACATGAAATAGAGTCCGAGTTTTCGAAAATCGGAGTCCGGATGAAGAAGTTATGGCCTGTACAAGTTTCAGCAGTTTTCAGGCAGCACTGGACCAGAGAGTCGACCATAGGGTCGACCTACCCACCCACCCCCCCACCCCCCAAGGTCGACCATAGGGTCGACCTACCCCCCAGGTCGAACATAGTGTCGACCTCCCCACCTTACAGGTCGACCTGGTCAGCCTGGTTTGACCCAGAACTCATTTTTGAAGCCTGAGACGTGTTTTGATGGTCCGGATCGATTCTAGGGTTAATCTAAGGCCTAAACTAGTTGCTACACCTATAAAAACACCCTTAGACCTAACCTAATTCATATGAAATCATTCTTACACTATTATGCTGTTGAACTCCCTCTTGAACCATGGCCGCCGCCTCCAAATCAAAGTACAAGCATTCAAACTCAAATCAATTCGAAGAACAAAGCTTCAACAATGGTTCAAACAATAAATCAACACAACTACAACGTTCTATGACAATTTCAGTTCCTAATTCACTAGCCATGCTCTGTAAGTGCTAGTTACTTTTATATTTAAACATTTAATTATAATATGGACATGAAATAAAGTGGAATTGGATCTAAGTATGTTTATCGATTCTGATCTATTTCTATTGCTCCTTGAATCTTCTGTTTTGGGACTTGTCTATCTTCATGTTCATGACAAGTTTATGATCTATTCAGCAGTTTTCTTGATTTGTGATGACGTTGTCATCAAGTTGTAGTATTTATGCCTATGATGATGTTTTCCTCTGATCTCATTTTTATTAAATTTCTATCTCCCCCAATTTATTTTCTTTTCATGAACCTTGGTCAATTTCAAACCTTGGCCTAAAATCGCGATTTGCGTACGATATGTATACGGGGGAATTATGGGATTATTGCCTATATGAATATGATGTAATAATTGGCAACATGAAATTGGATATTATCATTGTATTTGCAAGTTTGGGCTTGATCTGTAAATTTTGGTATAATCTTGTTATGAACAAATTTGCATAAATATTATATACATGGAATTTGGCACAAATAGGATCTATGTAATGTAACATGGGATTTGGTATATATAACATGTACGTAATTTGGCATGTAAATTAAACCACGAGTTTGGGCCTATGTAAATTAAATCAAAATATTTGGCTTACGATTGGGCATATGTAGAATTGGGGATTTGAATATAAAAGCGATTGTAAATTTGATAATTGGCATAAATATGTATTATGAACTTGGGTAGTTGGCGTGTGTTGTAATAAAAAGATTACAGTTTGGGATAACTACATCATGAATCATGATTTGGGTTTATTTGGGCATGATACATGCAATTTTGGCAAGAATTCGATATGGGTGAAATAGCATAAACTTGGCATACATGTAAATAGGCAAGAATTGGACATATGTAAACTGACTAGAATTGGGTATATATATCCATATATATATATACATTGGCATGTAATTTTGGAACTTGGGCATATGTTTATTAATATGTAAAGTTGGGAATTTGAAACATGAAAATGACTGTGTATTGGAAATTGACTTGAACACGAACATGAACATTTCTTTATGTTAAACACATGAACTGATATTGGGGTTCTGGGGGAAATACGACCATTAATGAACCTTTGACACGAGGTTAGACTCGGTTTGTGGTGTAAATCTGCCCGGAACCGCCCGACAAATCCAGTAGCCACAAAGTGTCAGTCTAATGTGGGAGGTCAAAGGTCGAATTGTAGGCGTAATGATTTATGACACGAGGTTAGACCCAGTTTGTGGTGTAAATCTGCCCGGAACAGCCCGACAAATCCAGTGGCCACAAAATGCACGGTCTAATGTGAGAGGTCATGATTCGTTCGTCATAATGAATGAATTAAGGAATACTAACCCTAATAAGACGTGGGTATGGTTAGAGGGTTAGGTGGGATGACATGGAAATTTGACATGTAAATGTGGACCTAACCGGTATGAGTTAAGAACATGTAAAACTTATGAATGTAGGCTTAACCAACATAATAGTTAATCAGACCAATGGGTGGGTTAAGTAATATCACTAGATTAATGACACTTAACCAATATAACATGACACGTGGCAGGGTTAAGTCAACTTGAACATATAGATAATACATAACCAACTTAGCACGATACGTGGGCGGGTTAAGCCATGAATTATTTGAATATACTTAACCAATTTGACACGATGATTTGGTAGGGTTAATTCATGAACCGCTTGAATATACTTAACCAATTTAACATGATGATTTGATAGGGTAAAGTCATGAACCGCTTGAATATACTTAACCAATTTGACATGATGATTTGATAGGGTTAAGTCATGAACCGCTTGAATATACTTAACCAATTAGACACGATGATTTGATAGGGTTAAGTCATGAACCGCTTGAATATACTTAACCAATTTAACACGATGATTTGATAGGGTTAAGTCATGAACCGCTTGAATATACTTAACCAACTTGACAGATGATTCGTAGGGCTAAGTCATGAACTTGAACGACAACACTTAGCCAATTTGACAAGACACGTAGGCGGGTTTAGTCACGAACTTGAATGACAACACTTAACCAACTTGACATGCTAAACTAATGGGGTTAAGTCTCGAACTTAAATGACAACACTTAACCTACTGAACGGAAACCTAGTTACGCGGTCCTTTTCAGCAGTAACCCACTAGATGTATCACGGTACCCTGGAACTAGGAAGGGTGGGGCACGATTACTGGGCTGATTGTAAGCGGCCAGAACGACGGCTGAGTTGGTGCGCCATTGTAGGTTCAGGCGGACTATGGTCGTGCACGTAGTCCGGAGTTGAAAAAGCAGACATTATGCACCAGTAGGTTTACACTGTGTGTGCTTGATTCGTGTCGGTGGTTGGCACCCTAGGGCTTGATACACCCTATGGTGGACCTAGCACAGGTGACTACATTTCGTGATTGGGCCGTATGACACAGACACATGAACGAGCTAGGACTTGTAGGGAGCCGATCGATTAATAGATCGTTACGTGGAATTCGTTAGGTAGCATAATCCCTAGTGGTCCTAGGTGGCATAAACCCTAATCGAATCTAGAAAACGTTCAATAGGTAGCATAATCCCTAGTGGTCCTAGGTGACATAAATCCTAGTTTAACACTCGATAGTTCATGATAAGGAAACCTAGCCAAAACAAGGGTGGCGGTCCAAACGATTTCAAGAATGGTGGCACTACGTTAGAGTAGTATAGAAATACGTGATGAAACCCGTACGATATACGGCAAGGGACTGTATATATACATGGAAAGGATGATACGTGTTGGGGTACTAGTACATTTGGTGCAGAGAATTTAGGAAATCAAAGGAAATAGATATCATTTTAATGGTGAAGCAGAGAAATCTTGCGATGCTTGATAGAAATCTTGCAAAATTATACTTAGTTCATCTTGAATGGGAACCTTGCAATGTTATACATGACAGAAATCCTATGACGTTATTCTTAGTTATCGTGCCTGTAGCTTATCTTGTCATCATGCTTATGTTTACTTTCAGTTTATTCATGTCATGTTATCTTTACTTGTTTTTATGCTGAAAGTCACTAGGACTTACTCAGTCTTCATGACTGACCCATTTTGTTTTGCCCCTTTTTCTTCCGTTCCCCCCCCCCAGGTTCACAGGGTGGGAATACAGCTTAGTTCGGATCTTACCAAGCTCCAAGGCTATTTCACGAAGGCTTGGAATTCTCTTGGCTATGGCTGCTTTACTGTTTTAGTTGGGGAATGATTTATGACTATGGTTTTATGCTTCTTTACTATTGCAAGACAGATTTCGATGTAATGGATTTAATAGCATTTTGATGTAAAAGGCTTTAGACCTTTCTAGATTTTGAAGCAAGAAATTTGGTTCTTCTTCCGCTATTTTATATGTTCTGTCTTGTAATATTTCTATGTATGTTTACCTAGATAATGCTCCACCAAAGCTAGTGCATTCCTTTTGTGAGTGACCTTAGCGGAGGTGGGGTGTTACAGTGAAGCAAGAAACGTTCGGAGCTGGTGAAGTATATCTTTCTAATGGAAGAGAAAAATCAGAATTTCATTGTGTAGATTTTGATTTACGTCCAAATCAAATTTTCAAATAGTCGCTATGGAATTCCTTTATAATTTATAATGATATATAAAAGGAATTTCATTATAAATCGAATATCGATTTAACCGGGATTTGAAATATCAAGTTAGAAATTTATATAGGAATATTCTGGAGCTGTATGATATTCTAGTGTGAATATATACAACAATATTTATTTATAAATATTTAATTTAATTATTTTTAAATATAATTAATATTAAAAAGGGTTATTTAGAGCTTTAAAAAAAGTCAGTTTTGCTAACAACCTCCGTTTTCGACGAAACTAATTTTGTTGGATTCGCAATATTAAATTATTGCTAGATTCCAATTTTCGTGATTTTTGAAGTTAGTATGTGGTCGTATGGATTTTTAATGTGAAAAACAGTTAGTATTTTGACGGTTAAAAATATGTTGTGTGAGCAAACGGAGTCGAAATTCGACGAAACAAGTTTCTTTGGGTCAATAATGTCGAACTAAATGTGCGTGTCTATTTTCGTGATTTTTGGGTATCGTATGTGATCATACGGATTTTTAGAAGTCCAATACAAATAGCGATAGCTTATTATATTGAAAATATTCGAATAAAAATATATTAAAACTTCTCTATAAATACCTACCCTCTATATACCTAATTCTTCCTCTCCACAGTCAAACGAAATTCAAGGCGTCATACTTCTTTCTCCAGAAAACATCCTTGAGTTCTAAAATCAATATAAATTCATAGAAAATTCCTTATATCCTCAAACAAGGATATTTGAACTTCTTACAGCTTCCTCTTCATTTCTATACAACCAACGGTGAAGTCGACGCTAGTTTTTACACGCTGATTTCTTACAGCGTATACTAGGGTTCCATCTTTGAGGTAAATGGTGCATTCGTTCGCGATGTAGAGTGGATATTTGGGATCTTTGTGTAAAAGGGAAAGTTGTGGCAAACTTTTGAGGGGATCGACATTGTTTTCTGTCGCAAGTGTTCATAGAGGAGGCCGAAGTTGCGTTCTGGAAGATTGTTCGAGTTGCATATTTTTGATATGAGTAGAAGGATATTTTCACGAGGATGAGAAGGGTGTAATCCATTTGTTGATTTATAGAAAGGAGGAGGAGAACGAGAAGCAAGAAGGGGTGGAAATGGACATGTTCTTTGCGGTTGATGTTTATTGGAGAAGGCTAGGAGCACGGGTGAAGATGGATGAGCGGGTATGGGTAATTATGAAGGGGTATGGGCCTAGTTATAAGGTTAAGCCCAATTTCAATTAAAAGGAAATTAAATTTATTTTAATTTATAATGTAAAAACTTATATAAGGTATAACTTCATCATACGTGATCAGAATTGGGTAAAAGAAGATCCGCTAGGATCGTATGGACGGTGGCTTCACAAACGGAACTGACTAGGAGTGAATTAGAGCTCGTTACAATTTATAGTGAAATAAATTGTCAGAATCAAAGCAACGACAGTTATTCATTATTTAACGATAACCGTCCAATATGAGTAAAACTCACCAACTCTACCAATTCATATTTTTATAACGTATTTTTAGAACTGATAGATGATGGTTGATTCTGTGTGTTGACTGCTGGGTTGAACTGCTAATTGATTGGTTAAAATTAAAGATAACGATATATATATATATATATCGTTAATCAAATATTGATTCTGTTTATCAGAATATTTCATATAGAAATGAAAAT
Source organism: Allium sativum (assembly GCA_030737875.1). Classification (NCBI taxonomy): domain Eukaryota; kingdom Viridiplantae; phylum Streptophyta; class Magnoliopsida; order Asparagales; family Amaryllidaceae; genus Allium; species Allium sativum. Next base: position 459,287,057 of record CM060910.1, read on the forward strand.
GATGTGAATTATATTGCGTAACATCTGTGGATGCAGGGAAACAGATTGGAGGGATCCAACTGGATTCCTCAATATTTATGACACCGTACTTTTCAAATATTGTAATATATGATGTGATATATAATCTGTGTAGATTACGTGTGTTGAATGATATCGATCATTGTTATTTGGTATTTTAAATACCATAAGAAATACTGAAATGTATAAAGGAAATTTTCAATGTATATATTGAAAATAAACTATTTATAAAATCAAAAGATTTTATAAAAGGAGATATTTGTAGAACATTTACAAATAGAATTGAAAAGGATATATTTGTAAAACATTTACAAATAGAATTGAAAAGGAGATATTTGTAAAACATTTACAAATAGAATTGAAAAGGAGATATTTGTAAAACATTTACAAATAGAATTGAAAAAGGAGATGTTTGTAAAACATTTACAAATAGAATTGAAAAGGGAATATTTATTTGTTAAATAAATAGAATTGAAAAGGGAATATTTATTTGTTAAATAAATAGAATTGAAAAGGAAATATTTGTTGAACAAATAAGAAAGATAAAAGTAAATATTTATCTAGAAAATAAATAAAGTTATACAAAGGAAATATTTATAAAGTTATAAAAAGAAATATTTATATGAAATAAATATAAAGAAATAGAAAAGGAAATATTTGTAAACAAATAGAAAAGGAAATATTTGTAAAACAAATAGAAAAGGAAATATTTGTAATCGAATAGAATTAGTTGAAAAGAGAGCTATCAAATATAATTTATTTGAATAAGAGTTAGTTGATTAGAGTTAATCAATTAGAGTTAATCAGTTAGAGTTAATCAATTAGTGTTAATCGATTAGAGTTAATCGAGTTAGAATTAATCGATTAGAGCTAATCAGTTAGAGTTAATCGATTAGAGTTAATCGAGTTAGAATTAATCGATTAGAGTTAATCGAGTTAGAGTTAAATTGAAAGGAGTTAATCAGATTAGAGTTAATCAAGTTAGAATTAATCGATTAGAGTTAATCGAGTTAGAGTTAATTGAAAGGAGTTAATCGAATTAGAGTTAATCAAATTAGAGTTAATCGATTAGAGTTAATCGAGTTAGAGTTAATTGAATAGAGTTAATTGAACAAGAGTTAGTCGAATAGAGTTAGTCGAATTAGAGTTGGTTGGAATAGAGTCAAAGGAATTAATCGAATATAGTTTAGTCGAAAGGAATTAATCGAATATTGGTTATTCGAAAAGAGTTATCGAATATTGGTTATTCGAAGAGAGTTATCGAATATTGGTTATTCGAAGAGAGTTATCGAGTACTGGCTATTCGAAGAGAGTTATCGAGTACTGGCTATTCGAAAGAGAGTTAATCGAATATTGGTTATTCAAAGAGAGTTATCGAATATTGGTTATTCGAAAGAGAGTTAATCGAATATTGGTTATTCGAAAAAGAGTTAATCGAATATTAGTTATTCGAATAAGAGTTAGTCAAATATTAGTTAATCTAATAAGAGTTAGTCGAATATTAGTTAATCAAATAAGAGTTAATCAAATAGAGTTTATTCGAATAGAGTTAAAGGAGTTATCGAATATTGTTTATTCGAAAGGAGTTAATCGAATATAGTTTATTCGAAAGGAGTTAAGTGATAAGATTTAATGAATCGAGTTAAAGTTAATGGAGTTAGGGTTAATTGATTTGAGTTAATCAAGTTATATTTTGAAGTAAGATATTTCGGAAGTAGGAATTATAACGCTATAGTTATAATCAATGTTTCAATAAAGAAGTGGATTCATAAATAGAATCCGAGAGTTACGTAAGGAAGTTTGTTAAAGATTTAAAGGTGAACTTCGTCTATTTTGAGGTTAGAAATGTTGTTCAGTTAAGATCTGAGAGGTAGTTATACCCCAACTTGATTGGCTTCGTTTTTAACTAAGGAATGGTTAAGGTTCAATTGTGACGGTTGGTTAAGTGAAATTAGTTAATCAGTGTAATGGGTTGAGTTGGCATAGCAATGTTTTATTTAAACATCTGTTTAAATCAAATGAATGAGTTTTGGAAACATTTTCCAAATATAATCAGAGATATTTTCTAATAATAGAAAATGAAATGTTTGATGATAAAGGATACTAGAAGGACAGTAATACGTGAAATAAGAAATGGAAATGTTTTCCAATAGTTAATGCGTATATTTTCTAAATGTAGAAAATAAGAAATGTTGAATATATGGAAACAAGAAATGAATAAATCAATGAACGAAAGAGATAATGAAATGACCCGAACTTCCCCGTGAAGGAAAGCCCAGATAGAATTGAGGACAAGACGCATTTGAACGCAAACAGAAGAACATTTCATTGTATATTACAACAATTCCATCAAAATACAAGAATATACAAAGTATGAATAAATATTACACAGAAAATATCAGTGGTTTAATTTACATTTAAATACATCATAGAGGAAAAATAATACAATACACAACTGAAAGTAATACACGGATACAGAGCTTTCCGAGCATCGTTCTAGCTGTAAATCAGGATCCTGTGAATATAAATCTGCAAAAGCAAAACTACTAGCTGCCCGTGTGGAAAATAGGGGCACCCAGAGTTTAGGTTAAAACACTAAACTCCAGGTCAGTCATGTGACTGGTGAGAACTAAAACAGTTATTTAAATCATTACTTTAAAAGAGAGTAATTCAAGGGACCACGCCGTATAACACGGAACGGGTTTCCTCCCAAGAATATCAGTGCATATAATAAAACAACGCAATGCTTTTTGGAAAAATGAAGCTATTATAAGACCCAGGTCCCATCACACAATGCAACGCAAGCCAGAGTATAGGGTTTTCCCTTATAATAGCCAAACATGCTTGGTACGTTTAAAACAAATCATTTGATACTATTATAAGTGTATAGTGTCAAAACATTTCAATCATAAATATCAATCATAGACGACATGGGTACCATATATCATGTCGCCATACTAGGCTCTACAAATAAAACCAAAATATCTCGTATTGGAAATTGGATTTCCGTCATGAGTCGAGGCAAGGGGCAAGCTCCTCTCCGCTTCGAGACTGCAACAACCCGGAATTTGGGGCCAATGCGACCAAAATGATGTTTTAAAATGTATAACAAATAAAAATGTAAAAGTCCCTTATTCTTTTTATTTACATATAAAATGTAAATCTCTTTTTATTCTTTCCTATTTACATTGAAAATGTCTTTTTATTTTTACATTGAAAAATGAAAGCTTCTCTATTTATTTTCATTACATAAGAGAACCCAATTAAAAAGTTAATTCATCTTTCTATGTAATATTTGTATTGCAAAATGCAATTAAAAAGGTGAACTTTATTTTTAATGTAAACATCTTTTCTAGTGTCAACATTCTTAATATAGATATATTTTCTAATGCCAATATTTGATTCATTTCAACTATATTAACATAACGATGAAATTTTGTTCATGTCAACTATATAAACATGACGATGAAATTTTGGTGTCATTACAACTAATTTAACATACGATGAATTTTTGTGCATTACAATAATGGAAACATATGATTGGTTGTAAAATTTCTATGAATCAAAATAAAAGATCCCACCTTTATTCATTTTATAGGGTAAAATATCAAATCTTTATTCATTATATAAACCCAACTTCTTTAGTTTATAAGTCAAAATAAAAGATCAAATCTTTATTTTTATTTATTAAAACAAAATGAAAGGCTCCACTTTGTATTGGTTTGAAATAAAATATAAGTAAGTTCTAATCTTTTGTCTTTGAAAACAAATTAATGTTGAATCTTTTGTTTTTGATTTACGAATAAAACAAAGTTTTAGTCTTTTGTTTTGATTAACAGGATATTGTTTTTCAAAAACAAAATAAAAGAAAGTTTGATCTTTTGTTTTTCAAAAGCAAAATGAATTTAATGAATTTAAATTTTGTTTTATAACTTGTTGATTATGACAAATTCAATTTTTCAGAAAAATATTCTATAAGTTAATTAGTGGAATTCATGATGTTATTCATGAAATTTTACAATCTTGACAAATTTCCTTTTAAATTAATATATTTTGGAAGGTATCTAATTAATACTATAAATTCTCATATGTTTCTTCATTTAACATTGTATATGATTTGTTTAAATGCATGCCTTTTAGTTCTTTATAAATAACCATATACACATTAAACGTAAATCAATCAACCAACCTTCCTTAGTTATTTTTCTTGGTTTTGATAAATACACATCAATCATAATTACTGGTCATTAATTCCAAAATAGACGTTCTCTTGCCAATCCTTAATTTTTTTACACATTGGCCAGTATTAAAGTCCACGAATTACGCCTACTCAATTCCTTTACAAATACCATATTAGAAATGTTGAATACAAATTATTTTAACTAAATATGTAATTAATGTACATAAGCCTTAGTCCTATAATTATTACATTGTTTATTCATTAATAGGAATACCGTTGTAAATTTCGCTATTTACATATTTCTAAATTTTAATTATTATTTGTCAGTTTCCAAACTATAATATTCCTTTTTATATTTTAGTTTATTTGAGCTATCCTTGTAAAAAGATTATCATTATATTTCTTTCATAAATTAACCAAAAATAAGGTTTCTACTTTGTTTGAGATTTCAATAAATTGAATAACTTATGGAATTTGCATGAAATTGTTTTAAATAAATTAAAACCCCAAAGTCTCATTTTAAGCGTACTAGGGTAACTTTACTCACACTACAATTATAAATTTTGGAGCATCTACACAACAATATGGACATTCTATAAATAAATACATGAGACTGATTTCAAATGTTCAAATCTATTGTATATATTATTCTTGTTTTATTCATATCATAAAATCTTTAATTGCTTTTACTTAGATAATGCTAATCTCCAAGCCATAGCCGCCATTCCTCTCTTCTTCCTTCCTCCAACCAATTCTCTTCTTCTCCTCACTTAAATTATTTTTCCTATCTATTAGCTCCACTTACCTCCCTTCGCCCATTGCAAATTCAAGAAAAAGGAAAATCAATCAAATATCTACGAGTTAGAGTGCAAAAACACGGTGAGGTGTAGAGGCGACGGCGGACGAACTTGCAAGACGGCGATGGGTTCCAATGAACAACGTACTACAGAACGATGAGGAAGATGATTAGCTAAGTAATTAATCATTTGTAATCCAATTTTGTAATTAAAGTTTCAAAATATAATAACTTCGTCATATCAAAACAGAATTCAACGATTCTCGTTGCGTTGGAACCGTATTTCAGAGTTCTACGAGATGGAGCTGTCTAGAGTTGAAACATAGAAGATCCAATAGTGACCAAATTTCAGATCCGAAATAAGAATGAGGTGAGAATTCTATTTTAAAATAGAAAAAAATTAATTCTTTATTTTATTTTGAAATTTATATTCATTCATGTGGTGTTATGTACATATGCATTGAAATGTTGATTTTGTTGTATTGCGATGGAATTGTGTAATGTATGAGATCAGATCTATTTGGTTGAAATGAATTTATTTGACTAAGTGGTGTAGATCTAGAATTTGCATACAATAAAATATATGTTTTATTTGTATGTATGAAAATGAAAATGTTCGTAATATTAACAAATTCATGTTAGAATCATGTTATCATAAAAGTTCCATTTTTATATTAAAATAAAATTAACAAATTTATGGTTGAAATCATGTTATCATAAAAAGTTACATTTTTATGTTAAACTAGAAAGAACACATTTTATGTACAAATGTTTGCATGATGAAAAATCTCATGTTTATGTTAGCATATAAAAGAACGTATTTGTAGCATCAATGTGTTTCAACTAAAAAACACCGTTTTTGTTAAAATGTTCATTTAGAATAGAAAACACATTTTTGTTAAAATGTTATGTAAGAATAAAAATATCGTTTGTATTATAAAATGAAATGTTAGACAAACATAACATGTTTAGTTAGAATATTTTTGGTGTAAACAAAAATCACAATTTTAGTTAGGATATTTTGGTGTTGACAAAATTTACATTTAGTTTAAAAATGTCACATTGGTATAAAATTGGCATTTTAGTTTTAAAATGTTAACATTTGGGAAGAACACCTTTTTATGTATAAAATGTTAGAATAGGATAAGAGTACATTTTATGTATAAAATATTAAAATAGAATAAAAGGTACCTTTTTATTTGTAATTGTCATATTGGATTTAAAACAAAATTATCAATTTGTTTATTAGATTGATAAAATTTACATTTGTGTTCATTTAGAATTGTCTAAATAAAATGCCACATATGTTTATTTAGAATGGTTTAAATAGAATTGTCATTGATTTTTATCTTAGAATAAAATCACATTTTTAGTTATGAATGCACATTAGAAATAAAGAAGCACATTTTGTTAGAAATGTACATTTTTGTTATAAAATGTTAAACTAGAATAAATGTACATTTTTGTTACAAAATGTTAAACTAGAATAAATGTACATTTTTGTTATAAAATGTTAAACTAGAATAAATGTACATTTTTGTTATAAAATGTTAAACTAGAACAAATGTACATTTTCGTTATAAAGCGTTAGAACTAGAATAAAAGAACATTTTTGTCATAAACGTTAGAATTAGAATAAAAGAACACTTTTGTCAAAATGCTTAGTTAGAATTAAAACATCGTCTTTGTTAAAAGTGTTTATTTAGAAATAAGTTAGTCATGTTTGTCAAGATTAGTATTAATGTAACGACCCGACTTTTCGACCCTCGAATGACGACACTAATACATCCACGGTATTCACGTGCCGAGCACCCAAGTGTCGGAAAGACGAAAAGTTAGGGTGAAATAAAATAAAAAGAAAATAGACTAAGGAAGAAGAGGACACAATATCAGAATCTCACAACGGAACGATAACATATAATATAAAGAATGATCTTTACAAAATAAACTGTATGTTTACAACTATCAGAGAAGACCAACCTATCATCAACTTGAACAGTCATAACAACATGTCCTCATCACTGTTGATGTACAACATATAATGCAGCGGATATAAAAAGTACGGTAAGTTGAACTCCAACTCTCTTCCAGAAGCTCCAAAGCATCCAAAGTAAAACCTGCTATACTCAGTCTACTCGAAGGAATACGTGAGGGTTTTAGGGAAAACAGAAACTAAGCGTCAGACATCAGTCTGGTATGAGAAACTCAAGATACATATTGCATGTAACAACACTGAGGGAACTGTGCAGATTACCGCTCCAGTTTTCCCCTCAATTGAAACCAACCATTTATTATGAGAAGTATAGTTGTATTATAAATAATGTCTAGGGTGTAGAATATAAATAAATTCACATAGAAGGAATGGTTACATTGGTTACATTCAACAACTATTAAGTGTACAAAAAAAACCGATAAGGCACGTTCGCATATTGGATTTTCCATCGGAGATCTCTCAATACAGATCCAAACTCCATGCACAAGGGTCAGAAAGTACCTCCGAGCGTCGCATATCTCTAGATAAAATATACCATAAGGTAAACACAACTGGCCCACGCACGAAAACACCGGAGTGCACCACGTGGAACCAAATATACCCAACTCCCGCGCGCAACTTCAAAGAGCTCCCGCAACGATTCGATAATAAGCATACACTAGATATGGAGTCAATATATCCTGCCGTAGGTTAGCAAAACCCCAAATTGTGCTCCTACTCTGTTTTTAGCCATTTCCGATGTCGAGGTTTCGTTCAGCATCGTTCACATGAATCTTCACCACTCGAACAGAACAAGAATTCCCAGTTGGAATCCCACAGCTCAATAGATCTTGGAATCACACATAGACTCCTTCACAGATCTCGGAATCATACATGGATTCCAATACATCAACAGATCTTGGAATCACACATAGATTCTTTCATAGATCTTAGAATCACTATATGTGTTCGAGCATCTCAATAGATCTCGAATCGCCATATAGCCTTCACTTCCCAGCCGCTTCCAAAACATAGAACCCGTATACTAGTTTTGAAGTGGTTTTCGATAAGTAGAACACTTACCAATCCCGGTCTCCTCAAAACTAGTAGCTAGATTTAAGGTCAAGTTCTATAGTCAATTAACTGAATACAATTCACACAATAGACGATTGTATATGGAAAACAGCCTCGCTTAATTTCCATAACAATTGAATAAACATCCAAGGCACTATCAAGGTTACAAAGCGTGTTAAACAATCAAATCACTATCAAGTCACATAGCATGATAAACAGTTGAAGCACGGTTAACTCATATAAACGGCTTCTAATTCCATTCCCATTTAATTAACCTTTCATTAATTAAAACTTCTGTTATTAGTAAAACTCCTTTTATCTAATAAAACTTCATTTGTCAAATACGACTTCGCTTATTAATCAATAACTCATACTCGATTAATATTCCTTTATTAGTATAACTTCTTTTAACTAATAAAACTTCATTTGTCTAACTAGACTTCCTTATTAATCAATAACTCATACTCGATTAATATTCCTTTACTAGTAAACTTCTTTTATCTAATAAAACTTCATTTGTCTAACAAGACTTTGCTTATTAATCAAGTATGAGTTATTGATTAATAAGGAAGTCTAGTTAGACAAATGAAGTTTTATTAGTTAAAAGAAGTTATACTAATAAAGGAATATTAATCGAGTATGAGTTATTGATTAATAAGCGAAGTCGTATTTGACAAATGAAGTTTTATTAGATAAAAGGAGTTTTACTAATAACAGAAGTTTTAATTAATGAAAGGTTAATTAAACGGGAATGGGATTAGAAGCCGTTTATATGAGTTAACCGTGCTTCAACTGTTTATCATGCTATGTGACTTGATAGTGATTTGATTGTTTAACACGCTTTGTAACCTTGATAGTGCCTTGGATGTTTATTCAATTGTTATGGAAATTAAGCGAGGTTGTTTTCCATATACAATCGTCTATTGTGTGAATTGTAGTCAGTTAATTGACTATAGAACTTGACCTTAAATCTAGCGACTAGTTTTGAGGAGACCGGGATTGGTAAGTGTTCTACTTATTGAAAACCACTTCAAAACTAGTATACGGGTTCTATGTTTTGGAAGCGGCTGGGAAGTGAAGGCTATATGGCGATTCGAGATCTATTGAGATGCTCGAACACATATAGTGATTCTAAGATCTATGAAAGAATCTATGTGTGATTCCAAGATCTGTTGATGTATTGGAATCCATGTATGATTCCGAGATCTGTGAAGGAGTCTATGTGTGATTCCAAGATCTATTGAGCTGTGGGATTCCAACTGGGAATTCTTGTTCTGTTCGAGTGGTGAAGATTCATGTGAACGATGCTGAACGAAACCTCGACATCGGAAATGGCTAAAAACAAAGTAGGAGCACAATCTGGGGTTTTGCTAACCTACGGCAGGATATATTGACTCCATATCTAGTGTATGCTTATTATCGAATCGTTGCGGGAGCTCTTTGAAGTTGCGCGCGGGAGTTGGGTATATTTGGTTCCACGTGGTGCACTCCGGTGTTTTCGTGCGTGGGCCAGTTGTGTTTACCTTATGGTATATTTTATCTAGAGATATGCGACGCTCGGAGGTACTTTCTGACCCTTGTGCATGGAGTTTGGATCTGTATTGAGAGATCTCCGATGGAAAATCCAATATGCGAACGTGCCTTATCGGTTTTTTTGTACACTTAATAGTTGTTGAATGTAACCAATGTAACCATTCCTTCTATGTGAATTTATTTATATTCTACACCCTAGACATTATTTATAATACAGCCATACTTCTCATAATAAATGGTTGGTTTCAATTGAGGGGAAAACCGGAGCGGTAATCTGCACAGTTCCCTCACTGTTGTTACATGCAATATGTATCTTGAGTTTCTCATACCAGACTGATGTCTGACGCTTAGTTTCTGTTTTCCCTAAAACCCTCACGTATTCCTTCGAGTAGACTGAGTATAGCAGGTTTTACTTTGGATGCTTTGGAGCTTCTGGAAGAGAGTTGGAGTTCAACTTACCGTACTTTTTATATCCGCTGCATTATATGTTGTACATCAACAGTGATGAGGACATGTTGTTATGACTGTTCAAGTTGATGATAGGTTGGTCTTCTCTGATAGTTGTAAACATACAGTTTATTTTGTAAAGATCATTCTTTATATTATATGTTATCGTTCCGTTGTGAGATTCTGATATTGTGTCCTCTTCTTCCTTAGTCTATTTTCTTTTTATTTTATTTCACCCTAACTTTTCGTCTTTCCGACACTTGGGTGCTCGGCACGTGAATACCGTGGATGTATTAGTGTCGACATTCGAGGGTCGAAAAGTCGGGTCGTTACAATTAACATATAAATTTGCCCATTTTGGTAAATCTAGTATTAACATATAAATTGTCATTTTTGTTAAATTCAGAATTGATATACAAAAATTACCTTTTTTATAAATAGAAGTTATAAATGAATTTGTTTGTCATTAAGAACGATATTTATGTTAGAATTAAAAGAACATTTATGTTAGAAATAAACATTTATGTTGGAATTCAACAAAATATGTTACACTGCCATTTACAAGTTCCCTGACTTGTTTATGTTGATTGGAACGATAATTTTTGCACATCGCCCAAGTGCACAAATAATTTATTTAATTATTTGTTATGTGTTATGTGTTGGTTGAAAACCCCACACGGGTCTTGGGATGATATTCACACATCTCCCTTGTGATTAGTTATAAGCGTTATTTATTTGACGCTTATATAGTATATGATGCACTTTGGATGTTGTGGATGGTTTTAATGATATTTATCATTAGTATAATATTCATGCGGTGTGCGAAGTCCATATAATTACAATTATATGGTAATTGATTGGGCCTCCTTCCAATTTAGAAAATGAAATATGTTTTAAAATCAAAATTATTCTTTTTTTTTGTTATGGTACATTTCTATATGAAAGAAACATATTTATATAAAAGAAATATGTTTATGAAACAGTACATATTTATACAAAAGTACCTTTCATATAAAAAGAGGTTACATTAAAATGATTGGGTTTTACTGTTCCAATAGTAAAATTGGAATATATGAAGAGCACTTTTAGTATGAGGATTATTTTAATAAAGAACGTTTAAAATAATTTTCAGTAAAATATTTATAATTATAATAAAAAAATTATAATTGTACTTGGACACGAGGTTAGGTTACATTTGTGGTGGAAGTCTGCCCGGACCCAACCGGCATATCCAGCAGCCACAAATATTGGGCCTAATGTGAGGTGTCCAAGTGCGCAAATACGAAACGGGCCATGTCACGAGGTTAAGCCCAACTTGTGGAATAAGTCTGCCCGGAACCAACCGGCCTATCCAGCATCCACAAGTCGCAGGTTTAATGTGGGAGGTCTGGCCCAGTATAAAATATAAATGAATAAGATAAGGAATTGGGCTATTTAATCTGTTTTAAATAGCAATGTCATTTTAACCCGAACGTGCTTATCGATTTATTTATCCATTTTATAATGAATATTAAAAGAGCTAATTTCAAAATTTATATTTTGGAAATAATATTATTTCAATATGGTAATAGGTAGAACATTCAATTTGGATTTAAAATTTAAATAAAGTTGGAATCGTTTTATAATCACTTTATAATTGTTTTATAAAATTATTAAAAATATGGAAAAATTATGTAAATTCATAATAAATGATTTAGGAAGTTTTTGGATGAAAAATTCCATATCTGAAAATATAAAAATATATTTTTATCTAAATGAACTAGTTATTAACTAGAATAATAAATTGGATTTGTAATGGTTTTATTATAATCAACTTTTCCGATGTATGAATTAAGGTGAAATGGGATTTTGGTTTGTCGTGAATAGTGTCTTAAATAACACTATTCTTAAACCCAGTAGAAAAGAATAAATCTTTTAATTAAGATTATCTGAGTTTCCAATTATGTTTAATAATTGGAATAAAACGAAATGTGGATTGGGTTTATTGTGAATAGTGGTTTTAAATGACACTTATTCTTTAACCCAATTGATAGTGAAATATGATTTGGAAATTTATAAATCTTTTATTAAGATTTAATTGGAATTATTTTCCAAAGTAAAGTTTTCCAATTTAATATATTAAATTGGAAATGAATGGAATTCGATTTAATAAAAATCGAGATAAGCTTCTGTAAAAGAAGACTGATACTACATATGGAATTTCAGAGGCTTTGCCGTTATTCCATTTATATTATTGGTCGGATACAGAAATTTATATCGAATTTATATTAATCAGATTTCTGTGAAAATTCCATATTTAATGGAAAGGGTTTTTGGGTTTATCGTGAACAATGTTTTAAACGATATTAGTTCTTTAACCCAGTTAAAGTTAAGATTAATTTCTTAATTTGAATAATCATTTAACAATGATTTTTGAGATGAAAACAAAAATTAGAGTTTTAATAATATGAATATATTATTAAAAGAATATTCTGAATTGGAATGAGGCGTTGAATGTGTTTTATTTAGCACTTATTATTTATTAGAATACGCGAGTTATTCGGAAAGACCGGGTTCAACCCATTCCGAATAATCACTACGGCGATGAAGATCCGAAGATGAAGACAGTGTTTGAAGACCGACGATCTTCACATCGAATGGATGTGTTGCTACTTAGACCCATGATGGGAGTAGCTACCTTGAAGGGGCTTCAGTGGTGGCCGTCCGGACTATTGTTGATTGTTCGGATTTGGTTTTCGCTCAGACCCAGAGCATAAGCTAGTAAATGGATGCGTGTCTGACATTGGATTTCGTTCCATGTGAATTACATCGATTTCTGTTAATGTATGTCTGTTTGGTGGTGGAGGATTTATTCTCTACTTAACACCCTGGTATATATTAATAGTGATTGATCGCATGGCGTGAATTGCCAATGTGGCACGCCAAGATGCAAATGATCAAGGCTTTTGTTGAAAAGCAGGGCCTTGTGGGATGATCAAAGCATAGCCTATTACGGCATTGCTTTGTGTATATCGTGACTTCGCGAGCCTCACACCCCGGTATGAGTTAAAAACGGGATATGGACCGTAGGGAGTGCACATGTTTCTTTCTAGCTAGGGGTAGAGTTAGTGCTTTAACACGGCCTGGCATTTTACTTATGTGGATGATGGATTTTGAGGCGCCTCGGATTTTTATAGGCCGATATTGGTCATATTATAGGTTCAAAGGAACCGGGAAACGTGTGTTCAGGCATAACCAATCCACTGCCAATAGGCGGGGACCGGCCCTACCGCTCCAAGGGTTCACTGCGGGGGATCCTGAGGCATTTGCTAGAGTGTCTCGAATCAGAGAGGAGCTTTCCCCTAGCCTCGACTCATGATGGAAATCCAATTTCCAATACGACCTTGCGGTTTTGATTTTAGAACTAGTATGGCGACATAGTAGGATGGGGTACTATGCCGTCTATGATTAATACATTATGATTGAAATTGTTTTTGAAATATATATACCCATACATATACACACTAATATTAAATCTGTTTTATCGTATCAAGCATCTTTTGACCATTATAAGGTAAAACCCTATTCTCCGGTTTGCGTTGCATTGTGTGATGGGACTTGGGTCTTATAATGGTTTCATTTTTTCTAAAAAGCATTGCGTTGTTTAACGATTTACTTTATTTTATGCACTGGCAATCCAATGGAGTAAACCCGTTCCGCGTTAGCGGCGTGGTCCTGTGATTAGCCTTATTATTAGATAAGTTAAGTTAAGATTTCTCATACCAGTCCCATGACTGACTTGTAGTTTGTTTCACTGGCAAACTCGGGTGCCCTTATTTTCCACATGGGCAGTCGAGTAGCTTTTGCAGATCTATTTACAGGATCCTGGTTTACAACTGAAGCGGTATTCGGAAAGCTCTGTATCCGTGTATTCCTTTCGGTTGTATATTGTATTATTTTTCCGCTGCCATTTAAATGTAATTTAAATCTCTAATATTGTATTTCCAATGTATATTATTCTTTCGTACTCTGTTATATTCTTGTACTCTGATGTAATTGTTGTAATCAGCAATAAAATGTTCTTCAGTTTGTGTTCTACTGTGTATCATTCTCAAGGCAATCTAGGCTTCCTTTACGGGGAAGTTTGGGTCGTTTCAGTTGGTATCAAAGCCAGGTTTACAGAGCTTGAGAACAAGACACATTAGAACCGAACGAAAGAATTCATCAGAGTTTGGATTAGTAATATCCAATAAGAATAACTCGTTAGAGATAGGATCAGTAGTATCCTAGAACGAGTGTGAAGAGTATTATTTTCTTTAAAATAAAAATAAAGACAAATTTAGTTTTGAAAATTTTATCTTGAAAGACGTATTTGAGTATATTATAATGTGGACAATCGAGTATATAAAGATTTCGAATATACGAGTAATTAACGGATATTCGAAGTTTTAATATACTGGATAGATATGGAATCACACTCTAGTCGCCCGGATATAATTCTGGTGATAGGTCGACCATTACCAGTATTTTTGTTCGAGTATCGAAAGTGGGATTTCTATATATTTCCATTGACTGGTATGAGAAGCAAAACTTAGTTAGGACACATTGCTGTGATTTGCACTAAAAATATGATTTTTGACTATATATATAAAAGTTATATATATTCGAAAAGTTAATCACCTAATTGATTGCTGGTTGTGATGTTTGATTATTGGATTGACTAATAAAATTATTGGAAACAATAAATAAAAATTTAGTTAAGTTAGTTAATTAAACAACTTTTAGCTACGTTCCTTTTCGAGGACGAAAAGATTTTAAGTGGGGGAGACTGTAACAACCCGGAATTTGGGGCCAATGCGACCAAAATGATGTTTTAAAATGTATAACAAATAAAAATGTAAAAGTCCCTTATTCTTTTTATTTACATATAAAATGTAAATCTCTTTTTATTCTTTCCTATTTACATTGAAAATGTCTTTTTATTTTTACATTGAAAAATGAAAGCTTCTCTATTTATTTTCATTACATAAGAGAACCCAATTAAAAAGTTAATTCATCTTTCTATGTAATATTTGTATTGCAAAATGCAATTAAAAAGGTGAACTTTATTTCTAATGTAAACATCTTTTCTAGTGTCAACATTCTTAATATAGATATATTTTCTAATGCCAATATTTGATTCATTTCAACTATATTAACATAACGATGAAATTTTGTTCATGTCAACTATATAAACATGACGATGAAATTTTGGTGTCATTACAACTAATTTAACATACGATGAATTTTTGTGCATTACAACAATGGAAACATATGATTGGTTGTAAAATTTCTATGAATCAAAATAAAAGATCCCACCTTTGATCATTTTATAGGGTAAAATATCAAATCTTTATTCATTATATAAACCCAACTTCTTTTATTTTATAAGTCAAAATAAAAGATCAAATCTTTATTTTTTTTATTAAAACAAAATGAAAGGCTCCACTTTGTATTGATTTGAAATAAAATATAAGTAAGTTCTAATCTTTTGTCTTTGAAAACAAATTAAAGTTGAATCTTTTGTTTTTGATTTACGAATAAAACAAAGTTTTAGTCTTTTGTTTTGATTAACAGGATATTGTTTTTCAAAAACAAAATAAAAGAAAGTTTGATCTTTTGTTTTTCAAAAGCAAAATGAATTTAATGAATTTAAATTTTGTTTTATAACTTCTTCATTATGACAAATTCAAATTTTCAGAAAAATATTCTATAAGTTAATTAGTGGAATTCATGATGTTATTCATGAAATTTTACAATCTTGACAAATTTCCTTTTAAATTAATATATTTTGGAAGGTATCTAATTAATACTATAAATTCTCATAAGTTTCTTCATTTAACATTGTATATGATTTGTTTAAATGCATGCCTTTTAGTTCTTTATAAATAACCATATACACATTAAACCTAAATCAATCAACCAACCTTCCTTAGTTCTTTTTCTTGGTTTTGATAAATACACATCAATCATAATTACTGGTCATTAATTCAAAATAGACGTTCTCTTACCAATCCTTAATTTTTTTACACATTGGCCAGTATTAAAGTCCACGAATTATGCCTACTCAATTCCTTTACAAATACCATATTAGAAATGTTGATTACAAATTATTTTAACTAAATATGTAATTAATGTACATAAGTCTTAGTCCTATAATTATTACATTGTTTATTCATTAATAGGAATACCGTTGTAAATTTCCCTATTTACATATTTCTAAATTTTAATTATTATTTGTCAGTTTCCAAACTATAATATTCCTTTTTATATTTTAGTTTATTTGAGCTATCCTTGTAAAAAGATTATCATTATATTTCTTTCATAAATTAACCAAAAATAAGGTTTCTACTTTGTTTGAGATTTCAATAAATTGAATAACTTATGAAATTTGCATGAAATTGTTTTAAATAAATTAAAACCCCATAGTCCCATTTTAAGCGTACTAGGGTAACTTTACTCACACTACAATTATAAATTTTGGAGCATCTAAACAATAATATGGACATTCTTTAAATAAATACATGAGACTGATTTCAAATGTTCAAATCTATTGTATATATTATTCTTGTTTTATTCATATCATAAAATCTTTAATTGCTTTTACTTAGATAATGCTAATCTCCAAACCATAGCCGCCATTCCTCTCTTCTTCGTTCCTCCAACCAATTCTCTTCTTCTCCTCACTTAAATTATTTTTCCTATCTATTAGCTCCACTTACCTCCCTGCGCCCATTGCAAATTCAAGAAAAAGGAAAATCAATCAAATATCTACGAGTTAGAGTGCAAAAACACGGTGAGGTGTAGAGGCGACGGCGGACGAACTTGCAAGACGGCGATGGGTTCCAATGAACAACGTACTACAGAACGATGAGGAAGATGATTAGCTAAGTAATTAATCATTTGTAATCCAATTTTGTAATTAAAGTTTCAAAATATAATAACTTCATCATATCAAAACAGAATTCAACGATTCTCGTTGCGTTGGAACCGTATTTCAGAGTTCTACGAGATGGAGCTGTCTAGAGTTGAAACATAGAAGATCCAATAGTGACCAAATTTCAGATCCGAAATAAGAATGAGGTGAGAATTGTATTTTAAAATAGAAAAAAAATTAATTCTTTATTTTATTTTGAAATTTATATTCATTCATGTGGTGTTATGTACAAATGCATTGAAATGTTGATTTTGTTGTATTGCGATGGAATTGTGTAATGTATGAGATCAGATCTATTTGGTTGAAATGAATTTATTTGATTAAGTGGTGTTGATCTAGAATTTGCATACAATAAAATATATGTTTTATTTGTATGTATGAAAGTGAAAATGTTCGTAATATTAACAAATTCATGTTAGAATCATGTTATCATAAAAGTTCCATTTTTATATTAAAATAAAAGTAACAAATTTATGGTTGAAATCATGTTATCATAAAAAGTTACATTTTTATGTTAAATTAGAAAGAACACATTTTATGTACAAATGTTTGCATGATGAAAAATCTCATGTTTATGTTAGCATATAAAAGAACGTATTTGTAGCATCAATGTGTTTCAACTAAAAAACACCGTTTTTGTTAAAATGTTCATTTAGAATAGAAAACACATTTTTGTTAAAATGTTATGTAAGAATAAAAATATCGTTTGTATTATAAAATGAAATGTTAGACAAACATAACATGTTTAGTTAGAATATTTTTGGTGTAAACAAAAATCACAATTTTAGTTAGGATATTTTGGTGTTGGCAAAATTTACATTTAGTTTAAAAATGTCACATTGGTATAAAATTGGCATTTTAGTTTTAAAATGTTAACATTTGGGAAGAACACCTTTTTATGTATAAAATGTTAGAATAGGATAAGAGTACATTTTATGTATAAAATATTAAAACAGAATAAAAGGTACCTTTTTATTTGTAATTGTCATATTGGATTTAAAACAAAATTATCAATTTGTTTATTAGATTGATAAAATTTACATTTGTGTTCATTTAGAATTGTCTAAATAAAATGCCACATATGTTTATTTAGAATGGTTTAAATAGAATTGTCATTGATTTTTATCTTAGAATAAAATCACATTTTTAGTTATGAATGCACATTAGAAATAAAGAAGCACATTTTGTTAGAAATGTACATTTTTGTTATAAAATGTTAAACTAGAATAAATGTACATTTTTGTTACAAAATGTTAAACTAGAATAAATGTACATTTTTGTTATAAAATGTTAAACTAGAATAAATGTACATTTTTGTTATAAAATGTTAAACTAGAACAAATGTACATTTTCGTTATAAAACGTTAGAACTAGAATAAAAGAACATTTTTGTCATAAACGTTAGAATTAGAATAAAAGAACACTTTTGTCAAAATGCTTAGTTAGAATTAAAACATCATCTTTGTAAAAAGTGTTTATTTAGAAATAAGTTAGTCATGTTTGTCAAGATTAGTATTAACATATAAATTTGCCCATTTTGGTAAATCTAGTATTAACATATAAATTGTCATTTTTGTTAAATTCAGAATTGATATACAAAAATTACCTTTTTTATAAATAGAAGTTATAAATGAATTTGTTTGTCATTAAGAACGACATTTATGTTAGAATTAAAAGAACATTTATGTTAGAAATAAACATTTATGTTGGAATTCAACAAAATATGTTACACTGCCATTTACAAGTTCCGTGACTTGTTTATGTTGATTGGGACGATAATTTTTGCACATCGTCAAAGTGCACAAATAATTTATTTAGTTATTTGTTATGTGTTATGTGTTGGTTGAAAACCCCACACGGGTCTTGGGATGATATTCACACATCTCCTTTGTGATTAGTTATAAGCGTTATTTATTTGACGCTTATATAGTATATGATGCACTTTGGATGTTGTGGATGGTTTTAATGATATTTATCGTTAGTATAATATTCATGCGGTGTGTGAAGTCCATATAATTACAATTATATGGTAATTGATTGGGTCTCCTTCCAATTTAGAAAATGAAATATGTTTTAAAATCAAAGTTATTCTTTTTTTTGTTAGGGTACATTTCTATATGAAAGAAACATATTTATATAAAAGAAATATGTTTATGAAACAGTACATATTTATACAAAAGTACCTTTCATATAAAAAGAGGTTACATTAAAAAGATTGGGTTTTACTGTTCCAATAGTAAAATTGGAATATATAAAGAGCACTTTTAGTATGAGGATTATTTTAATAAAGAACGTTTAAAATAATTTTCAGTAAAATATTTATAATTATAATAAAAAAATTATAATTGTACTTGGACACGAGGTTAGGTTACATTTGTGGTGGAAGTTTGCCCGGACCCAACCGGCATATCCAGCAACCACAAATGTTGGGCCTAATGTGAGGGGTCCAAGTGCGCAAATACGAAACGGGCCATGTCATGAGGTTAAGCCCAACTTGTGGAATAAGTCTGCCCGGAACCAACCGGCCTATCCAGCATCCACAAGTCGCAGGCTTAATGTGGGAGGTCTGGCCCAGTATAAAATATAAATGAATAAGATAAGGAATTGGGCTATTTAATATGTTTTAAATAGCAATGTCATTTTAACCCGAACGTGTTTATCGATTTATTTATCCATTTTATAATGAATATTAAAAGAGCTAATTTCAAAATTTATATTTTGGAAATAATATTATTTCAATATGGTAATAGGTAGAACATTCAATTTGGATTTAAAATTTAAATAAAGTTGGAATCGTTTTATAATCACTTTATAATTGTTTTATAAAATTATTAAAAATATGGAAAAATTATGTAAATTCATAATAAATGATTTAGGAAGTTTTTGGATGAAAAATTCCATATCTGAAAATATAAAAATATATTTTTATCTAAATGAACTAGTTATTAACTAGAATAATAAATTGGATTTGTAATGGTTTTATTATAATCAACTTTTCCGATGTATGAATTAAGGTGAAATGGGATTTTGGTTTGTCGTGAATAGTGTCTTAAATAACACTATTCTTAAACCCAGTAGAAAAGAATAAATCTTTTAATTAAGATTATCTGAGTTTCCAATTATGTTTAATAATTGGAATAAAACGAAATGTGGATTGGGTTTATTGTGAATAGTGGTTTTAAATGACACTTATTCTTTAACCCAATTGACAGTGAAATATGATTTGGAAATTTATAAATCTTTTATTAAGATTTAATTGGAATTATTTTCCAAAGTAAAGTTTTCCAATTTAATATATTAAATTGGAAATGAATGGAATTCGATTTAATAAAAATCGAGATAAGCTTCTGTAAAAGAAGACTGATACTACATATGGAATTTCAGAGGCTTTGCCGTTATTCCATTTATATTATTGGTCGGATACAGAAATTTATATCGAATTTATATTAATCAGATTTCTGTGAAAATTCCATATTTAATGGAAAGGATTTTTGGGTTTATCGTGAACAATGTTTTAAACGATATTAGTTCTTTAACCCAGTTAAAGTTAAGATTAATTTCTTAATTTGAATAATCATTTAACAATGATTTTTGAGATGAAAACTAAAATTAGAGTTTTAATAATATGAATATATTATTAAAAGAATATTCTGAATTGGAATGAGGCGTTGGATGTGTTTTCTTTAGCACTTATTATTTATTAGAATACGCGAGTTATTCGGAAAGACTGGGTTCAACCCATTCCGAATAATCACTACGGCGATGAAGAGCCGAAGATGAAGACGGTGTTTGAAGACCGACGATCTTCACATCGAATGGATGTGTTGCTACTGAGACCCATGATGGGAGTAGCTACCTTGAAGGGGCTTCAGTGGTGGCCGTCCGGACTATTGTTGATTGTTCGGATTTGGTTTTCGCTCAGACCCAGAGCATAAGCTAGTAAATGGATGCGTGTCTGACATTGGATTTCGTTCCATGTGAATTACATCGATTTCTGTTAATGTATGTCTGTTTGGTGGTGGAGGATTTATTCTCTACTTAACACCCTGGTATATATTAATAGTGATTGATCGCATGGCGTGAATTGCCAATGTGGCACGCCAAGATGCAAATGATCAAAGCTTTTGTTGAAAAGCAGGGCCTTGTGGGATGATCAAAGCATAGCCTATTACGGCATAGCTTTGTGTATATCGTGACTTCGCGAGCCTCACACCCCGGTATGAGTTAAAAACGGGATATGGACCGTAGGGAGTGCACACGTTTCTTTCTAGCTAGGGGTAATGTTAGTGCTTTAACACAGCCTGGCATTTTACTTATGTGGATGATGGATTTTGAGGCGCCTCGGATTTTTATAGGCCGATAGTGGTCATATTATAGGTTCAAAGGAACCGGGAAACGTGTGTTCAGGCATAACCAATCCACTGCCAATAGGCGGGGACCGCCCCTATCGCTCCAAGGGTTCACTGCGGGGGATCCTGAGGCATTTGCTAGAGTGTCTCGAATCGGAGAGGAGCTTTCCCCTAGCCTCGACTCATGATGGAAATCCAATTTCCAATACGACCTTGCGGTTTTGATTTTAGAACTAGTATGGCGACATAGTAGGATGGGGTACTATGCCGTCTATGATTAATACATTATGATTGAAATTGTTTTTGAAATATATATACCCATACATATACACACTAATATTAAATTCGTTTTATCGTATCAAGCATCTTTTGACCATTATAAGGTAAAACCATATCCTCCGGTTTGCGTTGCATTGTGTGATGGGACTTGGGTCTTATAATGGTTTCATTTTTTCTAAAAAGCATTGCGTTGTTTAAAGATTTACTTTATTTTATGCACTGGCAATCCAATGGAGTAAACCCGTTCCGCGTTAGCGGCGTGATTAGCCTTATTATTAGATAAGTTAAGTTAAGATTTCTCATACCAATCCCATGACTGACCTGTAGTTTGTTTCACTTGCAAACTCGGGTGCCCTTATTTTCCACACGGGCAGTCGAGTAGCTTTTGCAGATCTATTTACAGGATCCTGGTTTACAGCTGAAGCGGTATTCGGAAAGCTCTGTATCCGTGTATTCCTTTCGGTTGTATATTGTATTATTTTTCCGCTGCCATTTAAATGTAATTTAAATCTCTAATATTGTATTTCCAATGTATATTGTTCTTTCGTACTCTGTTATATTCTTGTACTCTGATGTAATTGTTGTAATCAGCAATAAAATGTTCTTCAGTTTGTGTTCTACTGTGTATCATTCTCAAAGAAATCTAGGCTTCCTTTACGGGGAAGTTTGGGTCGTTTCAGAGACACTCTAGCAAATGCCTTGGGACTACACACTCTGGGTAACCACTGGATGCTTCAGGGTCGGTCCTCCCATACGTTTGAGGATTAATTATTCCTGAACACACGTTTCCCGGTCCTAACAGACCTAAAATCGAGGCGCCTCGTTCCAACAACCACAAAGGTGAAAATAATATAAATGTCAGCCAGTTTAAGCACTGACACCACCCATAGCTAGAAAGAAACGTCGTGCTCTCCCTGTAGTCCTTATCCCGTTTTTGACTCATACCGAGGTGTGAGGCTCGCGAATTCACGTTATACACAAAGTTGCGCCACACAGGCCGTGCTTTGATCATCAACCACAAGACTTTGCTTTTCAACAGAAGCCTTGATCAATTGCCACTTAGGCGTGCCACACAGGAAATTCATGCCATGCAATTGATGTCCATCGATATACAACCTCTTAGCTCGTACGTCTCAGAGAAAGGCGTTAAGCAAGAGAATGAATTCTCCACCGCCAAACAGATGTATATTTAATAGAGATCAATCAACACAGAATAAAATCCAATATCAGACACATAGTCCATTTACAAGTTCGTTCTGGGTCTGAACGAAACCGGAGGCACTTTCCTCGCATATCCATCGATCTCCAAGTACGTCTGGACGATCACCAACTGATTCCCTCCTCTTGGGTGTACATCCCAATCAAGATCATCAGTAATCACCCAAATGATGTGAAGACTTCCGATCTTCAACCACCGTCTTCATCTTCAACATATCGTCGAATCGGTTATTCAGAATGGGTATAAACCCGGCTTTCCGAATAACCCGCGTATATAATAAACAAATGTCATACAAACACAACATACGCCTCATTCCAATTCATCAATCACTAACCGTAAATTAGCAAGAGACCAATTCCCCAAATATTAACCCCGAAGGCCGAAACCAACATCAAATCAATACCCAGGAAACCATTCTTCTTAGATGACCTACAGTTAGTTTCTAAATTCCACATTCTTAGGGAAAGGTTCCGATTAATTTTATTAAAGATAAATTCTTTTAAATTTATTCTTTAATCATCCTTTGGATATCATTTCAAACCAAATTATGGTTTTCCAAACTAGTCGGGATTAGCGAACCACACCGAAGTAATTATTTATTTTATTTTCCAATCCCAACCTATTTATCCCATGAAGCAAAACTGGTAATACTCCATATCTAATACCACGGTGTTATCGGTAAAATTAATTACCATTTCACGTTCAAATCTAATTAAAGATTTAACTATCGCTTGGAGCAAAACTGGTGATACTCCATTCTCTCTCATTTTCCAAATTTGATAATTTAAATTATCAATTCACATTTCAATCTAATTGCAGATTCATTAAAACTCCCTTTACTGGGTTAAAGCACTAATGTCATTTAAAACACAGTTCACGATACGTACAAATCAATTCTAATTTAATTCCAATCAAATATATTAGAAATTCTGATTATTTAAAACCCCTCTCAAATCCAATTTATTTATTTAAAAATAATTCGGTTTTAAATTTAGTTCAAAACTAGTTCATTTCGTTAAAAATCTATTTTTATCTTTACAAATGTGGGATTTTTCATCCCAGTTCTTCACAAATCATTTCTTATGATTTTACACCAATTATTACTATTTTTAATAATTTTATCGAGGCCCCTACAGGCGATTTCCATCAACGACCATCGAACTGCACTTACAGCGACCTTTTCCAAATTTGATTTTTGACGTATCTCCAAATCCAACCATTAGATTTAAAATTTCTACTATTCATTAGAAAGCTCTTTTCGATACGAACCCAACGGTTCCGGTTTTAGGAGAATCCGACGGTTGGATCTCCCGTAATGTCCGTTCGAAATCCATGGTCAAAATTCACGAACTGCCGCGGCGCGGCGCGTTCTATTCAGGCCATTATATTATATATATAATATATATATAATATATATTTCGTCGAATTACTTTTTAAAATGAATTTTATAAATCGTTTTGAATTCGTTTCAAAACAATTTCAACTTCCATTTCAAATTCAAATCAAAATAGAATTTTTCCTTATAAATTCGTTTTAAATTCATTTCAACTTAATTCAAATTTCAATTCAATTTGAATTCATTTCAAATTGATTTTTTTTCTATTTCCAATTCGGTTTCAATTCAATTCGAATTCGTTTTATATTCAATTCAATTCGAATTCCTTTTCAATTCAATTCGAATTCGTTTTATATTCAATTCAATTCGAATTCGTTTTCTATTCAATTCAATTCAATTTGAATTCGTTTTATATTCAATTCAATTCAATTCGATTCGAATTCGTTTTCTATTCAATTCGATTCGATTTCCTGTTATAAATATTCTATTTTTATCTCTTTTCAATATTCATTATAAAAACGAATATAATCGATATAAATATCGTTCGCGTCAAAATAACGCATCTCTAATCAACACGGCTTTATATTTTTCAATAACTTCGTTATTCTATTCAACAAATGAATCTATATTTCTTTCAATACATGACTAATCTCAACGGATGAGTACTGTCAACACGCGACTATTTTTGTTATTTAATATATTTTATAAAAATTATGGTACCTATCGTTTGATTTCAAATCAGACTCCAACCGTAAATTAGTAAGAGAATGATTCCCTAAATATTAACCCCGAAGGCCGAAACCAATATCAGATCAATATCCAGGAGACCACTCACCTTATCTATTTTCCAGTTAGTTTCTAATTTTATATATGATAAAGATGTAAATTTTATAGTTAAAATATTTCGTTCAACACGTGACTAATCTCAACGGATGAGTACTGTCAACACATGAACCTTTATTTTATAATATTCTTTATTTTTCCAATTGGAATGAGGCCCCATCAATTATCATATAATGTTAATTATATGGATTCCATACAACACATGTATATAATAGCAACGATAAATAATCAACCATCATCCAAAGTGCACCACGCAACTGCATAAGCATCAAATATAAATAATTAACGCTTACACAGTCTGTCGACCAATCGATCGACATACAACTAAATAATTGGGATTAGTGTATGCCAAATATCATCCCAATACCCGTGTGGGGTTTCAAACAATCAAACATAGATTTTATTTGTGCAGTTGGGCGATGTGTAAAATTTATCGTCCCAATCAATATCAGTCAAATCAGTGTATATAAACAAATCGTCCGATTTGTTTATAAATATTTATTTTATATACACGTTAAAAATTATATTTTTAACTATAAAATATTTTCCACTATAAAATATTTTATTTCATTCTACATCACACAATCAAATTTCACAACATAGCAACCAAACAAACAAGTCATCCATGGTCTGTGGACGACGGGTGTCGGGTGCTACTAAGCACCGTCTGCATCCTAGCAAATATTTTTAACTAGAAAAGGAAATTTAAAGTGAGAAGTTCTCACCGACTAGCTAATCCAAACACCTCGACTCTTCTTATGTAGAAGTCATCGGTGTTCTCGCCTTTTGTCACTTTCGCTGCCTGTAGCCACTACATATATAAAAATCACATTTTTATACAGCTACTATATAGATAAAAATTATATTTTTACCCTTTCTATAAATCATATGTTTTATAAATTAAAAATACGATCTTTTCCTTGTCAAAAATACGATCTTTCTTTGCTATAAACATCTAATTTTTCTTTGTTATAAAAATCTAATTTTTCTTTGTTATAAAAATCTAATTTTTATAGCGTTAAAAAATCAAACCTTCGTATAGATAAAAATCATGCCTTTTCTATTCTAAAAATCACGTCTTCTCTATTCTATGTATTGATAAAAAATGAAATCTTTTTACTATATAAAAATTCTATCTTTTTGTTTATTAAAAATCATATCTTTTACTAAATAAAAAAATCAAATCTTTATTCTTCATAAAAATTAAATTTTTATTACTTTAAAACTGAAAATAAAACTGAATTTAAAAATAAGAATAGAAAATCACCTCTTCCTTGTTAAAAATCGGATCTTGTTGACATCGGGGTTGCTGAGGGGCTGCGGGGGAGCGTTGGAGCGGCGTAGGGGGGGCGTTGCGACCTTGGTCAGGCGAGGAGGAGGCAAGGTTGGCAGTGGTAGGGTCGGGTCGAGGGGGTCGAGCTAGGGCACGCTGGCAGGTTTGGGTTTGGGAGGGGGTTTCGACGAGGGTCTTCGATGGAGGGAGGGAGGACGGAGGGGAAGGAGAAAAAGAAGCAGCAGTGGCAGCAACAGGAGGAGGCGGCGACGTCGACGTTGATGGGGAAGGGGGCATTAGCGCGATAGCATGTTTCTTTTTTCTTATTTCGTTCTGATCGGTTTTGACTTTGAGGGAAGAGATAAGGGGGCTAAAGGATTATATAATATAACATATATATTTGGTTATTTTTAAAATTCAAAAGCAACTTTTTATTTTGGACTCGAAATCGAACCCGCCGACTATCGTCCCTAGCGTTTTACCCCCGTTCCGAACACAATGGAATATGTTTCATAAGCCAACTCGATTGTTACGATCAGTTTTCATCAAATTCAAATATGAATCAATATATATTCAATTTTAAACGTACATTTCAACTTACTGGGGCCACAAACATTCTCTAAAAATTCTAGAAAAATTATTTCTAGCTTCGTATTGACGATACGGTCCTAACAAAACTAGTTTCGTCGAATTATGAGACCGTTGGAAAAATGGCCATTTTCCAGTCGATTAAAATCAACTTAAACCGGTCAAACGCGTTTTCCTTTGCCATGCTCACATATTGATTCGAAAAATTATGAAATTTGAAACCTAGCAATAACTTGACATCGCGGATCCAACAAAAGTGGTTCCGTCGAAATCCGAGGTCATTTGCAAAATGGCTATTTTTAAGGGCCGAAATTCCATAGCGACTATTTAGAATTTTCAACTAGACATATCTTTTGATTCCCGCCATGAAATTTCGATTTCTCGGATTCGTTGGAAAGATATTCTCAATTAGATTCAAATATTTTTGGTTTCACTAAAATCCGGTTTATTTTGCACCCGGTACATTCATTTGAACTTTGAAATCGAATTATCGAACTACCGCGCCATTTTCAATTCCTTTAATAATTATAAATAAAATATTTATATTCTAACGACGACGTATATAAATATATACGTTCGAATTCTATTCAGAATAAATTTCTCGTCTATATTATTTAAAATAATTCATTTTAAATGTTTAAAATTCACTAAAATCGCCAAAATAATTTTTTTTAATTGGCTCGCATTTCCGGGTTGTTACAATCTCCCCCACTTAAAACTTTTCGTCCCCGAAAAGGAACAAAGCCGAAAGTTGTTTAACTAATCAACTCAACTTCCAGTATTTTCGCTACGGCTTAAGTTCTTCAACTTTTCAGTTTCTAAGAACTTTTCAAATTTTTCAAAAATTTGGCTAACACCCTAAATTTTCGAAAAATTTCGCCGGAACCTCCCCTGCACCGGGGACTTCAGGATATTTCATATAGCCTCCCATGGCCTTCTTCAATCAAAAAGAAAAAGAAAAAGCCAATCGGCTCATAAAATCATCATCACCCGTACAAAACAGTAAATTATGGTAAACATGTACCTATTTGTCGGGCAAACAATTTTATTCTTCTGCTCTAGCCTCTTTGCTATGACCTGTTCAATGTAAGTACATGTATATGCAAGCAAATGCGATCAATTTTCAATACAATTCAATATTTGATTCTATTAGGCGTAATGGTTCAAAATTTCAAACAAATAAACAAACAACGCAACCATCAATCAATTAGTGGATTAACGTTTCAAATTCATAGTTTGATATATATACTGAAAATCTTGTTTTTGATGCCAAATCACAACAATATATTCTATCTAGTTTCGGTTCTCACACCAGTCTAATGGAAATATATAGAAATCACACCTTCGAAACACGAACACAAATACTGATAATGCGGCCGCATTACCAGAATTATCTCTGGGCAACTAGAGTGTGATTCTATATCTATCCAGTATATTGAAACTTCGAATATACGTTCATGACGCGTATATGCAAAACTTTATACACTCGATTGTCCAATTTCAAAATAAATAAATATTCAAATACGTATAAAATGGT
Organism: Allium sativum; assembly: GCA_030737875.1. Taxonomy (NCBI): domain Eukaryota; kingdom Viridiplantae; phylum Streptophyta; class Magnoliopsida; order Asparagales; family Amaryllidaceae; genus Allium; species Allium sativum. The sequence continues at coordinate 459,315,456 of CM060910.1, forward strand.
TTAAATTTTAAAACAAAATTGTTTTCATTTGAAAATATACTCTTCACACTCGTTCTAGGATACTACTGATCCCATCTCTAACGAGTCATTCTAATTGGATATTACTAATCCAATATCTGATGAATTCTTTCGTACGGTTCTAATGTGTCTTGTTCTCGAGCTCTGTAAACCAAAGCTCTGATACCAAATGAAACGACCCGAACTTCCCCGTGAAGGAAAGCCCGGATAGAATTGTGGACAAGATGCATTTGAACGCAAACAGAAGAACATTTCATTGTATATTACAACAATTCCATCAGAATACAAGAATACACAGAGTATGAATAAATATTACACAGAAAATATCAGAGGTTTAATTTACATTTAAATACATCACAGGGGAAAAATAATACAATACACAACTGAAAGTAATACACGGATACAGAGCTTTCCGAGCATCGTTCCAGCTGTAAATCAGGATCCTGTGAATATAAATCTGCAAAACCACAACTACTAGTTGCCCGTGTGGAAAATAGGGGCACCCAGAGTTTAGGTTAAAATTATAAACTCGAGGTCAGTCATGTGACTGGTGTGAGAACTAAAACAGTTATTTAAAACATTACTTTAAAAGAGAGTAATTCAAGGGACCACACCGTATAACATGGAACGGGTTTCCTCCCAAGAATATCAGTGCATATAATAAAACAACGCAATGCTTTTTGGAAAAATGAAGCTATTATAAGAACCAGGTCCCATCACACAATGCAATGCAAGCCGGAGGATAGGGTTTTCCCTTATAATAGCCAAACATGCTTGGTACGTTTAAAACAAATCATTTGATACTATTATAAGTGTATAGTGTCAAAACATTTCAATCATAAATATCAATCATAGACGGCATGGGTACCATATATCATGTCGCCATACTAGGCTCTACAAATAAAACCGAAATATCTTGTATTGGAAATTGGATTTCCGTCATGAGTCGAGGCAAGGGGCAAGCTCCTCTCCGCTTCGAGAAACTCTAGCAAATGCCTCGGGACTACACACTCCGGGTAACCCCTGGATGCTTCAGGGCCGGTCCTCCCATACGTTTGAGGATTAATTATTCCTGAACACATGTTTCCCGGTCCTAACAGACCTAAAATCGAGGCGCCCCGTTCCAACAACCACAAAGGTGGAAATAATATAAATGTCAACCAGTTTAAGCACTGACACCACCCATAGCTAGAAAGAAACGTCGTGCTCTCCCTGCAGTCCTTATCCCGTTTTTGACTCATACCGAGGTGTGAGGCTCGCGAATTCACGTTATACACAAAGCTGCGCCACACAGGCCGTGCTTTGATATCAACCACAAGACTTTGCATTTCAACAGAAGCCTTGATCAATTGCCACTTAGGCGTGCCACACAGGCAATTCATGTCATGCGACTGATGTCCATCGATATACAACCTCTGAGCTCGTATGTGTCAGAGAAGGGCGTTAAGCAAGAGAATGAATTCTCCGCCGCCAAACAGATGTATATTTAATAGAGATCAATCAGCACAGAATAAAATCCAATGTCAGACACACAGTCCATTTACAAGTTCGTTCTGGGTCTGAATGAAACCGGAGGCACTTTCCTCGCATATCCATCGATCTCCAAGTACGTCTGGACGATCACCAACTGATTCCCTCCTCTTGGGTGTACATCCCAATCAAGATCATCAGTAATCACCCAAATGATGTGAAGACTTCCGGTCTTCAACCACCGTCTTCATCTTCAACATATCGTCGAATCGGTTATTCAGAATGGGTATAAACCCGGCCTTTCCGAATAACCCGCGTATATAATAAACAAATGTCATACAAACACAACATACGCCTCATTCCAATTCATCAGTCACTAACCGTAAATTAGCAAGAGACCAATTCCCCAAATATTAACCCCGAAGGCCGAAACCAACATCAGATCAATACCCAGGAAACCATTCTTCTTAGCTGACCTACAGTTAGTTTCTAAATTCCACATTCTTAGGGAAAGGTTCCCATTAATTTTATTAAAGATAAATTCTTTTAAATTTATTCTTTAATCATCCTTTGGATATCATTTCAAACCAAATTATGGTTTTCCAAACTAGTTGGGACTAGCGAACCACACCGAAGTAATTATTTATTTTATTTTCCAATCCCCACCTATTTATCCCATGAAGCAAAACTGGTAATACTCCATATCTAATACCACGATGTTATCGGTAAAATTAATTACCATTTCACGTTCAAATCTAATTAAAGATTTAACTATCACTTGGAGCAAAACTGGTAATACTCCATTCTCGCTCATTTTCCAAATTTGATAATTTAAATTATCATTTCACATTTCAATCTAATTGCAGATTCATTAAAACTCCCTTTACTGGGTTAAAGAACTAATGTCATTTAAAACACAGTTCATGATACCCGCAAATCAATTCTAATTTAATTCCAATCAAATATATTAGAAATTCTGATTATTTAAAACCCCTCTCAAATCCAATTTATTTATTTAAAAATAATTGGGTTCTAAATTTAGTTCAAAACTAGTTCATTTCGATAAAAATCTATTTTTATCTTTACAAATGTGGGATTTTTCATCCCAGTTCTTCACCAATCATTTCTTATGATTTTACACAAATTATTACTATTTTTAATAATTTTATCGAGGCCCCTACAGTCGATTTCCATCAACGACCATCGAACTGCACTTATAGCGACCTTTTCCAAATTTGATTTTTGACATATCTCCAAATCCAACCATTAGATTTAAAATTTCTACTATTCATTAGAAAGCTCTTTTCGATACGAACCCAACGGTTCCGGTTTTAGAAGAATCCGACGGTCGGATCTCCCGTAATGTCCATTCAAAATCAATGGTCAAAATTCACGAACTGCCGCGGCGCGACGCGTTCTATTCAGGCCATTATATTATATATATATATAATATATATAATATATATTTCGTCGATTTCCTTTTTAAAACGAATTTTATAAATCTTTTAAATTCATTTCAAAACAATTTCAACTTCCATTTCAATTTCAAATAAAAATTGAATTTTTCCTTATAAATTCGTTTTAAATTCATTTCAACTTAATTCAAATTTCAATTCAATTTGAATTCATTTCAAATTGATTTTTTATTCTATTTCCAATTCGGTTTCAATTCAATTCGAATTCATTTTCTATTCGAATTCATTTTATATTCAATTCAATTAGAATTCCTTTTCTATTCAATTCAATTCGAATTCGTTTTCTACTCAATTCAATTCGAATTCGTTTTCTATTCAATTCAATTCGAATTCGTTTTATATTCAATTCAATTCAATTCGAATTCGTTTTCTATTCAATTCGATTCGAATTCGTTTTCTATTCAATTCAATTCGATTTCCTGTTATAAATATTCGATTTTTATCTCTTTTCAATATTCATTATAAAAACGAATATAATCGATATAAATATCGTTCGCGTCAAAATAGCGCATCTCTAATCAACACGGCTTTATATTTTTCAATAACTTCGTTATTCTATTCAACAAATGAATCTATATGTCTTTCAATACATGACTAATCTCAACGGATGAGTACTGTCCACACGCGACTATTTTTGTTATTTAATATATTTTATAAAAATTATGGTACCTATCGTTTGATTTCAAATCAAACTCCAACCGTAAATTAGTAAGAGAACGATTCCCTAAATATTAACCCCGAAGGCCGAAACCAACATCAGATCAATATCCACGAGACCACTCATCTTATCTACTTTCCAGTTAGTTTCTAATTTTATATATGATAAAGATGTAAATTTTATAGTTAAAATATTTCGTTCAACACGTGACTAATCTCAACGGATGAGTACTGTCAACACATGAACCTTTATTTTATAATATTCTTTATTTTTCCAATTTGAATGGGCCCAATCAATTACCATATAATGTTAATTATATGGATTCCATACAACACATGTATATAATAGCAACGATAAATAATCAACCATCATCCAAAGTGCACCACGCAACTGCATAAGCATCAAATATAAATAATTAACGCTCACACAGTCTGTCGACCAATCGTTCGACATACAACTAAATAATTGGGATTAGTGTACGCCAAATATCATCCCAATACCCGTGTAGGGTTTCAAACAATCAAACACAGATTTTATTTGTGCAGTTGGGCGATGTGTAAAATTTATCGTCCCAATCAAAATCAGTCAAATCAGTGTATATAAACAAATCGTCCGATTTGTTTATAAATATTTATTTTATATACACGTTAAAAACTATATTTTTAACTATAAAATATTTTCCACTATAAAATATTTTATTTCATTCTACATCACACAATCAAATTTCACAACATAGCAACCAAACAAACAAGTCATCCATGGTCTGTGGACGACGGGTGTCGGGTGCTACTAAGCACCGTCTGCATCCTAGCAAATATTTTTAACTAGAAAAGGAAATTTAAAGTGAGAAGTTCTCACCGACCAGCTAATGCAAACGCCTCGACTCTTCTTATGTAGAAGTCATCGCTGTTCTCGCCTTTTGTCACTTTCGCTGCCCGTAGCCACTACATATATAAAAATCACATTTTTATACCGCTACTATATAGATAAAAATTATATTTTTACCCTTTCTATAAATCATATGTTTTATAAATTAAAAATACGATCTTTTCCTTGTCAACAATACGATCTTTCTTTGCTATAAAAATCTAATTTTTCTTCGTTATAAAAATCTAATTTTTCTTTGTTATAAAAATCTAATTTTTATAGTGTTAAAAAATCAAACCTTCGTATTGATAAAAATCATGCCTTTTCTATTCTAAAAATCTCGTCTTCTCTATTCTATGTATTGATAAAAATTGAAATCTTTTTACTATATAAAAATTCTATCTTTTTGTTTATTAAAAATCATATCTTTTACTAAATAAAAAAAATCAAATCTTTAATCTTCATAAAAAATAAATTTTTATTACTTTAAAACTGAAAATAAAACTGATTTTAAAAATAAGAATAGAAAATCACCTCTTCCTTGTTAAAAATCGGATCTTGTTAACGTCGGGGTTGCTGAGGGGCTGCGGTGGAGCGTTGGAGCGGCGCGGGGGGCCGGGGGGTTGCGACCTTGGTCAGGCGAGGAGGAGGCAGGGTCGGCGGTGGTAGGGTCGGGTCGAGGGGGTCGAGCTAGGGCACGCTGGCAGGTTTGGGTTTGGGAGGGGGTTTCGACGAGGGTCTTCGATGGAGTGAGGGAGGACGGAGGGGAAGGAGAAAAAGAAGCAGCGGCGGCAGCAACAGGAGGAGGCGGCGACGTCGATGGGGAGGGGGGCGTTAGCGCGACAGCGTGGTTTTTTTTTCTTATTTCGATCTGGTCGGTTTTGACTTTGAGGGAAGAGATAAGGGGGCTAAAAGATTATATAATATAACATATATATTTGGTTATTTTTAAAATTCAAAAGCAAAATTTTATTTTGGACTCGAAATCGAACTCGCCGACTGTCATCCCTAGCGTTTTACCCCCGTTTCGAACACAATGGGATATGTTTCATAAGCTAATTCGATTGTTACGATCAGTTTTCATCAAATTCAAATATGAATCAATATATATTCAATTTTAAACGTACATTTCAACTTACCGGGGCCACATACATTCTCTAAAAATTCCAGAAAAATTATTTCTAGCTTCGTATTGACGATACGATCCTAACAAAACTAGTTTCGTCGAATTCTGAGACCGTTGGAAAAATGGCCATTTTCTAGTCGATTAAAATCAACTGAAACTGGTCAAACGCGTTTTCCTTTGCCACGCTCACATATTGATTTGAAAAATTATAAAATTTAAAACCTAGCAATAACTTGACATTGCGGATCCAACAAAAGTGGTTCCGTCGAAATCCGAGGTCGTTTGCAAAATGGCTATTTTTAAGGGCCGAAATTCCATAGCGACTATTCAGAATTTTCAACTGGACATATCTTTTGATTACCGCTATGAAATTTCGATTTCTCGGATTCGTTGGAAAGATATTCTCAATTAGATTCAAATATTTTTGGTTTCGCTAAAATCCGGTTTATTTTGCACCCGGTACATTCATTTGAACTTTGAAATTGAATTATCGAACTACCGCGCCATTTTCAATTCCTTTAATGATTATAAATAAAATATTTATATTCTAACGACGACGTATATAAATATATACGTTCGAATTCTATTCAGAATAAATTTCTCGTCGATATTATTTAAAATAATTCATTTTAAATGTTCAAAATTCACTAAAATCGCCAAAAAAAAATTAATTTGGCTCGCATTTCCGGGTTGTTACAGATAAATGTTAAATGATGATTGATCGATCGAATTTCCATCTGGAAATAATATCGTTGTTTGCACACGTGTTTTCTTGGATAGTTAACTCACCGATTATCAAAGTTTTTGACCCTTTCCGTTGTCAATACGGAGAGACCGGGATCAGATATATTATCTGAAAACCACTCTGTATGGCATTAGCATTGCGAATCAAACATGATGAAGATAATTGAAGACAGAGTTATGCAAGAGCTGTCCTGTTTACATAACAGTGCCTTCGGTTTATCCAGTCCCAGGACAACCTGTATGGAAGAATGTCTAACAGAGTATATATAATGGATCATGAAAGTTGAACTCTTCAAACGTATGTACGTTTGGTGGCGGAGGAATTCGTTTCTCTTAGCTGTATACCCGTTGTATTTTTGGGGAAATCAATTTGTGATTTGGCAGGTATGACGATGTGACATTTAAAGTGAATAATTGTGTGATCTGTCAGAGATAAGCGTGGCCTCTAGCCTCACAACAGGGAAACGACAAAAATCGGGCAGGCGGCATGGCTAAGTGGTTGGCTGCCAAGTATGGTGTATTATCACCAATCTAGAGATATTCATTTCATTCTTTAATATATTCGATACTGTCCCATTCAGGAAACGGTTGCTGATCCCAACCTGGTGATATACATTTGATACACTCAAGCGAAATGAGTGGTCTGTTATGTGTGGCCGGGTTGCAAGATGTTCTTGTTGAACCCAGTGTATTCCTCTCTAGATGTACACTATCGGAAGGTGGTTCCATATCTTGTCATAGTTGGAAATCCATTACCCAATAAGTGCTCGCGGTTTTGATTGTATACCATATATGTGGAATGTGAGATGAAAGCGTTTCTGCTAGATGATTATTATATTGTTATTAATAGAAACTATTATAATATCAAAAGGGTTTTGATATAAAGATTATCTTTTCTTTCAAAATGATTTGAAAGTTAAATCAAATTGTTCTCATAAGGGTAAAACTTGTTCCGTTATACGGCGTGGTCTTACGAGATACCGTTTAATTGCTCAAACTGTTTAAACTGTTTTACTCACACCAGTCCCATGACTGACCCGGAGTTTGTTTTGTTTTGTTTTCCCTAAACTCTTGGGTGCCCAATTTTGTATGGGCAGTCAAGTAGTCGAGATTTTACAGATATACTTGGAAAGCTAGAGCAGAAGGCTTCAGCAGCATTTATATAGCTATTGTTTATTTCCGCTGTGTTGTAAATGTTGTACTCTGATAATGTTACTATATACATATACTGATTTTATTTCAAAGATATGTTATCTATTATATGTTGTTCGTTCCACTGTGAGATTCGTGTTACTTTGATGTTGTGTGTTCTTCTTCTTCTACTCTAAGTTTCTATCTTATCTATTCTCACCCTCTTTTTTCTTTATATTAGTTTTCTGGTTTCCAGTGTAATTTGGGTTGGACTTGTGTTATTTGGTTAGCTCAAATTGTACCGAGATTTCAGGACACTACATCTTAGGTGTACATCCCAATCAAGACATCAGTAATCATCCAAACAATGTGAAGATCTGTCTTCATCCACTGTCTTCATCGTCGACTTTTAATCATCGTATCAATTATTCAGAGTGGGTTAAACCTAGTCTTTCCAATAACTCGCGTATCTTATAGTCAAGTGCTATAAAAACACATCATACGCTTCATTCCACCGTCTTCATTCACTGAAGCTCGTCTCGATTATTATTAAATCAAATTCCATTAAATTCCAATTTAATATATTAAATTGGAAAACTTTACTTTGGAAAATTTCCATTAAATCTTAATAAAAAGATTTATAAATTCCAAATCATATCTTCACTGTTAATTGGGTTAAAGAACTAACGTTATTTAAAACACAATTCACGACAAACCCAAAATCAACTTCCATTTCAACTCCAATTAAATTAATTAATTGGTAGACTTAATTAATCTTAATTAAAAGATTTATTCTTTTCTTAACTAGGTTTAAGAACAGTGTTATTAAAGACACCATTCACGACAAACCCAAAATCCAATTTGATATTAAATATAAGGCTCTAAATAGAAATTATATCGGCTTATATTCAATATAAAATTCTGAAATTAACAGATATTGTATTGGGAATAACGATATTTGTATCTTCTAAATTCCTCAACAATACCCGTATAATCAAGGAATCCAATATCGAATTATTCCAAAGATTTTTTCCATATAAATCCATTCCAATCCATACGTCGGAAAATTCTGGTTATTTCCAAGCCCATTTACAAATCCAATTTATTTATTTAAAAACATTAGATTATTATTCTAGTTAATAACTAGTTCATTTAAATAAAAATATCTTTTATCATTTTAAAACTTGGAAGACTTCATCCAAAATCTTTCCAAATCATTTAATATGATTTTACACAATTTCCCATATTTTTAGTAATTTTAATAAGGCCCTTACAGTCAATTTCCATAAACGGGCATCGAACTGCATTTACAGCGTCCTTTTCCATAATTGATTTGGACATATTTTAAATTATAACTATTAGATCTCAAATATCTTATATTTATTGAAAAGCTCTTTTCGATATGAACCCAACGGTTCCGAGTTTAGGAGAATCCGACGGTCGGATCTCCCGTTACGTCCATTTGAAGTTAATGGTCGAAATTAACGGTCGCTGCTCGGTGCATTCTATTCAGGCCATTATACATACATACATACATATATATATATATATATAGTCGATTTCGAGTAAAAACGTATTTTATAAATCGTTTATAAATTCGTTTTAAAACGATTCCAAATTCATTTGCAATTTTTAATCAAAATTGAATACTCCATATCATTATAATATTAAAATGATAATATTTTCAAAATATCAGATTTTGAAATCCATTTCATTTTCGTATTCGTTATAAAATGAATAAAATCGATATAAAATCCGCTCGAGTTAAAATGGCATTTAACTAATTAACTCGGCTTCATGTATTCCAATATTTTCGTGTCTATCCAAAAATCGGACATCAAAACCATATTTTTGATTATTCACTGAATATTATTTTAAAATATTCGTTCATATTTCTGATTTGGAATCAGACTCAATCAATTAACATATAATTATATTTATATGGATTTCATACATCGCATGTATTCAACAATAATGATAAATAATCATTAATCAATCAAACATCATCGAAAGTGCAATTTACAACTGTATAAGCATTAAAATAAAAAAATAACGCTCTTCACCGCCTGTCAACCCATCGATTGACATACAACTAAATATTGGGATTAGTGTATGTCAAATATCATCCCAATACCCGTGTGGGGTTTTCAAACAACAAATACGGATTATTATTTGTGCAATTGGGCGATGTGTAGAATTTATCGTCCCAATCAATATCATTTAAATCAATGTACATAAACAAGTCGTCCGACTTGTAAATGGATATTTATTCCCATTTTACTGTTTAAATTATAAATGGATATGTATAATTTAATTTCAATTACCTCAATAATATTAACATTATTTTTAATATGTTAAACATTCCAACATCACAAACAAAACACAATACAGTCAATTAAACCGTCTGTGGTCCGTGGACGAGGGAGGTGAGCTAACACGCACCATATACAATTTACAATGATTAAAGTGATAAAAATCTACACTGGCAATCCTATATATTTTTATTCATGAATACAATAATATGATAAAATAATTTTGAGTGAGAAGGGGTTCTCACTTTGGTTTCCACTCCGTCAGTCTTTTATTTCTGAATTTCAGTTCTGTTTGAATTTGAATTTGCTTGAAATTCTAAGTGCTTTATTTCTATCCTAGTCAGTTCTATGGCATAGAGTTTTTCTTCACGATCGTAACACAACTGATTTTGTTGAATTCTATATTCGTATGGTTAAGATATGACAATTTAAATATTAATACATTTTATTACAAAATTTAATATAATTAATTGATAATTAAAACAAATCCCTTCCCTTAATTATCTTCCCCCCCACCCATGATCGTTACAGGTTTCTGAAAACCCCAAAAACGTCATCGCCTCTCTCTCCAAATCGCACCAACTATGATCCACCTAAACCCGATCAGAGTTGCCCACGTTGACCAATGTGTCGCCGCCATCCTCCATCCTCAACCTTGTCGTACTCGACATCCCCCTTACATGTAATAACCCGGAAATCTGGGCCAGTTTAAAATTTTTATTTTGGCAATTTTAGCGAATTTTGATTATTTAAAATGAATAATTTTAAATAATATCGACGAGAAATTTATTTTGAATAGAATTCGAACGTATATATTATATAGATCGTCGTTAGAATATAAATATTTATTTTAAATTATAAAAGGAATTGAAAATGGTGCGGTAGTTCAATAATTCGATTTCAAACTTCAAATGAATGTACCGGGTGCAAAATAAACGGATTTTAGCGAAACCAAAAACAATAGGATCTATTTGAGAATATCTTTCCAACGAATCCAAAAAATTGAGATTTCATAGCGGGAATCAAAAGATACGTCCAGTTGAAAATTCTGTATAGTCGCTATGGAATTCAGGCCCTTAAAAATGGGAATTTTGCAAAAGACCTCGGATTTCGACGAAACCACTTTTGTTGGATCTGTGATGCCAAATTATTGCTAGATTCCAAATTTCATAATTTTTCGAATCAATATGTGAGCGTGGCAAAAGAAAACGTGTTTGACCAGTTTCAGTTGATTTTAATCGACTGGAAAATGGCCATTTTTTCCAACGGTCTCAGAATTTGACGAAACTAGTTTTGTTAGGACTGTATCGTCAATACGAAGCTAGAAAGTATTTTTCTGGGATTTTTAGAGTTAGTATGTGACCCCAGTGAATTGAAATGCGCGTTCAAATTCAATATATAGAGTTATATGTTGATTTTAACGGAAATTGATCGAAACGATCGAATCAGCTTATGGTACATATCCCATTGTGTTCGGAATGGGGGTGAAACGCTATGAACGACAGGCGGTGGGCCTCGTTTCGAGGTCGAAATAAAAAGTAAACTTTTTTTGAAATTAAATAATAAAAAAAAACCCTCTCCCCTTACATCACTCAGGCCCCCCCCCCCCCCCCCCGATTAAATCAGAAATCGAAAGGAAAAAAAACCACGCTCCACCAATCCCGTCGCCCTCCCTCCTAGGCGGCGCCGCCGTGATTTCGCTGCAGGCCCCCCCCCCCTTCGCCGCATCGCTCCAGCCCTTCCTTTTCGCCGTCCAACCCTAAATCCGCTCCCCCTCAGCCTCACGTTCCCCTCCTCCCATCGACGGAGCACCCGCGCCCGACCTCCCAGACCCCGACGCCACCAGTCCACCCCCTTCCGCCCTCCTCTTGCACCAGTTCGAACCCCCCCCCCCCTTTTCGCTGAAGGAAACAAAGACTGTAAGTATATATTTTGATTTTATTTTGTTTTATTTAATAGTAAATAGCAAATAAAAGTCCGATTTTTTATGTATATAAAATTACATACGCAAGTAGAGATTTTTGTGAAGTAAAAAGCTTGGATTTTGATATTTATTCGTGAAGTAAAAAGCTTGAATTTTTATATGTAGATTAAAGTGATAAAAATCGAATTTTTATATATAGGTTAAAGAAATAAAAATATAATCTTTTATATTGTAGAAGTATAAAAATATAATTTTTATATAGGTAAGATAGTAAAAATATCACCTTTATATATGTAGTGAAATAAAATATTTATTTTTGAAAAGGCGAAATCTTTGTATAGAGAATAGCGTGATAAAAATAGAATTTTTATCTATATAGTAGCGGTGTAAAAATAGAATTTTTTATCTATATAGAAAGTAGCGATTTAAAAATATGATTTTCATTTATTGAAATGAAACAATAAAAATATAATTTTTATTGTGAACAGCGTAAAAAGGACTGCATTGGAATTTCAAACAAATTCAGATGATTCAACAGTTCAAAAGCAAAGCACGGCAGAGTGGAACCCTCTGTGAGAATTTCTCACTCTTTAATTTAATTTTCTAGTTGAAATATATACTAGGATGCAGACGGTGTTTAGTAGTACCCGACACCCGTCGTCCACAGACCATGGACGACTTGTATGCTTGTTTGTTTGATTTTGATGTGTAGTTGATTGTGTGATGTGAAACGAAATAAAATATTTTATAGTTAAAAATAGGATTTTTAACGTGTATATGAAATGAAATAAAAATAAACAAATCGGATGATTTGTTTATATACACACATTTGACTGATATTGATTGGGATGATAAATTTTACACATCGCCCAACTACACAAATAAAATCTGTGTTTGATTGTTTGAAACCCCACACGGGTATTGGGATGATATTTGACGTACACTAATCCTGATTGTTTAGTTGTATGTCGATCGATTGATAGACAGACTGTTATAAGCGTTAAATATTTATATTCGTTGCTTATACAGTGTAGAATGCACTTTGGATGATGGTTGACTATTCATCGTTGTTATTGAATACATGTGTTGTAGAAAATCCATATAATTAACATTATATGGTAATTGATTGGGCCTCATTCCAGTTTTGAAAAGGAAATATTTGAAATAGAAATATTTGAAATAGAAATATTTGAAATAGAAATATTTGAATAGAAATATTTGAAATAGAATATTTGAAGAAAATATGAAGCCGTGTTGATTAGATTTACGCCATTTTGACGTGAACGATATTTATATCGATTTTATTCATTTTATAATGAATATCGAAAGTGATTTCAAAGTCTGATATTTTGAAAAGAATTGGAATTCAAATTGAAATTGAATAGAAATGAATTCGTATTGAAATTGAATTAAATCGAAAACGAACTGAAATTGAAATCAATGTGAAATGAATTTAAAACGAATTTATAAGGAAAAATTCGATTTTGATTTGAATTTGAAATAGAAGTTGAAATCGTTTTGAAAACGAATTTAAAACGATTTATAAAATACATTTTGAAAGGAAATAGACGAAATATATAATATATATATATATTATATATATACAATGGCCTGAATAGAACGCGCCGCGCCGCGGCAGTTCGCGAATTTCGACCATTGACTTCGAATGGACATTACGGGAGATCCGACCGTCGGATTCTCCTGAAACCTGAACCGTTGGGTTCGTATCGAAAAGATCTTTCTAACGAATATGGGAAATTTGAAATCTAACGGTTGGATTTGGAATTATGTACAAATCAAATTTGGAAAAGGTCGCTGTAAGTGCAGTTAGATGGCCATTGATGGAAATTGACTGTACGGGCCTTGATAAAATTATTAACAATAGTTATAATTTGTGTAAAATCATAAGAAATGATTTGTGAAGAATTGGGATGAAAAACTCCATATTTGAAAAGATAAAAATAGATTTTTATCGAAACGAACTAGTTTTGAACTAGAATAGTAATTTATTTATTTTTAAAATAAATAAAGTGAGTTTGAAATGGTTTTGAAATATAACCAGAATTTCCAATAATTGAATTGGAATGGATTTGAATCGAAATTGTCTTTGGAATATTTCGATGTTGGATTTCGTGATCATACAGGTGTTGTTATGGAAATTTGAAAGATATGCATATATATCGTTATTTCCAATACGACATTTGTTAGTCGTAGAATTTGATATTGAATATAAGCCGATATATTTTCTATTCAGAGCCTTGTATTTAATATCAAACGTGATTTGGGTTTGTCGTGAATGGTATCTTCATTAACACTGTTCTTAAGCCCAGTTGAGAAAAGATTAAATCTTTTTATTTAGATTTAATGAAGTGTACCAATTAAATAATATTTAATTGAATTGATATTGATTTTTGGGTTTATCGTGAGCAGTGTTTTAAATAACACTTGTTCTTTAACCCGATAATTAATGAATGTGATTTTGGGTTTATCGTGAACCGTGTTTTAAAATGACACTGATTCTTTAACCCAGTTAAAGATTAAAACTAAGTGGAGTTTTAATGACTCTTTAATTAGATTGAAAAGATCGAGAATGGAGTATCGCCAGTTTTACTCTAGGCGATAGTTAAATCTTTAATTAGATTTGAACGTGAAATGGTAATTGAATTTACCGATAACACCGTGGTGTTAGATATGAAGTATTACCAGTTTTACTTCATGGGATGAATAGGTTGGGGTTGGGAAATAAAATAAATGATTACTTCGGTGTGGTTCGCTAATCCCGACTAGTTTGAATTGATATTCAAAAAGGATATTAAAGAATAAATTTAAAGAATTTATCTTTGATAAAATTAATGGGAACCTTTCCCAAAATATAAAAATATTTGAATAAAAGAATATTCTAAATTGGAATGAAGCGTATGTTGGGTTTGTGTAACACTTGTTTATTATATACGCGAGTTATTCAGAAAGACCGGGTTTATCCCATTCTGAATAACTGATTCGACGTGGTGTCGAAGATGAAGACGGTGGTTGAAGACCGGAGGTCTTCACGTCGTTTGGATAATTACTGATGATCTTGATTGGGTCGTACACCCAAGAAGATGGAAACAGTTGGTGATCGTCCAGACGTACTTGGAGATCGATGGATGTGCGTGGTACTAGGTGCCTCCGGTTTCGTTCAGACCCAGAACGAACTTGTAAATGGACTGCGTGTCTAACATTGGATTTTAGTCTGTGTGATTGATTTCTATTAAATATATATCTTTTTGGCGGCGGAGAATTTATTCTCTTGCTTAACGCCCTTCTCTGAGACGTACGAGCTCAGGGTTTGTATTGATGGATATCAAACGCATGGAGTGAATTGCCTGTGTGGCACGCCTAAGTGGTAATTGATCAAGGCTTCTGTTGAAAAGCAAAGTCTTGTGTTGGATGATCAAAGCACGGCCTTTGTGGCATAGCTTTGTGTAACGTTGATTCGCGAGCCTCACACCCCGGTAGTGGACCAGAAACGGGAGAGGACCTCAGGGAGGACATGTGTTTCTTTTTAGCTAGAAGTGGCGTCAGTGGTTTTACACGCCCTGACGAGTTTGACTTATGTGGTTGTTGCTATTGCGAGGCGCCTCGGTTTGATCAGACGATCCGGGTCCGATGGAGTCATTTGTTGGCTCATTTACGCCCCATAGGGTGGAGAGACGTATTGTTCAGCCATTTTAATCCACATCGGTGGACCAGCCCTGTCGCTCCAAGGGCCCACCTGAGTCTGGGTCCTGAGACATGGGCTAGATTGTCTCGAATCGGTAGAGGACGATCCATGGCCTCGGTTCACAGACGGAAATCCAATTTCCAAATACGTGACATTTGCGGTTTTGATTGTAGAGCCTAGTATGGCGACATGATATATGGTACCCATGCCGTCTATGATTGATATTTATGATTTGAAGTTATTTTATACACTATGCACTTATAATAGTATCAAATAATCTGTTTTAAACGTATCAAGCATTCTTTGGCTATTATAAGGTAAAACCCTATCCTCCGGCTTGCGTTGCATTGTGTGATGGGAACTGGGTCTTATAATAGCTTCATTTTTCTTTATTTAGCATTGCGCTGTTGTTTTATGCACTGGTGTTCTTGGGAGGAAACCCGTTCCGTGTTATACGGCGTGGTCCCTTGATTTACCTAACTTTACAATAAAGATTTATAACTGTTTTAGTTCTCAGACCAGTCACATGACTGACCTGGAGTTTATTGTCTTAACCTAAACTCTGGGTGCCCTTATTTTGACACGGGCAGCTAGTAGTTTCGGTTTTGCAAATTTATATTCACAGGATCCTGGTTTACAGCTGGAACGATATCCGGAAAGCTTTGCATCCGTATATCTCTTTTAGTTGTGTATTGTATTATTTTCCGCTGCGTTGTATTTAAATGTAATTTAAATCTCTAATATTTCTGTGTAATATTTATTCATACTCTGTATATTCTTGTAATCTGATGCATTGTTGTAATATACAATGAAATGTTTTTCCGTCTGAGTTCTATTTTGTCTTGTTCTCGAAACAATCAGGCGTTTCGAACGGTCTAGATCGGTTTAGCGACTGATTCGGATCGAGCGAAATTCCTTGTTAACACAGTTGGTATCAGAGCTTTGGTTTACAAAGCTTAGATAACAAGGCACATTAGAACCGTACGAAAGAATTCATCAGAAATTGGATTAGTAATATCCAATGGGAATGACTCGTTAGAGATGGGATCAGTAGTATCCTAGAACGAGTGTGAAGAGTATATTTTTAAAATGAAAACTAATTTTGTTTTGAAATTTAAACCATTTCATACGTATTTGAATATTTATTCTATATTGATTTGGACAATCCGATATATAAAGATTTTGCATATGCGTCTTGCAAACGTGTATTCGAAGTTTTAGTATACTGGATGGTTATAGAATCATACTCTAGTTGCCCGGGGATAATTCTGGTGACGGGGCACCATCGCCAGTATTTATTTTCGAGTTTCGAAAGTGAGATTTCTATATATTTCCAATTGACTGGTGTGAGAACCGAAACTAGATAGGGCTTATTGTTGTGATTTGGCATCAAAAATGTGATTTTTGACTATATATCAAAGTTATGAATTTCAAAAGCTAATCAACTAATAGATTGATGGTTGTGTTGTTTGATTACTGTTTGATTAATTGAAATTTTTAGCCATTTAGCCTAATTGAACCAAACATTGAATTGTATTGAAAATTTGTCGCATTTGCTTGCATATGCATGTACTTACATTGAACAGGTCATAGCAAGGAGGCTAGAGCAGAAGAATAAAATTTGTTTGCCCAACAAATAGGTACATGTTTATCATAATTTACTGTTTTGTTTGGGTGATGATGATTTTATGAGCCGATTGGCTAGCCGCTTGGCTTTTTCTTTTTCTTTTTGAGATCGAAAGGCCTGTATGGCAATTTCGGGATTTTCCCGTGCTCCCAGTGCAGGGGAGGTTATGGCGAAATTTTTCGAAAATTTAGGGTGTTAGCCAAATTTTTGAAAAATTTGAAAAGTTTTTAGAAACTGAAAAGTTGAAGAACTTAAGCCGTAGTCAAAATAATGGAAGTTGAGTTGAATTGTTAAACAACTTTCGGCTTCGTTCCTTTTCGGGGACAGAAAGTTTTAAGTGGGGGAGATTGTAATAACCCGGAAATCGGGGCCAGTTTAAAATTTTTATTTTGGCAATTTTAGCGAATTTTGATTATTTAAAATGAATAATTTTAAATAATATCGATGTGACGGCAAGGAATTTCGCTCGGTCCGAACCAGTCGCTAAACCGACCCAGACCGTTCGAAACGCCCTATCGTTTGAGAACACGACAGAACAGAACGCATATAAAAGAACATTTCATTGTATATTACAACAATGCATCAGATTACAAGAATATACAGAGTATAAATGAATATTACACAGAAATATCAGAGATTTAAATTACATTTAAATACATAGCAGCGGAAAATAATACAATACACAACTAGAAGAGATATACGGATACAAAGCTTTCCGGATATCGTTCCAGCTGTAAACCAGGATCCTGTGAATATAAATCTGCAAAAACCAAAACTACTAGCTGCCCGTGTCGAAAATAGGGGCACCCAGAGTTTAGGTTAAAACAATAAACTCCAGGTCAGTCATGTGACTGGTGTGAGAACTAAAACAGTTAATCTTTATTTTAAATCATTAGGTAGATCAAGGGACCACGCCGTATAACACGGAACGGGTTTCCTCCCAAGAATACCAGTGCATAAAACAAACAGCGCAATGCTAAATAAAGAAAGATGAAGCTGTTATAAGACCCAGGTCCTATCACACAATGCAACGCAAGCCGGGGGATAGGGTTTTCCCTTATAACAGACAAAGAATGCTTGATACGTTTAAAACAAATCATTTGATACTATAATAAGTGCATAGTGCATAAAACAACTTCAAATCATAAGTATCAATCATAGGCGGCATGGGTACCATATATCATGTCGCCATATATAGGTTTACAAATAAAACCGCAAAGTCACGTATTTGGAAATTGGATTTCCTTCTATGAACCAAGGCAAAAGATAGTCCTCAACCGATTCGAGACGCTCTAGCCCGTGTCTCAGGATCAGAGCTCGAGTGACCCTTGGATCGTCAGGGCCGGTCCACCGATGTGGATTAAAATGCCTGAACACTGCGTTTCCCCACCCTTTGGGGTGTCAATGAGCCAACGAATGACTCCATCGGTTCGAGAACGACCGATCAATCCGAGGCGCCTCGCAACAGCAACAACCACATAAGTCAAACTCGTCAGGGCGTGTAAAACCACTGACGCCACTTCTAACTAGAAAGAAACGCATGCCCTCCCTGAGGTCCGTCTCCCGTTTTTGATTCATACTGGGTGTGAAACTCGCGAATCAAACGTTACACAAAGCTACGCCACAAAGGCCGTGCTTTGATCATCAACCACCAGACTTTGCATTTCAACAGAAGCCTTGATCATTTGCATCTTAGCATGCCACACAGGCAAGCCATCCTATGCAACCGATATCAGTCACACAGAATGAAATCCGATGTCAGACACACAGTCCATTTACAAGTCCGTTCTGGGTCTGAACGAAACCGGAGGCACCTAGTACCCCGCATATCCATCGATCTCCAAGCACGTCTGGACGATCACTAACTGTTTCCATCTTCTTGGGTGTACAGCCCAATCAAGATCATCAGTTATCACCCAAACGACGTGAAGACCTCCGGTCTTCGACCATCGTCTTCATCTTCGACTTATCGTCGTATCAGTTATTCAGAATGGGATAAACCCGGTCTTTCCGAATAACTCGCGTATATATTATAAAAGTGTTACACAAACACAACATATGCCTCATTCCAACTCATTAGTCACTAACCGTAAATTAATCAAGAGAATAATTCCCCAAATATTAACCCCGAAGGCCGAAACCAACATCAGATCAATATCCAGAAAACCATTCTGCTTGGCTAATCGGCAGTTAGTTCCTAAATTTCACGTTCAAATCTAATTAAAGATTTAACTATCGCCTGGAGCAAAACTGGTGATACTCCATTCTCGATCTTTTCAATCTAATTAAAGATTCATTAAAACTCCACTTAGTTTTAATCTTTATCTGGGTTAAAGAATCAGTGTCATTTAAAACACGATTCACGATAAACCCAAAATCACATTCCATTAATTATCGGGTTAAAGAACAAGTGTTATTTAAAACACTGTTCACGATAAACCCAAAAATCAATACCAATTCAATTCCAATTAAATATCATTTAATTGGTACACTTCATTAAATCTAAATAAAAAGATTTAATCATTTCTCAACTGGGTTCAAGAACAGTGTTAGTGAAGACACCATTCACGACAAACCCAAATCACATTCATTAATTATCGGGTTAAAGAACAAGTGTTATTTAAAACACTGTTCACGATAAACCCAAAAATCAATATCAATTCAATTCCAATTAAATATTATTTAATTGGTACACTTCATTAAATCTAAATAAAAAGATTTAATCATTTCTCAACTGGGTTCAAGAACAGTGTTAGTGAAGACACCATTCACGACAAACCCAAATCACATTCGATATTCAATACAAGGCTCTGAATAGAAAATATATCGGCTTATATTCAATATCAAATTCTACGACTAACAAATGTCGTATTGGAAATAACGATATAAATATATATATCTTTCAAATTTCCATAACAACACCTGTATAATCACGAATTCCAACATCGAAATATTCCGAAGACAATTTCGATTCAAATCCACTCCAATGCAATCATTGGAAATTTTGGTTATTTTCAAAACCCTTTTCGAATTCAATTTATTTATTTAAAAATAAATAGAATTATAATTCTAGTTCAAACTAGTTCATTTCGATAAAAATCTATTTTTATCTTTTCAAATATGGAGTTTTTCATCCCAATTCTTTCTAAATCATTTCTTATGATTTTACACAAATTATTACTATTTTTAATAATTTTATCAAGGCCCGTACAGTCGATTTCCATCAATGGCCCTCGAACTGCACTTACAGCGACCTTTTTCAAATTTGATTTGGACATAATTCCAAATCCAACCGTTAGATTTCAAATTTCTAACATTCATTAGAAAGCTCTTTTCGATACGAACCCAACGGTTCCGGTTTTAGGAGAATCCGACGGTCGGATCTCCCGTAATGTCCGTTTGAAATAAATGGTCGAAATTCGCGAACTGCCGCGGCGCGGCGCGTTCTATTCAGGCCATTATATTATATATAATATATATTTCGTCGATTTCTATTTAAAACGAATTATATAAATAGTTTTGAATTCGTTTTCAATTCAATTCATTTCGAAATCGTTTTCAATTCAATTCATTTCGAAATCGTTTTCAATTCATTTTGAATTCGTTTTCAATTCAATTCATTTCGAAATCGTTTTCAATTCATTTTGAATTCGTTTTCAATTCAATTCATTTCGAAATCGTTTTCAATTCAATTCATTTCGAAATCGTTTTCTAAAATCGATATAAATATCGTTCACGTCAAAATGGCGTCAATCTAATCAACACGGCTTCATATATTCCTTTATTTTCAAATATTCTATTTCGAATATTTCTTTTTCAAATATTTCTTTTTCAAAACTGGAATGAGGCCCAATCAATTACCATATAAAATTAATTATATGGATTTTCATACAACACATGTATATAATAGCATTGAAAATAATCAACCATCAACCAAAGTGCACTACACTGTATAAGCATCAAATATAGATATTCAACGCTTATAACAGCCTGTCAATCAATCGATCGACATATTTAATCAATCAGGATGAGTGAACTTCAAATTTCATCCTAACACCCGTGTGGGGTTTCAAACAATCAAACACATATTTTATTTGTGCAGTTAGGCGATGTGTAAAATTTATCGACCCAATCAACGTCATTCAAATAGGTGTACATAAACAAACCGTCTGGTTTGTAAATGAATATTTATTTATTCACATTCACGTTAAAAATTATATTTTTAACGATAACACATTTTATTTTAACATATGAATTTCTATTCAGTTCATTCTTTAAATAAAATGCTATTTTTATCTTTCTAACTTATTTTAGAAAATTTCGGCGGCATAACGGCACGATACTAGAAACGGGACAAGGCCTAGCCTAATCCCCGGTCTAGTGAAGGCCCACGCCATTCACACATCAATCATATCAATTTTATTATGCAAACCACAAAATTTGGAGTAAGTGTCTAACCTAGCCTTACTCCTTCGCCTTATAACGGCGCACGTCTAATCCTAACCAATTTATCGATTCGATTTTTCACACCACAAACCACATTCAAACCAATATCACAATCAATAACCAAACAGCCAAACAAACAAGTCCATGGTCTGTGGACGATTGTGTCGGGTGCTACTAAGCACCGTCTGCATCCTAGTATATATATATATAACTAGAAATAAAATTGAAAGGTGAGAAGTTCTCACATATAGCTATCCTAGCTCCACGGCACTTCATTTGCAGAAGTCTTCGTCGCTTCGCCTTTTTGTCACCTTCGTTGTCCGCTTTCACTACATATGTAAAAATCACATTTTTACCTCGCTATTCAATATATAAGAAATCGAATTTTTATTTCGAAGTTCAATATATAAAAACTATATTTTTAACTCGAAGTTCAATATATAAAAACTATATTTTTAACTCGAAGTTCAATATATAAAAATCGAATTTTTATTTCTATGTTCAATATATAAAAATCATATTTTTCTTTCGAAGTTCAATATATAAAAATCGAATTTTTCTTTCGAAGTTCAATATATAAAAATCCTATTTTTCTATCGAAGTTCAATATATAAAAATCCTATTTTTCTATCGAAGTTCAATATATAAAAATCCTATTTTTCTATCGAAGTTCAATATATAAAAATCCTATTTTTCTATCGAAGTTCAATATATAAAAATCCTATTTTTCTATCGAAGTTCAATATATAAAAATTCTATTTTTCTATCGAAGTTCAATATATAAAAATATGATTTTTACTTTTGCTTTCACATATAAAAATATGATTTTTGCTTTTGCTTTCAACATATAAAAATATGATTTTTGCTTTTGAAATCAGTTTATTATTTGCTTATAAAAACCAATTCAGTTTTTATCTTTATAAAAAATAAATCAATTCAGTTTTAATCCTTTTAAAAACAAAATCAGTTTTAATTTTTTTAAAAAAACTGTTTTAATACTTTTATAAAAAAAATTCCAGTTTTTATTCTTTTTAAAAAAAACCTGTTTTAATACTTTATAAAATCTGTTTTAATCTTTTTAAAAAATCTGTTTTAATACTTTTATAAAAAATTTCAGTTTTAAAATCTTTTTTAAAAAAACAGTTTTTCTCTTTTAAAAATTTCAGTTTTTAAACCTTAAAAAAAAACAGTTTTATACTTTTTCAAAACAAATCAGTTTCAGTTTTTTTCGAACAAATCAGTCTTTAGTTTTTATTTTTAAAACAATTGCAGTTTTTAATTATTAACGTAATAATAAATAAAAATAAAATAAAACGACTTACAGAAAGGGGAGGGGGTTTCACCGATCGTCGGAGGTGCTTCTCGAGCTGGGCGGAGCTGGGTTCGAACGGTGGTGGCGGTTTCGATCAAGGGAGGCGGTGGCTTCTGGGTGAGGCGACGGCGAGGTCTGGAGGGGGGCGAGGCCTTCGTGGTGGTGGCTCGGAGTTCTTCGTCGGCGTCGAGACGAGGGGGGGCCAGGTCGATCGATTTAGGTTTTGGGTTTTTTTTTTTTTTTTCTCTGTCTGGATCGAAATGAAAGGGGGGGGGCCAAGCGGGAGATAAGGAGGGAAGGGGGGGATTAAAATATTTTTTTTATTTATTATTATTTAATTTCGCAAATAGGTTGACTTTTACATATGACCTCGAAACGAGGCCCACCGCCTGTCGTCCATAGCGTTTCACCCCCATTCCGAACACAATGGGATATGTATCGCAAGCTGATTTGATCGCTACAATCAGTTTCCGTTAAATTTACATTTAAATCACTATATTGAATTTTAAACGTACATTTCAAATTACCAGGGTCACATACTAACTAGAAAAATTCCAGAAAAATATTTTCTAGCTTCGTATGGACGATACGGTCCTAACAAAACTAGTTTCGTCGAATTCTGAGACCGTTTGAAAAATGGCCAATTTCCAGTCGATTAAAATCAACTGAAACCGGTCAAACGCGTTTTCCTTTGCCACGCTCACATATTGATTCGAAAAATTATGAAATTTGGAATCTAGCAATAACTTTACATCACGGACCCAACAAAACTGGTTTCGTCGAAATCCG
Organism: Allium sativum; assembly: GCA_030737875.1. Taxonomy (NCBI): domain Eukaryota; kingdom Viridiplantae; phylum Streptophyta; class Magnoliopsida; order Asparagales; family Amaryllidaceae; genus Allium; species Allium sativum. The sequence goes on from CM060910.1 coordinate 459,339,058, forward strand.
AGGTCGTTTGCAAAACGGCTATTTTTAAGGGCTATATATTATATAAAATATATATAAATTCCACAGCGACTATTTCTAAATTTAAACTGGACATATCTTATCATTTCTAAGATGAAATCACAGTTTGTTAACTTCGTTACAAAGATATAGTTATACAGATTCAAATATTTCTTGTTTCGTTCAATTCTGACTTATAACGAATTCTGTATATTCATTTGCAATTAGAAATCGAATTTTCGAACTACCGCGCCATTTTCAATTCCTTTTATAATTATATATAATTATTTATATTCTAACGACGACGCGTATAAATATATACGTTCGAATTCCATTCAAAATAAATTTTCTCGTCGATATTATTTAAAATAATTCATTTTAAATAATCAAAATTCGCTAAAATTGTCAAAATAAAAATTTTAAACTGGCCCAGATTTTCCGGGTTGTTACAATCTCCCCCACTTAAAACTTTTCGTCCCCGAAAAGGAACAAAGTCGAAAGTTGTTTAACAATTCAACTCAACTTCTATTGTTTTGATTACGGCTTAAGTTCTTCAACTTTTCAGTTTCTAAGAATTTTTCAAAAATTTCAAAAATTTGGCTAACACCCTAAATTTTCGAAAAATTTCGCCATAACCTCCCCTGCACCGGGAGCATCGGGGAATTTCAAATAGCTTCCCCGGTCCTTCAGATCTCAAAAAGAAAAAGAAAAAGCCAAGCGGCTAGCCAATAGGCTCACAAAATCATCATCACCCAAACAAAACAGGAAATTATGTAGTAAACATGTACCTATTTGTCGGGCAAACAAATTTTATTCTCTGGCTCTAGCCTCCTTGCTATGACCTGTTCAATGATATATATGTATATGCAAGCAAATGCGACCAATTTTCAATACAATTCAATATTCGATCAAATTAGGCATACTAGTTCAAAATTATCAAACAACTAAACAAACATCAATCAATTAGTGAATTTAACGTTTCAAATTCATAATTTTGATACATAAACAAAAATCATGTTTTGGTGCCAAATCACAACAATAGGCCCTATCTAATTTTGGTTCTCACACCAGTCAATAGGAAGTATATAAATATCACACCTTCGACTCTCGAATATTAATTCTGATGATGTAGCTACAATCATCAGAATCACCTTCGGGCGACTAGAGTGTGAATCTATATCTATCCAGTATATTAAAATTTCAAATACACGCGGATCAGACGTATACGCAAAATCTATATATACTGGATTGTCCACATCAATATAATTAAATAATCAAATACGAATAAGTGATTTAAATTTTCAAAACAAAAATTTGTTTTCACTTGAAAAATATACTCTTCACACTCGTTCTAGGATACTACTGATCCTATCTCTAACGAGTCATTCCCATTGGATATTACTAATCCAATATCTGAGGAATTCTTTCATATGGTTCTAATGTGTCTTGTTCTCTGCTTTGTAAACCAAAGCTCTGATACCAACTGTGACGGCAAGGAATTTCGCTCGGTCCGAACCAGTCGCTAAACCGACCCAGACCGTTCGAAACGCCCTATCGTTTGAGAACACGACAGAACAGAACGCATATAAAAGAACATTTCATTGTATATTACAACAATGCATCAGATTACAAGAATATACAGAGTATAAATGAATATTACACAGAAATATCAGAGATTTAAATTACATTTAAATACATAGCAGCGGAAAATAATACAATACACAACTAGAAGAGATATACGGATACAAAGCTTTCCGGATATCGTTCCAGCTGTAAACCAGGATCCTGTGAATATAAATCTGCAAAAACCAAAACTACTAGCTGCCCGTGTCGAAAATAGGGGCACCCAGAGTTTAGGTTAAAACAATAAACTCCAGGTCAGTCATGTGACTGGTGTGAGAACTAAAACAGTTAATCTTTATTTTAAATCATTAGGTAGATCAAGGGACCACGCCGTATAACACGGAACGGGTTTCCTCCCAAGAATACCAGTGCATAAAACAAACAGCGCAATGCTAAATAAAGAAAGATGAAGCTGTTATAAGACCCAGGTCCTATCACACAATGCAACGCAAGCCGGGGGATAGGGTTTTCCCTTATAACAGCCAAAGAATGCTTGATACGTTTAAAACAAATCATTTGATACTATAATAAGTGCATAGTGCATAAAACAACTTCAAATCATAAGTATCAATCATAGGCGGCATGGGTACCATATATCATGTCGCCATATATAGGTTTACAAATAAAACCGCAAAGTCACGTATTTGGAAATTGGATTTCCTTCTATGAACCGAGGCAAAAGATAGTCCTCAACCGATTCGAGACGCTCTAGCCCGTGTCTCAGGATCAGAGCTCGAGTGACCCTTGGATCGTCAGGGCCGGTCCACCGATGTGGATTAAAATGCCTGAACACTGCGTTTCCCCACCCTTTGGGGTGTCAATGAGCCAACGAATGACTCCATCGGTTCGAGAACGACCGATCAATCCGAGGCGCCTCGCAACAGCAACAACCACATAAGTCAAACTCGTCAGGGCGTGTAAAACCACTGACGCCACTTCTAACTAGAAAGAAACGCATGCCCTCCCTGAGGTCCGTCTCCCGTTTTTGATTCATACTGGGTGTGAAACTCGCGAATCAAACGTTACACAAAGCTACGCCACAAAGGCCGTGCTTTGATCATCAACCACCAGACTTTGCTTTTCAACAGAAGCCTTGATCATTTGCATCTTAGCATGCCACACAGGCAAGCCATCCTATGCAACCGATATCAGTCACACAGAATGAAATCCGATGTCAGACACACAGTCCATTTACAAGTCCGTTCTGGGTCTGAACGAAACCGGAGGCACCTAGTACCCCGCATATCCATCGATCTCCAAGCACGTCTGGACGATCACTAACTGTTTCCATCTTCTTGGGTGTACAGCCCAATCAAGATCATTAGTTATCACCCAAACGACGTGAAGACCTCCGGTCTTCGATCATCGTCTTCATCTTCGACTTATCGTCGTATCAGTTATTCAGAATGGGATAAACCCGGTCTTTCCGAATAACTCGCGTATATATTATAAAAGTGTTACACAAACACAACATACGCCTCATTCCAACTCATTAGTCACTAACCGTAAATTAATCAAGAGAATAATTCCCCAAATATTATCCCCGAAGGCCGAAACCAACATCAGATCAATATCCAGAAAACCATTCTGCTTGGCTAACCGGCAGTTAGTTCCTAAATTTCACGTTCAAATCTAATTAAAGATTTAACTATCGCCTGGAGCAAAACTGGTGATACTCCATTCTCGATCTTTTCAATCTAATTAAAGATTCATTAAAACTCCACTTAGTTTTAATCTTTATCTGGGTTAAAGAATCAGTGTCATTTAAAACACGATTCACGATAAACCCAAAATCACATTCCATTAATTATCGGGTTAAAGAACAAGTGTTATTTAAAACACTGTTCACGATAAACCCAAAAATCAATACCAATTCAATTCCAATTAAATATCATTTAATTGGTACACTTCATTAAATCTAAATAAAAAGATTTAATCATTTCTCAACTGGGTTCAAGAACAGTGTTAGTGAAGACACCATTCACGACAAACCCAAATCACATTCATTAATTATCGGGTTAAAGAACAAGTGTTATTTAAAACACTGTTCACGATAAACCCAAAAATCAATATCAATTCAATTCCAATTAAATATTATTTAATTGGTACACTTCATTAAATCTAAATAAAAAGATTTAATCATTTCTCAACTGGGTTCAAGAACAGTGTTAGTGAAGACACCATTCACGACAAACCCAAATCACATTCGATATTCAATACAAGGCTCTGAATAGAAAATATATCGGCTTATATTCAATATCAAATTCTACGACTAACAAATGTCGTATTGGAAATAACGATATAAATATATATATCTTTCAAATTTCCATAACAACACCTGTATAATCACGAATTCCAACATCGAAATATTCCGAAGACAATTTCGATTCAAATCCACTCCAATGCAATCATTGGAAATTTTGGTTATTTTCAAAACCCTTTTCGAATTCAATTTATTTATTTAAAAATAAATAGAATTATAATTCTAGTTCAAACTAGTTCATTTCGATAAAAATCTATTTTTATCTTTTCAAATATGGAGTTTTTCATCCCAATTCTTTCTAAATCATTTCTTATGATTTTACACAAATTATTACTATTTTTAATAATTTTATCAAGGCCCGTACAGTCGATTTCCATCAATGGCCCTCGAACTGCACTTACAGCGACCTTTTTCAAATTTGATTTGGACATAATTCCAAATCCAACCGTTAGATTTCAAATTTCTAACATTCATTAGAAAGCTCTTTTCGATACGAACCCAACGGTTCCGGTTTTAGGAGAATCCGACGGTCGGATCTCCCGTAATGTCCGTTTGAAATAAATGGTCGAAATTCGCGAACTGCCGCGGCGCGGCGCGTTCTATTCAGGCCATTATATTATATATATAATATATATAATATATATTTCGTCGATTTCTATTTAAAACGAATTATATAAATAGTTTTGAATTCGGTTTCAATTCAATTCATTTCGAAATCGTTTTCAATTCAATTCATTTCGAAATCGTTTTCAATTCATTTTGAATTCGTTTTCAATTCAATTCATTTCGAAATCGTTTTCAATTCATTTTGAATTCGTTTTCAATTCAATTCATTTCGAAATCGTTTTCAATTCAATTCATTTCGAAATCGTTTTCTAAAATCGATATAAATATCGTTCACGTCAAAATGGCGTCAATCTAATCAACACGGCTTCATATATTCCTTTATTTTCAAATATTCTATTTCGAATATTTCTTTTTCAAATATTTCTTTTTCAAAACTGGAATGAGGCCCAATCAATTACCATATAAAATTAATTATATGGATTTTCATACAACACATGTATATAATAGCATTGAAAATAATCAACCATCAACCAAAGTGCACTACACTGTATAAGCATCAAATATAGATATTCAACGCTTATAACAGCCTGTCAATCAATCGATCGACATATTTAATCAATCAGGATGAGTGAACTTCAAATTTCATCCTAACACCCGTGTGGGGTTTCAAACAATCAAACACATATTTTATTTGTGCAGTTAGGCGATGTGTAAAATTTATCGACCCAATCAACGTCATTCAAATAGGTGTACATAAACAAACCGTCTGGTTTGTAAATGAATATTTATTTATTCACATTCACATTAAAAATTATATTTTTAACGATAACACATTTTATTTTAACATATGAATTTCTATTCAGTTCATTCTTTAAATAAAATGCTATTTTTATCTTTCTAACTTATTTTAGAAAATTTCGGCGGCATAACGGCACGATACTAGAAACGGGACAAGGCCTAGCCTAATCCCCGGTCTAGTGAAGGCCCACGCCATTCACACATCAATCATATCAATTTTATTATGCAAACCACAAAATTTGGAGTAAGTGTCTAACCTAGCCTTACTCCTTCGCCTTATAACGGCGCACGTCTAATCCTAACCAATTTATCGATTCGATTTTTCACACCACAAACCACATTCAAACCAATATCACAATCAATAACCAAACAGCCAAACAAACAAGTCCATGGTCTGTGGACGATTGTGTCGGGTGCTACTAAGCACCGTCTGCATCCTAGTATATATATATATAACTAGAAATAAAATTGAAAGGTGAGAAGTTCTCACATATAGCTATCCTAGCTCCACGGCACTTCATTTGCAGAAGTCTTCGTCGCTTCGCCTTTTTGTCACCTTCGTTGTCCGCTTTCACTACATATGTAAAAATCACATTTTTACCTCGCTATTCAATATATAAGAAATCGAATTTTTATTTCGAAGTTCAATATATAAAAACTATATTTTTAACTCGAAGTTCAATATATAAAAACTATATTTTTAACTCGAAGTTCAATATATAAAAATCGAATTTTTATTTCTATGTTCAATATATAAAAATCATATTTTTCTTTCGAAGTTCAATATATAAAAATCGAATTTTTCTTTCGAAGTTCAATATATAAAAATCCTATTTTTCTATCGAAGTTCAATATATAAAAATCCTATTTTTCTATCGAAGTTCAATATATAAAAATCCTATTTTTCTATCGAAGTTCAATATATAAAAATCCTATTTTTCTATCGAAGTTCAATATATAAAAATCCTATTTTTCTATCGAAGTTCAATATATAAAAATTCTATTTTTCTATCGAAGTTCAATATATAAAAATATGATTTTTACTTTTGCTTTCACATATAAAAATATGATTTTTGCTTTTGCTTTCAACATATAAAAATATGATTTTTGCTTTTGAAATCAGTTTATTATTTGCTTATAAAAACCAATTCAGTTTTTATCTTTATAAAAAATAAATCAATTCAGTTTTAATCCTTTTAAAAACAAAATCAGTTTTAATTTTTTTAAAAAAACTGTTTTAATACTTTTATAAAAAAAATTCCAGTTTTTATTCTTTTTAAAAAAAACCTGTTTTAATACTTTATAAAATCTGTTTTAATCTTTTTAAAAAATCTGTTTTAATACTTTTATAAAAAATTTCAGTTTTAAAATCTTTTTTAAAAAAACAGTTTTTCTCTTTTAAAAATTTCAGTTTTTAAACCTTTAAAAAAAACAGTTTTATACTTTTTCAAAACAAATCAGTTTCAGTTTTTTTCGAACAAATCAGTCTTTAGTTTTTATTTTTAAAACAATTGCAGTTTTTAATTATTAACGTAATAATAAATAAAAATAAAATAAAACGACTTACAGAAAGGGGAGGGGGTTTCACCGATCGTCGGAGGTGCTTCTCGAGCTGGGCGGAGCTGGGTTCGAACGGTGGTGGCGGTTTCGATCAAGGGAGGCGGTGGCTTCTGGGTGAGGCGACGGCGAGGTCTGGAGGGGGGCGAGGCCTTCGTGGTGGTGGCTCGGAGTTCTTCGTCGGCGTCGAGACGAGGGGGGCCAGGTCGATCGATTTAGGTTTTGGGTTTTTTTTTTTTTTTTTTTTCTCTGTCTGGATCGAAATGAAAGGGGGGGGGCAAGCGGGAGATAAGGAGGGAAGGGGGGGATTAAATTTTTTTTTTTTTTTTTATTATTTAATTTCGCAAATAGGTTGACTTTTACATATGACCTCGAAACGAGGCCCACCGCCTGTCGTCCATAGCGTTTCACCCCCATTCCGAACACAATGGGATATGTATCGCAAGCTGATTTGATCGCTACAATCAGTTTCCGTTAAATTTACATTTAAATCACTATATTGAATTTTAAACGTACATTTCAAATTACCAGGGTCACATACTAACTAGAAAAATTCCAGAAAAATATTTTCTAGCTTCGTATGGACGATACGGTCCTAACAAAACTAGTTTCGTCGAATTCTGAGACCGTTTGAAAAATGGCCAATTTCCAGTCGATTAAAATCAACTGAAACCGGTCAAACGCGTTTTCCTTTGCCACGCTCACATATTGATTCGAAAAATTATGAAATTTGGAATCTAGCAATAACTTTACATCACGGACCCAACAAAACTGGTTTCGTCGAAATCCGAGGTCGTTTGCAAAACGGCTATTTTTAAGGGCTATATATTATATAAAATATATATAAATTCCACAGCGACTATTTCTAAATTTAAACTGGACATATCTTATCATTTCTAAGATGAAATCACAGTTTGTTAACTTCGTTACAAAGATATAGTTATACAGATTCAAATATTTCTTGTTTCGTTCAATTCTGACTTATAACGAATTCTGTATATTCATTTGCAATTAGAAATCGAATTTTCGAACTACCGCGCCATTTTCAATTCCTTTTATAATTATATATAATTATTTATATTCTAACGACGACGCGTATAAATATATACGTTCGAATTCCATTCAAAATAAATTTTCTCGTCGATATTATTTAAAATAATTCATTTTAAATAATCAAAATTCGCTAAAATTGTCAAAATAAAAATTTTAAACTGGCCCAGATTTTCCGGGTTGTTACAATCGACGAGAAATTTATTTTGAATAGAATTCGAACGTATATATTATATAGATCGTCGTTAGAATATAAATATTTATTTTAAATTATAAAAGGAATTGAAAATGGCACGGTAGTTCAATAATTCGATTTCAAACTTCAAATGAATGTACCGGGTGCAAAATAAACCGGATTTTTGCAAAACAAAAAACAATAGGATCTATTTGAGAATATCTTTCCAACGAATCCGAAAAATTGAGATTTCATAGCGGGAATCAAAAGATACGTCCAGTTGAAAATTCTGAATAGTCGCTATGGAATTCAGGCCCTTAAAAATGGGAATTTTGCAAACGACCTCGGATTTCGACGAAACCACTTTTGTTGGATCCGTGATGTCAAATTATTGCTAGATTCCAAATTTCATAATTTTTCGAATCAATATGTGAGCGTGGCAAAAGAAAACATGTTTGACCAGTTTTAGTTGATTTTAATCGACTGGAAAATAGCCATTTTTCCAACGGTCTCAGAATTCGACGAAACTAGTTTTGTTAGGACCGTATCGTCAATACGAAGCTAGAAAATATTTTTTTGGGATTTTTAGAGTTAGTATGTGACCCCAGTGAATTGAAATGCACGTTCAAATTCAATATATAGAGTTATATGTTGATTTTAACGGAAACTGATCGAAACGATCGAATCAGCTTATGGTACATATCCCATTGTGTTCGGAATGGGGGTGAAACGCTATCGACGACAGGCGGTGGGCCTCATTTCGAGGTCGAAATAAAAAGTCAACTTTTTTTGAAATTAAATAATAAAAAAAAAATAAAACCCTCTCCCTTTACATCACTCAGCCCCCCCCTCCCCCGATTAAATCAGAAATCGAAAGGAAAAAAAACACGCTCCACCGATCCCGTCGCCCTCCCTCCTAGGCGGCGCCGCCGTGATTTCGCCGCAGGCCCCCCCTTCGCCGCATCGCTCCAGGCCCCCCCCTTTTCGCCGTCCAACCCTAAATCCTCTCCCCCTCAGCCTTACGTTCCCCTCCTCCCATCGACGAAGCACCCGAGCCCAACCTCCCAGACCCCGACGCCACCAGTCCACCCCCTTCCGCCGTCCTCTTGCACCAGTTCGAACCCCCCCTTTCGCTGAAGGAAACAAAGACTGTAAGTATATATTTTGATTTTATTTTGTTTTATTTAATAGTAAATAGCAAATCGAAGTCCGATTTTTTATGTATATAAAATTACATACGCAAGTAGAGATTTTTATGAAGTAAAAAGCTTGGATTTTGATATTTATTCGTGAAGTAAAAAGCTTGAATTTTTATATGTGGATTAAAGTGATAAAAATCGAATTTTTATATATAGGTTAAAGAAATAAAAATATAATCTTTTATATTGTAGAAGTATAAAAATATAATTTTTATATAGGTAAGATAGTAAAAATATCACCTTTATATATGTAGTGAAATAAAATATTTTTTTTGAAAAGGCGAAATCTTTGTATAGAGAATAGCGTGATAAAAATAGAATTTTTATCTATATAGTAGCGGTGTAAAAATAGAATTTTTTATCTATATAGAAAGTAGCGATTTAAAAATATGATTTTTATTTATTGAAATGAAACAATAAAAATATAATTTTTATTGTGAACAGCGTAAAAAGGACTGCATTGGAATTTCAAACAAATTCAGATGATTCAACAGTTCAAAAGAAAATCACGGCAGAGTGGAACCCTCTGTGAGAATTTCTCACTCTTTAATTTAATTTTCTAGTTGAAATATATACTAGGATGCAGCCGGTGTTTAGTAGCACCCAACACCCGTCGTCCACAGACCATGGACGGCTTGTATGCTTGTTTGTTTGATTTTGATGTGTAGTTGATTGTGTGATGTGAAACGAAATAAAATATTTTATAGTGGAAAATATTTTATAGTTAAAAATAGGATTTTTAACGTGTATATGAAATGAAATAAAAATAAACAAATCGGATGATTTGTTTATATACACACATTTGACTGATATTGATTGGGACGATAAATTTTACACATCGCCCAACTGCATAAATAAAATCTGTGTTTGATTGTTTGAAATCCCACACGGGTATTGGGATGATATTTGACGTACACTAATCCCGATTGTTTAGTTGTATGTCGATCGATTGATAGACATACGGTTATAAGCGTTAAATATTTATATTCGATGCTTATACAGTGTAGAATGCACTTTGGATGATGGTTGATTATTCATCGTTGTTATTGAATACTTGTGTTGTAGAAAATCCATATAATTAACATTATATGGTAATTGATTGGGCCTCATTCCAGTTTTGAAAAGGAAATATTTGAAATAGAAATATTTGAAATAGAAATATTTGAAATAGAATATTTGAAAAAAATATGAAGCCGTGTTGATTAGATTTACGCCATTTTGACGTGAACGATATTTATATCGATTTTATTCATTTTATAATGAATATCGAAAGTTATTTCAAAGTCTGATATTTTGAAAAGAATTGGAATTCAAATTGAAATTGAATAGAAATGAATTCGTATTGAAATTGAATTAAATTGAAAACGAACTGAAATTGAATTAGAAATCAATTTGAATTGAAATCAATGTGAAATGAATTTAAAACGAATTTATAAGGAAAAATTCGATTTTGATTTGAATTTGAAATAGAAGTTGAAATCGTTTTGAAAACGAATTTAAAACGATTTATAAAATACATTTTGAAAGGAAATCGACGAAATATATATATATATATATATATATATATATAATGGCCTGAATAGAACGCGCCGCGCCGTGGTAGTTCGCGAATTTCGACCATTGACTTCGAATGGACATTACGGGAGATCCGACCGTCGGATTCTCCTAAAACCGGAACCATTGGGTTCGTATCGAAAAGAGCTTTCTAACGAATATGAGAAATTTTAAATCTAACGGTTGGATTTGGAATTATGTCCAAATCAAATTTGGAAAAGGTCGCTGTAAGTGCAGTTCGATGGCCATTGATGGAAATCGACTGTACGGGCCTTGATAAAATTATTAACAACAGTAATAATTTGTGTAAAATCATAAGAAATGATTTGTGAAGAATTGGGATGAAAAACTCCATATTTGAAAAGATAAAAATAGATTTTTATCGAAATGAACTAGTTTTGAACTAGAATAGTAATTTATTTTTAAAATAAATAAAGTGAGTTTGAAATGGTTTTGAAATATAACCAGAATTTCCAATAATTGAATTGGAATGGATTTGAATCGAAATTGTCTTTGGAATATTTCGATGTTGGATTTCGTGATCATACAGGTGTTGTTATGGAAATTTGAAAGATATGTATATATATCGTTATTTCCAATACGACATTTGTTAGTCGTAGAACTTGATATTGAATATAAGCCGATATATTTTCTATTCAGAGCCTTGTATTTAATATCAAACGTGATTTGGGTTTGTCGTGAATGGTGTCTTCAATAACACTGTTCTTAAGCCCAGTTGAGAAAAGATTAAATCTTTTTATTTAGATTTAATGAAGTGTACCAATTAAATAATATTTAATTGAATTGATATTGATTTTTGGGTTTATCGTGAACAGTGTTTTAAATAACACTTGTTCTTTAACCCGATAATTAATGAATGTGATTTTGGGTTTATCGTGAACCGTGTTTTAAAATGACACTGATTCTTTAACCCAGTTAAATATTAAAACTAAGTGGAGTTTTAATGAATCTTTAATTAGATTGAAAAGATCGAGAATGGAGTATCGCCAGTTTTACTCCAAGCGATAGTTAAATCTTTAATTAGATTTGAACGTGAAATGGTAATTGAATTTACCGATAACACCGTGGTGTTAGATATGAAGTATTACCAGTTTTACTTCATGGGATGAATAGGTTGGGGTTGGAAAATAAAATAAATGATTACTTCGGTGTGGTTCGCTAATCCCGACTAGTTTGAATTGATATTCAAAAAGGAGATTAAAGAATAAATTTAAAGAATTTATCTTTGATAAAATTAATGGGAACCTTTCCCAAAATATAAGAATATTTGAATAAAAGAATATTCTAAATTGGAATGAAGCGTATGTTGTGTTTGTGTAACACTTGTTTATTATATACGCGAGTTATTCAGAAAGACCGGGTTTATCCCATTCTGAATAACTGATTCGACGTGGTGTCGAAGATGAAGACGGTGGTTGAAGACCGGAGGTCTTCACGTCGTTTGGATAATTACTGATGATCTTGATTGGGCCGTACACCCAAGAAGATGGAAATAGTTGGTGATCGTCCAGACGTACTTGGAGATCGATGGATGTGTGGGGTACTAGGTGCCTCCGGTTTCGTTCAGACCCAGAACGAACTTGTAAATGGACTGCGTGTCTGACATTGGATTTTAGTCTGTGTGATTGATTTCTATTAAATATATATCTGTTTGGCGGCGGAGAATTTATTCTCTTGCTTAACGCCCTTCTCTGAGACGTACGAGCTCAGGGGTTATATTGATGGATATCAAACGCATGGACTGAATTGCCTGTGTGACACGCCTAAGTGGTAATTGATCAAGGCTTCTGTTGAAAAGCAAAGTCTTGTGGTGGATGATCAAAGCACGGTCTTTGTGGCATAGCTTTGTGTAACGTTGATTCGCGAGCCTCACACCCCGGTAGTGGACCAGAAACGGGAGAGGACCTCAGGGAGGACATGTGTTTCTTTCTAACTAGAAGTGGCGTCAGTGGTTTTACACGCCCTGACGAGTTTGACTTATGTGGTTGTTGCTGTTGCGAGGCGCCTCGGTTTGATCGGACGATCCGGGTCCGATGGAGTCATTTGTTGGCTCATTTACGCCCCATAGGGCGGAGAGACGTATTGTTCAGGCATTTTAACCCACATCGGTGGACCGGCCCTATCGCTCCAAGGGCCCACCTGAGTCTGGTTCCTAAGACATGGTCTAGATTGTCTCGAATCGGTAGAGGACGATCCCTGGCCTCGGTTCACAGACGGAAATCCAATTTCCAATTACGTGACATTTGCGGTTTTGATTGTAGAGCCTAGTATGGCGACATGATATATGGTACCCATGCCGTCTATGATTGATATTTATGATTTGAAGTTGTTTTATACACTATGCACTTATAATAGTATCAAATAATCTGTTTTAAACGTATCAAGCATTCTTTGGCTATTATAAGGTAAAACCCTATCCTCCGGCTTGCGTTGCATTGTGTGATGGGAACTGGGTCTTATAATAGCTTCATTTTTCTTTATTTAGCATTGCGCTGTTGTTTTATGCACTGGTGTTCTTGGGAGGAAACCCGTTCCGTGTTATACGGCGTGTTCCCTTGATTTACCTAACTTTACAATAAAGATTTATAACTGTTTTAGTTCTCACACCAGTCACATGACTGACCTAGAGTTTATTGTTTTAACCTAAACTCTGGGTGCCCTTATTTTGACACGGGCAGCTAGTAGTTTCAGTTTTGCAGATTTATATTCACAGGATCCTGGTTTACAGCTGGAACGATATCCGGAAAGCTTTGTATCCGTATATCTCTTCTAGTTGTGTATTGTATTAATTTCCGCTGCGTTGTATTTAAATGTAATTTAAATCTCTGATATTTCTGTGTAATATTTATTCATACTCTGTATATTCTTGTAATCTGATGCATTGTTGTAATATACAATGAAATGTTCTTCCGTCTGCGTTCTATTTTGTCGTGTTCTCGAAACATTCATTTGAAATTAAAAATTGAATTTTCAAACTACCATGCCGTTTTAAGCACTATTTATAATTAATATAAATTTATACATTCTAACTTCGATTTAAATAAATTTTAAATCATTATTATTTAAAATAAATTATTTTAAATATTCAGAATCCATTAAAATAGCTAAAATAAAAAAATTAATTGGTTTAGATATTTCGGGTTGTTACAATCTCCCCCACTTAAATCCTTTTCGTCCTCGAAAAGGAACGGAGCTGAATGTTGTTTAACTAACCAACTCAACTTTCATTCTGGCTTTCATTCTTCAACCTTTCAGTTTCTAAGAATATTCTAATTTATCAAAAATTTGGATAACACCCTAAATTTTCAAAAAAATATGCCATAACCACCTTTGTACAGCCCTATCAGTAAAACCACAACTTGCCTCACAGGGCCCTCATCAATCAAAAAGAAAAAACCAAGGAGCTTGCTAGTCGGCTCATAAAATCATCAAAACCCCAATAAATACAGTAAATATGTACCTATTTGTCGTGCATACAATTTTATTCATCTTCTTAGCTTCCATGCTATGACTGTTCATTATATACACATGTACCTATATGCAATCTCAATCAATTTTCAATTCAGTTCAACATTCGATTCGATTTGGCTAAATTTATCCTTTCATTCTCTTATTGGTTTTATTGTTCCAATATTTTAGTTATTTAACCTAATAATCGCACAACGCAACTAGCAATCAATTAGTTGATTAGCTTTCCAAATATATAACTTTATATATATTCCAAAAATCCAATTTCAATGCCAAATCACAAACAATAGACTCTAACTAAGTTTGGTTCTCACACCAATCAACTGAAAATATATAGATATCCTACTTTCGAAACTCGAACATAGACACTGATGATGTAGCTACAATCATCATAATCATCTCTGGGCGACTAGAGTGTGATTCTATATCTACCTAGTATATTTGAGACTTCATATACACATGGATTAGACGTATATGCAAAATCTCCTTATACCCAATAATCCAAAATCAATTTAAAATAAAAAACTCAAATACGTATAATAGATATAAAATTTCAAAACTAAATTTGTTTTTGGAAATAGCACTCTTCAACTCATTCTAGGATGCTACTGATCCCATCTCTAATGAGTCATTCTTATAGGACAATACTAATCCTACCACTGATGAATTCGTTCGTTTGGTTCTAATGTGTCTCGTTCTCGAGCTTTGTAAACCAAAGCTCTGACACCAAAATGAAATAGCCCGACGAAATCCAGTAGGCCTTGCAACCATCCCTTCATCCCCCAAAGCAGCAGGTAAAACCCACCGTGGCTCCTACTGGTACCCCAGACACCTTGTTTTGCGGCGACCCTTTCGAGCCTCCCGGTCACTGCCTAACAAACCCTAGAAAGGGACATGTGGGAGTAAGAGTCTCAGGTATGCCACCTAACACAAAGCCAGAATCCCCCATCATGCTGAATCCTACAGAAATAGGCATGCCAAGCAAGGACTGGTGTGAGAACTAAAACAGTTATTAGCTTGACTTCAAAGTTAGGTAAATCACGGGACCATGTCGTATAACATGGAATAGGTTTACCCCCAAGAATACCAGTGCATAAAACAAACAGCGCGATGCTAAACAGAAAAATGAAGCTATTATAAGACTTAGGTCCCATCACACAATGGACGCGGTCGAGGATAGATTTTTCCATTATAATAGCCAAATATGCTTAATACACGAAATTTCATCTTTTTTTATTATTACTATAAGTAAAGAAATCAACTCCAAATATAAATGTATCAATCATAGGCAGCGTAGGTACCACTATATTACGTCACCATATAAGTTTACAACAAAAACCGTAAAATCGCGTATTGGAAATTAGGTTTCCATGTATGAGTCAAGGCAAGGGATAATCTCCTTACCGATTCGAGACACACTAGCAATGCCTCAGGATCACACCTACGGGCAACCCTTGGATCTTGCAGAATCAGTCATCCGTTGATTATTGGCAATACCATAAACTACATGTTAGCCGGTTCGATCGAACCTCCAAAATGGTCATCCCTTCGACCATATTGAGAGCCATTTAAGGACTTACCTCGCTTCCAAGGTACCTCGCTTTCTGTCATAAAGTTTTTCCAACGTCCACATGAGTAAGCAGTCTGGGCTGTATACCATGACGTTACTCGTAGCTATATACTAACATATGTCCATTTCCCTGTGCTCCCTTATCCCGTTTTTGACTCATACCGGGGAGTGAAGCTCGTGAATTAACACTACACAAAGCTATGCTAATTAAATTTGTGCTTTGATTATCAACCACAAAGCCTTGCTTTTCAACAAAAGCTTTGATCCATGCAACTCAGCATGCCACACTATCAATCCATACAGTACCATTGATTTCCACCAATATATAACTGTAACACCCCACACCCGCTATGGTCACTCGCTAAGGGAATGCCATAACATCGGTGGAGTATTTTAAGTGAATATAGAACAGAAAAATTACAACAAGACAGATATAAGCAATACTTGAAATTCTTAAAACATCATTTCATTGCATCGGAAAGCAAAACATGTTTGGTTACATCACAAAACCATAATAAGAGTCAAGTACAAAATATCCATCCTGATAAATAAAAGTACATAATCCCAATACATGAACTGATAGCCATGAAAGAAAGGATAAGCTGAGCTCTACATCTATGGTCCAAGCTCCAAAAGAGAATAAAGTAGCCTGATGTAGCCCACTCGAACCGGGCCCACTCTGAAACCTGAGGGTTGGGAAAAAGATAAAAACAACGGGGTCAGACATAAGTCTGAGTGAGTCCTATAACCCTAACAATACAACCATTAAAGTAATTAGGGTATGACATAAACAAGGTACGGTACCTCTGGGGATAATGACTACACTAAGTAGCCAACTAAACACAGGATATACTAAGATAACCGAAAAGACGCATTTATCCACCCAAGGATAATTACTAGATTGCACCACCCCAGATCTACCCACCCAAGGGTAATTCCTACACTGCACCACACCAGTTCTACCCACCCAAGGGTAATTCCTACTTGAAGGTTGATCCCACTAAGTGTACTTAGTAATTTTACCCAGTAGTTTCGTATACCCCTAGCTGACTACATAGGTGCCGTCTGCCCCTATCTCCGCTAGGTGTACCCACTACCCCCCAAGCGATCGGCTCCCTACCGTAGATACCCGTGCTGGTCCCACAATGGGGTGTATCATTCCCCAAAGTGGCCACCTGATAATATCAACGGTGCACGGCTTTATATCTACACGATGCAACAACGGCTTATCTACCAGCCCGGGCCCACACACGCATATGAAACCCGATGGACTTGCGTTGCCACCGCTGACCCGTTTTGGCCTCTTATAGTCAAGCCCAATATGCGTGTCCCGTCACTCGACATGGGTCGAGCCCACAAAGATACGTTTGGGATATTGGTTGAAATGGGCCCCCACAAGCTACTACTTAAGCTTGTCTTTTTATCTAGTGCATCCCACTTAACCCCTTTTTATAATCATGCCCCCTTACATGTTAAGGTTTGGTTAAGTCATCTAATTATATTTCAATTGCCACTTAAGGCACCCACTAGATTTCCGCATGCCACCCAAGGCACTTACTTGATTCCCACATGCCACCCAAGGCACTTACTTAACCCTTTAATCATGTTTAATTACATGTTCCACTTTGGTTAAGTATTCTAATCGTATTTTCTATTGCCACCCAAGGCAACCCACTAGTTTCCTCATGCCACCCAAGGCACCCCCACTAGTTACTACATGCCTCCCAAGGCACCCACTTAACCCCTCATGCCCCTCTACATGCTAATATGGTTAAGTGTTTCTTAATTCATTAATTAAGATCATGACCTCATAAAGACCTCTCACATTAGACCGTCTTTTATGACTGCTGGATATGCATGTTGGTTCCGGGCAGACTTCTGTCATCAAAAGGATCTAACCTCGTGTCTTTACTTTAATCATGTATTTACTTTATGACTAAGACCTCTCACATTGGGCCAATCATTTGTAGCTGCTGGATGGCCGGTCGGTTCCGGGCAGACTTCCGCTACAAAAGGGTCCAACCTCGTGTCTTAGTTGATTAATTACACCTAATTAATCACCCCCATATTAATTATCCCTAATTAATATCAAGTTTTTCATAACATGGGTAGACCTAACTCAATAGGTAAATTCCCATGGGGTAGACCTAACTCAATAGGTAAATTCCCACTTATGCTTATTCATTTTATGGTATGCTTAATCATACCCATTTCACACCATTCATTAACATGTCCATTAACCCCATCGTTTCCCCACGCACTTATGCTACCACGACATATTTCCAAGAGAAGATTCTTTCACACTTAACATGGGTTTCACTTAGCATACATTAGCATTAACATGGGTTAAAAAGGTGTCCACTTACATCATGATATTAACCCAACTAGCATTACTAAATAACCCAACTTGCATGAACATACATATGTCGTATATACAAAGGCGACTTGCATAAGTGTTCATAGGTTATACAAAGATGAACTTGCATGTGTCTTAAAGGTGTGAACTTGCACAACATGTTACATGTTAACTTGCATAACATCATACACATAACTTGCATGATATCATAAACATAACTTGCATATCAACATACACATAACTTACATAACATCATGCACATAACTTGCATAACCTCATACACCTAACTTGCATATGAACTCGCATAACAACATGCACATAACTTACATAACATCATACACATACTTGCATAACATGTTGATCTTGCATATAAGCATACACATAACTTGCTTAACAGGTTGAACTTGCATATATGACTTGCATCTTAAAAGAGGGTAAACATGCATAGCATATAAAGGTGTCATCTTGCATATGTATGCATCACATTTAAAAGGGTAAACTTGCATGTCATGATTTATGCATAATACCAAACACTTAGCATGCACAAAACCACATACTTAGCATGCATAGAATCAATCACTTATTATGCATAAACACACCACTTAACTTGCATAAACCCAAACACTTAGCATGCATAAAACCCAATACTTAGCATGCATACAATCAAATACTTAGCATGCATAAAATCAAATACTTAGCATGCATAACACCAAATACTTAGCATGCATAAAATCACATGCATAACTTGCATATCATGTTACATATACTTGCATATATTCTCACATATAGTTTGCATAACATGTTACATATGCATAAATGTTCAACATAATGTTTTACATCATAAAACATGGCAATAAACTTGCTTATGGCATAAAACTTGCAATTCACATATCATACAAACTTGCATAAACTCATTTATCCACAAACATAGCCATGTCTTATCACATCCTACCATAATCAATTTAATAATTGATTATTAAAGCTATAGGAACTCACCAAAACCAAGATTAGCAAATTTATGAAGTAAAACTAGTTGCCAAATAAGAAGAAGAAGATGATTAGCTTGCAACTCTCTTCATTGATTTGTGGAGGCCATGATCAAGTTTCATTTTGCCATAGTTTAGCTACAAGATCTAATTATGAATGAATTAGGGTGGGGTTAGGGTCTTATTTATAGGATTAGGTGAGTGTTTTAGGCCCTTAGATTAACCCTAGGTTAGATTAGGTCCGTTAGATTTAGGAAATCTCTAGAACCAGCCCTCTAAGCCAGCCCAAGAACCCAAACTGGTGCACCCAGTTTTACTGGGCGTCGCACCCCTGTCGACAGGCAAGTCGACAGGGCAGTCGACACCCCTGTCGACAGCCCTGTCGACAGCACTGTCGACATGGCTAGGGCGGGAATTTTTCCCGCCTGGCCACCCCTGCTGGCCCCAATTCGAAATCTGAATTTGAATTTTAAATCTGTTTTTATCTCTGAATTTTCTGAAAACTTCTTTGGGCCATAACCGGGCCGTACGGACTCCGATTCTCGAAAACTCGGACTCTATTTTGCGTATTTTTCCGAGACGAACGCAATGACGCAGCCCATTTCCCCCAATTCTCACTTTTGAGATTATTTATTCTGCAATTAATGAATTTTAGCATTAACTAAAATTCGGGGTGTTACATTCTCCCCTCCTTAAAGGATTTCGTCCCCGAAATCTCTAAGCTAAGGAGAATGTATATCCTACCATCCAAACAACCATCTACTCAATCCATCAAACACGGGCATCCATTGTCCTTAAAACAATTTCTAATGATGTATGAGCATATGCAAAAAGTGTGTGTATATGTTCCCTATCTAAATGTATGAACATATGCAAACCATGATAGTGCCATGCATCCATTATGTATGCGAGCGAACCCTATCGACACATACAATATCTACATGAGTGCACAATCATTCACCAAAATGCATCATCCATATGATAACACAATCATTATACATCCATTAATATAGCTACCTACACACATAAATATGCAATATGCAATATGAAGTGACTGAGCCGATCTAGTGCCTAAAGTGTGTATATGCATCCACGAGCAACCACTAGCAAACACTTGCATCCACTTGCATCCATCATACATAACATGTCTCAAACACATGTTTCAACCATAGGACTATCCTATCTGAAGGTCAAAGGTACTAACGAGAGGGCATACTAAGGATAAGATAAGCACAAGATATGCGATGAAGGAGAAGCAAAAGGACATACCCTCCGAAAGAAAAGGGTACCTCGAACGCATCTTCGCTTCCGTCCCCCAGGTAGCATCGCTCTCTTCATCTCCCCTTTGTACTTTGACTAGTTGAACCTCTCTGTTTCTCAACTTCCAAATCTCTGACCCAAGGATGCAAGTAGGAGCTCGTCGAATCGTCGCATCACACTCTACTTCCACTTCTCTAAGCAAACTCGGCTCTACCACCTCTGCGGTCTCATGTAGGCACTTCCTCTTATGGAATACATCATGTACACTACTAAGTCTGTCGGGCAACTCCACCAATGGAAGATGCTCCCCCCCATGTACCTCCAAAATCCAAGATACATAGCCTCAAAAGGTCTTCTAAATTATGACTCACCCTCTCGGTCTGGCCGTCCGTCTGAGGGTGATATGTGGTACTCAAACACAACTGAGTCCCTACCGCCTCTTGGAAACTCTTCCAAAACTCTCTAGTGAAGATAGGATCTCGATCGCTCACCATACTGGAGGGTACACCATGCAATCTAATAATCTCTCGAAGATACACAGAAGCTAGCCATGGAGCGGTCCTCTTGCTCTTCATAGGTATAAAAATGGGCGCTCTTAGTAAGTCTGTCTACCACCACCCAAATTCCCGTATTACCCTTTCTTGATCTGGGTAACCCGTCAATAAAATCCATCGAGACGCTATCCCACTTCCATTGCGGAACTTCCAATGGGTGAAGCAACCCACTTGGTTTCTTTTGCTCCGCCTTCACTTGTTGGCACACCAAGCATCAGGCGACATATTCGGCCACATCTTTCTTCATACCGGCCCAGAAGAAAACCCTCTTCACGTCTTGGTACATCTTGTCCCCACCGGGATGAATGGTCATCTTAGAACGGTGTGCATCATCAAGAATAACCTTCCTCAACCCCTCGCCTTGCGGTACACAAAGTCTACCGTCTCTACGCAAGCACCCCCTATCGTCTAGGGTGTACCTACTCAAATGGCTGGACGACTCCCCCCTTATGAGCTTTCCCACCAACTCAACCAACTGTCGGTCGTTCCTCTGTGCTTCTCCAATCTGCCCCAAAAGAGTAGGTCTAACCTCCAAGGAGGCTAGCAAACCGGGTACAAAGTCAACGGAAGGTCTAAAGTCAAACTTAGAAATAAACTCTAAGCTCCGTCGTTCAACGAACAATGAACTCAAGGACAACCTTTTTCTACTTAAGGCGTCCGCTACCACGTTACCCTTGCCGTGGGTGTACGCTATCTCAAACTCATAGGATGCTAAGAATCCTATTCACTTTTGCTGTCTTAAGACTATGCGCCTGGAGAGTCTCCAATACTTCCCTAAGATGTAGGGCAGGTTCTTCTCCACTCCTAGAGAAAACAAGGATATTCTCCCATGCAAAATCATCACAACTGTCCATCTCTCACGCAGACCACCTTAGTCGAACTCGACATCCCCCAAATGCAAGCCCCAAAGGCCTAAACCAATATCAGACAAACACCCAAGGGATACCTCCTTCGAATTCAGACGACCTACGTGAGATGATACTAGTAAAAACGGCTAAATAATTAAGCCCTTGCTCAACTCTGGATGTCCTCGCCAGTCTCGCTCCCAAAACCACCGTTTTCCCTTAACTGGCTTTGCTTATCCTATTGAGCACATACGAAAACTTATTTCGCTCCTAGAAAAGACCAAGATGTCATTTATCAAGACCATCACAAACTTATTCAGGTACTCCCTGAACACCCTTTTCATCATATGCGGGGGCGTTCATCAAACCAAATGGCATCACCAGCCACTCATATAAACCATCCGGAGTCCTAAAGGTAGTCTTCTCCATACTATCCTCAGTCACTCTCAACTGACGAAACCTCGTGGCAAAGTGCAACTGCGAAAATACTGAGGCGCCCACTAACTGATCAAAGAGATCGTCAATCCTCGACAATGGGTGTCTATTCTTCTTTGTGAGTTTATTTAGTTCTCTTTAACCTACACAAAGTCTGAGGGACCCATCCGCCTTCGTGGCAAAAACTACCGGAGCACCCTACTCCGATATACTTCGTCTTATGAACCCCTTCTCAAGCAAATCGTCTACTCGCTTATGGAGTTCCCTCCTCTCACGAGGAGCCTTGTGGCATACTGGCCAAGATACTGGTTTGGCATCGTCTACCAGATACATTCGGAAGTCAATCTCCCGCTCCGGAGGTAAGCCCTTCACCTCCTCACACACATCCGAGTATTCCCGGACCACTCTAACAGATCGCAAACTCTAGACCGACGTGTCAAGCGATTCTAGATAACTTAGCATAACAGATTCTATGGGATTACAAGAGATCTCGAGAGTGTTACCCAAGCGGGTCATAAGCCTAACAACTCTCCCTTCAAAATCAAGAACGGCACCTCTACTGGATAACCAGTCCATGCCCAAAACTAGCCCATAGCCCGTGAAGCCCAACAAGCATCACTCCTAAGCTCAACGCTAAGTATAGAAACTTTCAAACCCAAACACATCATGGAGCCCAATTGGGTTTGAAACAACTAAGGGATCATCTACCAAACTGGTGTCTAAGTGCAGTGACTCAACTAACAATGATGAGATAAACGAACTCGATGCGTCAGAATTAAATAAAGTTCGAACCGGATAATAAAGTAATCCAAATTCAAACCTAGACGGTCCTATCCCCATCTGGTACCCTAGTCGTGAGGGAATACAACTACCCTCCAGGAGATTCCATAGCTTGTCTATGCCCCTTTGGACAATCCTAATAAGATGTCCCATTCCTTCCCAAAAGGATAACTACTTGCCTTCTTCTTCCCATTCTCCACTCGTAACCTTCCACCAATGAGGTTTCATCCTTCATTAACCAAATAACTGTTTGAGCCTTCCTCCCCTCGTCTATCCAATAGATACCTACCAGTCCTCCTCCTTCTTGAACCAACTTCTTATCTGACTAACGTCTAAGTCCCTTGAAGTGGTTTTCCATCCTTATCTATCTTAGAAAGATCATCTATACGCGGAGGGGAAACTCAAAATGAGAGAAAGGAAGAGATTCAAAATGGAGAATTCGAAAGATATAGATATGGCTATTGGGGATTATGCTTTTCTTTCAAAAACTTTTCTCTTAAAGACATGTTTTTGAAAATACTCCTTTCCAAAAATATTCTTAGAAAATAATTTTTCTAAAAATTTTATCTGTTCTGGTAACCTTAAGCTCTGATACCACGTGTAACACCCCACACCCGCTATGGTCACTCGCTAAGGGAATGCCATAACATCGGTGGAGTATTTTAAGTGAATATAGAACAGAAAAATTACAACAAGACAGATATAAGCAATACTTGAAATTCTTAAAACATCATTTCATTGCATCGGAAAGCAAAACATGTTTGGTTACATCACAAAACCATAATAAGAGTCAAGTACAAAATATCCATCCTGATAAATAAAAGTACATAATCCCAATACATGAACTGATAGCCATGAAAGAAAGGATAAGCTGAGCTCTACATCTATGGTCTAAGCTCCAAAAGAGAATAAAGCAGCCTGATGTAGCCCACTCGAACCGGGCCCACTCTGAAACCTGAGGGTTGGGAAAAAGATAAAAACAACGGGGTCAGACATAAGTCTGAGTGAGTCCTATAACCCTAACAATACAACCATTAAAGTAATTAGGGTATGACATAAACAAGGTACGGTACCTCTGGGGATAATGACTACACTAAGTAGCCAACTAAACACAGGATATACTAAGATAACCGAAAAGACGCATTTATCCACCCAAGGATAATTACTAGATTGCACCACCCCAGATCTACCCACCCAAGGGTAATTCCTACACTGCACCACACCAGTTCTACCCACCTAAGGGTAATTCCTACTTGAAGGTTGATCCCACTAAGTGTACTTAGTAATTTTACCCAGTAGTTTCGTGTACCCCTAGCTGACTACATAGGTGCCGTCTGCCCCTATCTCCACTAGGTGTACCCACTACCCCCCAAGCGATCGGCTCCCTACCGTAGATACCCGTGCTGGTCCCACAATGGGGTGTATCATTCCCCAAAGTGGCCACCTGATAATATCAACGGTGCACGGCTTTATATCTACACGATGCAACAACGGCTTATCTACCAGCCCGGGCCCACACACGCATATGAAACCCGATGGACTTGCGTTGCCACCGCTGACCCGTTTTGGCCTCTTATAGTCAAGCCCAATATGCGTGTCCCGTCACTCGACATGGGTCGAGCCCACAAAGATACGTTTGGGATATTGGTTGAAATGGGCCCCCACAAGCTACTACTTAAGCTTGTCTTTTTATCTAGTGCATCCCACTTAACCCCTTTTTATAATCATGCCCCCTTACATGTTAAGGTTTGGTTAAGTCATCTAATTATATTTCAATTGCCACTTAAGGCACCCACTAGATTTCCGCATGCCACCCAAGGCACTTACTTAACCCTTTAATCATGTTTAATTACATGTTCCACTTTGGTTAAGTATTCTAATCGTATTTTCTATTGCCACCCAAGGCAACCCACTAGTTTCCTCATGCCACCCAAGGCACCCCCACTAGTTACTACATGCCTCCCAAGGCACCCACTTAACCCCTCATGCCCCTCTACATGCTAATATGGTTAAGTGTTTCTTAATTCATTAATTAAGATCATGACCTCATAAAGACCTCTCACATTAGACCGTCTTTTATGACTGCTGGATATGCCGGTTGGTTCCGGGCAGACTTCTGTCATCAAAAGGGTCTAACCTCGTGTCTTTACTTTAATCATGTATTTACTTTATGACTAAGACCTCTCACATTGGGCCAATCATTTGTAGCTGCTGGATGGCCGGTCGGTTCCGGGCAGACTTCCGCTACAAAAGGGTCCAACCTCGTGTCTTAGTTGATTAATTACACCTAATTAATCACCCCCATATTAATTATCCCTAATTAATATCAAGTTTTTCATAACATGGGTAGACCTAACTCAATAGGTAAATTCCCATGGGGTAGACCTAACTCAATAGGTAATTCCCACTTATGCTTATTCATTTTATGGTATGCTTAATCATACCCATTTCACACCATTCATTAACATGTCCATTAACCCCATCGTTTCTCCACGCACTTATGCTACCACGACATAATTCCAAGAGAAGATTCTTTCACACTTAACATGGGTTTCACTTAGCATACATTAGCATTAACATGGGTTAAAAAGGTGTCCACTTACATCATGATATTAACCCAACTAGCATTACTAAATAACCCAACTTGCATGAACATACATATGTCGTATATACAAAGGCGACTTGCATAAGTGTTCATAGGTTATACAAAGATGAACTTGCATGTGTCTTAAAGGTGTGAACTTGCACAACATGTTACATGTTAACTTGCATAACATCATACACATAACTTGCATGATATCATAAACATAACTTGCATATCAACATACACATAACTTACATAACATCATGCACATAACTTGCATAACCTCATACACCTAACTTGCATATGAACTCGCATAACAACATGCACATAACTTACATAACATCATACACATACTTGCATAACAAGTTGATCTTGCATATAAGCATACACATAACTTGCTTAACAGGTTGAACTTGCATATATGACTTGCATCTTAAAAGAGGGTAAACATGCATAGCATATAAAGGTGTCATCTTGCATATGTATGCATCACATTTAAAAGGGTAAACTTGCATGTCATGATTTATGCATAATACCAAACACTTAGCATGCACAAAACCACATACTTAGCATGCATAGAATCAATCACTTATTATGCATAAACACACCACTTAACTTGCATAAACCCAAACACTTAGCATGCATAAAACCCAATACTTAGCATGCATACAATCAAATACTTAGCATGCATAAAATCAAATACTTAGCATGCATAACACCAAATACTTAGCATGCATAAAATCACATGCATAACTTGCATATCATGTTACATATACTTGCATATATTCTCACATATAGTTTGCATAACATGTTACATATGCATAAATGTTCAACATAATGTTTTACATCATAAAACATGGCAATAAACTTGCTTATGGCATAAAACTTGCAATTCACATATCATACAAACTTGCATAAACTCATTTATCCACAAACATAGCCATGTCTTATCACATCCTACCATAATCAATTTAATAATTGATTATTAAAGCTATAGGAACTCACCAAAACCAAGATTAGCAAATTTATGAAGTAAAACTAGTTGCCAAATAAGAAGAAGAAGATGATTAGCTTGCAACTCTCTTCATTGATTTGTGGAGGCCATGATCAAGTTTCATTTTGCCATAGTTTAGCTACAAGATCTAATTATGAATGAATTAGGGTGGGGTTAGGGTCTTATTTATAGGATTAGGTGAGTGTTTTAGGCCCTTAGATTAACCCTAGGTTAGATTAGGTCCGTTAGATTTAGGAAATCTCTAGAACCAGCCCTCTAAGCCAGCCCAAGAACCCAAACTGGTGCACCCAGTTTTACTGGGCGTCGCACCCCTGTCGACAGGCAAGTCGACAGTGCAGTCGACACCCCTGTCGACAGCCCTGTCGACAGCACTGTCGACATGGCTAGGGCGGGAATTTTTCCCGCCTGGCCACCCCTGCTGGCCCCAATTCGAAATCTGAATTTGAATTTTAAATCTGTTTTTATCTTTGAATTTTCTGAAAACTTCTTTGGGCCATAACCGGGCCGTACGGACTCCGATTCTCGAAAACTCGGACTCTATTTCGCGTATTTTTCCGAGACGAACGCAATGACGCAGCCCATTTCCCCCAATTCTCACTTCTGAGATTATTTATTCTGCAATTAATGAATTTTAGCATTAACTAAAATTCGGGGTGTTACAATAACCTCTAAGCTCGTACGTCTCAGAGAAGGGTGTTAAGCAAGAGAATAAATTCTCTGCCACAAAACAGATATATATTTAGTAGAGATCAACGAATACAGTATAAAAGAATACAACGTCAGACATACCATCAATCTGCAAGTCTGTTCTGGGTCTGAATGAAATCGGAGGCACCTTATTCCTCGACCCATATGTCCAATATAGGAGAGAGAGACCCTCACATATTCGGTCGATCTCCAAGTACGTCTGGATGATCACCACTTATTACCTTGTCTTAGGTGTCCATCCCAATCAAGACATTAGTAATCATGCAAACGATGTGAAGATCTCCGGTCTTCAACCATCGTCTTCATCGTCGACTTTTAATCGTCGTATCTATTATTCATATTGGGTTAAACCCGGTCTTTCTGAATAACTCACGTATCTTATAATCAAGTGCTATAAAAACACATCATACGCCTCATTCCAATTCAGAATATTATTTTATTCAAATATTCTTTTCACAATTTAAACCATATTAAGGTTTGTCAAACTAGTCGGGATTATCGCCTTACCGAAGTAATCACTTATTTTATCTTTCCAATCCCGACCTATTCATCCTATGGAGAAAAACTGGTAGTACTCCATATCTAACACCCACAGTGTTATCGGTAAAATTAATTACCATTTCACATTCAGATCTAATTAAGAATTTAACTATCGCCTGGAGTAAAACTGGTGATACTCTATTCTCGATCATTTCATGACTTGGATAAATTGAAATATCACGTTCTCACTTCAATCTAATTAAAGATTCATTAAAACTTGCCCTTGGTTTTAATATCAAAAATCATTAATTTATGATTATACAACTTTTAATAAAATTAATCCTGTTATTAACTTGGTTAAAGAACCAGTGTCTTTTAAAACACAATTCATAAACCCAAATCATCTTCCATTAACTATGAAATTTTCACGGAAAACCAACAATATATAATCGATATAAATTTCCATATCAGACTAATAATATAAATGGAATAACGGCAAGGCCTTTTTTAATTCCATATATAGTAACGGATTTCCTACACCGAAGCTCATCTCGATTATTATCAAATCGAATTCCATTCAATTCCAATTTAATTTATTAAATTGGAAAACTTTACTTTGGAAAATTTCCATTAAATCTTAATAAAAAGGTTTATAAATTCCAAATCATATCTTCACTATTAATTGGGTTAAAGAACTAACGTTATTTAAAACACAGTTCACGACGAACCCAAAATCAACTTCCAATTCAATTCCAATTAAATTAATTAATTGGTAAACTGCATTAATCATATATGAAGGATTTATTCTTTGCTCAATTGGGTTTAAGAATAGTGTTATTAAAGACACCATTAACGACAAACCCAAAATCCAATTTGATATTAAATAGAAGGCTCTAAATAGAAATTATATTGACTTATATTCAATATCAAATTCTGAAGCTAACGAATATCGTATTGGGAATAATGATATCTGTATCTTCCAAATTCTTCAACAATATCCGTATAATCATGGAATCCAATATCGAATTATTCCAAAGATTTTTCCCATTTAAATCCATTCCAATCCATATGTCGGAAAATTCTGGTTATTTCCAAACCCGTTTACAAATCCAATTTATTTATTTAAAAACATTGGATTATTATTCTAGTTAATAAGTGGTTCACTTAGATAAAAATATCTTTCTTCTTTTCAAAACTTGGAATTTTTCATCCAAAATCTTTGCAAATCATTTATTATGATTTTACACAATTTTTTCATATTTTTAATCATTTTAACAAGGCCCTTATAGTCAGTTTCCATAAACGACCAATGAACTGCATTTATAGCGATCTTTTCCTAAATTGATTTGGACATATTTTAAAATCTAACCGTTAGATTTCAAATCTCTTATATTCATTGGAAATCTCTTTTCGATACGAACCCAATGGCTCTAGGCTTAGAAGAATCTGATGGTCGGATCTCCTATTACGTCTATTTGAAGTTAATGGTCGAAATTCGCGAATGGTCGCTGCGCAGCACGTTCTATTCAAGCCATTATATATATATATATATATATATATATATATATATTTCATCGATTTCGATTTAAAATGTATTTTATAAGTCCTTTGTAAATTCGTTTTGAAACGATTCCAACTTCACTTTAAATTTTTAATCAAAATTGAATACTCCATATCATTATAATATTAAAATGATAATATTTTCAAATATCAGATTTTGAATTCCATTTCCTTTTCGTATTCATTATAAAATGAATAAAATCGATATAAAATCCGTTTGAGTTAAAATGGCGTTTAGCTACTTAACTCGGCTTCACGTATTCCAATATTTTCGTGTCCATCCAAAATCGGGCATCAAAACCAAATTTTTGATTATTCACTAAATATTATTTTAAAATATTCATTCATATTTCTGAATTGGAATCTGACTCAATCAATTACCATATAATGTTATTTATATGGATTTCATACATCGCATGTATTCAACAATAATGATAAATACTCATTAACCATTCAAACATCATCCAGAGTGCAATTTACAATTGTATAAGCATTAAAATAAATAAATAACGCTCATCACAGCCTGTCTACCCATCAATTGAGGTTTTCAAACAATAAATACTGACTATTTTTGTGCAACTGGGCGAGGTGTAAAATTTATCGTCCCAATCAGTATCAGTTAAATCGGTGTACAAAAACAAGTCCTCCGACTTGTAAATGGATATTTATTCCCATTTTACTGTTTAAAATATAAATGGATATTTATATTTTAATTTCAATTACCTCAATAATATTAACATTATTTTTAATATGTTAAACATTCCAACATCATAAATAAAACACAATACAGTCAATTAAATCGTCCATGGTCTATGGACGAGGGAGGTGAGCTAACGTGCACCGTATACAATTTACAATGATTAAACTGATAAAAAATCTACACTGGCAATCTTATATATTATTATTCATGAATACAACAACATGACAAAATAATTTTGAGTTAGAAGGAGTTCTCACTTTGGTTTCCACTCCGTCAGTCTTTTATTTCTGAATTTCAGTTTTGTTTGGATTTGAATTTTCCTGAAATTCTAACATGCTCTGTTTTTGTCCCAGTCAGCTCTATGGCATAGAATTTTTCTTCACGGTCATAATGCAGCAAAGTTTGCTGAATTCTGTGTTCGTATGCTCAAGACATGGCAGTTTAAACATTAATACATTTAATTACAAAATTTAATATAATTAATTGATAATTAAAACTAATCCCTTCCCTTTATTATCCCCCCCGATCGTTACAGGTTTCTAAAAACCTCAAAATCGTCGCCGCCTCTCTCTCTAAATCAGACCACCCACGATCCACCTGAACCCGATCAGAGTTACCCACGTTGACCACCGTGCCACCTCCATCCTCAACCTCGCCTTACTCGATACCCCCGCCACACCACGATTTGCGTGCGACGGACCCCCCTTTAGCTCGAATTTCGAGCAGATGACACAACGATAACCAATCATATCCACCTCAAATTAAAGCCCTTAATTTTCTCTTTAATCTATGTTCTTGGAGTTTTAGTTAATGTTGAACGGATTGGAAACGAATTTGGATTATTTTTGGGAGCATTTCAGCCATTTTTTCAATGACTAGCGACAGGTTCGGTTTGTAAAGGATTTAGGGTTTCTAATTTTACTTTTATATATTATTTAATATTAATTTATACAATTAATTGTTTTATTGTGAAAATTTATGTTCAACTCAAAACGAACCCCAACGACGTCGCTCTTAGCCAAATACCCCCATTCCGAATACAATGGGATATGCTTCGTAAGCCAATTCGACTGTTTTGATCAGTTTTTGTCAAAATTAAAATATAAATCAATATATCGAATTTTAAACATACATTTTTATTTACCAAGGTTCCAAAAATTACAGACCTAGTTATATTTTGATGACACGGTCCTAACAAAACTAAATTCATCGAATTTGGAGACCGTTTGAAAAATGACCTTTTTATAGTTGATTAAATTTAAACTGAATATACAAAACACGTTTAAATTTACCATGCCCACATATTAATTCCAAAAATTATGGAATTTGAAACCTGATAATAATTTGACATTCTAGATCCAACAAAAGTGGTTTCGTCGAAAACGGAGGTCGTTTGCAAAATGGCTATTTTTAAGGGCTATATATTATATTAAAACATATATAAATTCTATAGCGACTGTTCCAAATTTTAAACTGGACATGACTTTTAATTTATAAAGTGAAATCTCAGTTTCTTACATTTGTTAGAAAGATATAATTAAATAGATTCTAATGTTTCTGGTTTTACTGAAATCCGATTTATTTTGAATTTGTACATTCGTTTGAAATTAAAAATCAGATTTTCAAACTACCGCGCCATTTCAGGCTCTATTTATAATTAATATAATTTTATACATTCTAACTTTGATTTAAATAAATTTAAATCGTTATTATTTAAAATAAACCATTTTATATATTCATAATCTATTAAAATAGCTAAAATAAAAATTTAAATTGGTTCAGAAATTCTGGGTTGTTACAATTATGTCCAAATCAAATTTTCAAAAAGTTGATGTGAAATTCATTTATAATTTATAATGACTTATTTATATTAAGAAAGTATTTTTTATTTTATTGAATATCGATTTGACCCAAATTTTGAAATATCGAGTTACGAATCCAAATACTTTTATTTTGGAGCTAGATAATATTCTATTGGTATATGTACGATAATATTAATTTATTAGCATTAGATTAATTTGTTTTGAATATATCAATATTTTATTGGTTTATTTAAACCTTAGAAAATAGCCAATTTTGCATACAACCTCCGTTTTCGATGAATTTAGGCTTTTTGGATCTAGAATATTAAATTATTGTTAAATTTCAAGTTTCGTGATTTTTGAAGTCAGTACGTGGCCGTAAATGATTTTAATGTGAAAAACTATCAATAATTTGACTTTAAAGATATGCTGTGTGACTCGGAATTGGACGAAACAAGTTTCGTTGGGTCCATAATGTCGAACTGTAGTTGTATGTCCATTTTCATTGAAATTGGGTATCGTATGTGATCATACGAATTTTTAAACGCTGAAAATAGATAAAGATTCAATAAAAATTAATATCATAACCAAATAATAAATTATTAAAAATCTCTATAAATATCCCCTATCCCTAACCCTAATCCCATTTGCTTTGGGCAATGAAGTTTCTGAGCCGCCGCGTTCTTTTTTACAGAAACCCAATTCGTGAGTTTATAATTCATTATAAATTCATTCAAAAATCTTAAAATCAAATACATATAGATATGAGATACTAGGGTGATCCTTGTTGGCATGGTGTAATTTTTGGTGGAGTTCGAATAAATCCAGTTCGCTAGTTTTGTACTGGCATGGGTTAGGGTTGGGTAATATGGATGATAGAAGCATCGAATCGAAGAATGAAGGTTGTCGCTGTGTTCAGAGATAGAATAACACACTGCTAGCTTTTTTGGGATCTGAAGATGAAAAGGGATGCATGACTTCTGTACAGTGGGTAAACACCCTGTTCAATGCAGGCGGTTTACAGAGATTGTGTTTAACAAAATGGGTGTTGGTTGAAAGAGATTTTGATGTTATGAATTTTGGATATTTCTATTTGATTTTAAGTTAAATGTGGAGGGATAATGAATAGGAGGGAGGTCGGCTGTAAAAAGCTTGGTTACGGGTAGGATATACTAGAGCGAAGAAGAAAGGTAATGAGCGAGTAATTAGCTTGGTGATTAGCATTTAAATATTTAATTAATTAATAGGTTAATGGCATTTGTAATGTATTAAACTTATAAAATATATAACTCTCCCAAATGTGATCAGAATTGGACGAATCAAGATCCATTGGGATCGTATGGATGAACGCTACACAGTGGAACTAATTTGGAGTGATTTGGGGCTCGTTACGATTTATGACAAAGGAAAATGCATAATCTGAATCAATGACCGTTAATCTTTATTTAAAGATTAAGGACTAAAATGAGTAAACTCACTAACTCTGTTCAGTTTATAATTTTTATAAATGTAATTTAGTATTGATAAAGGATGATTGATTTGTGTGCGATGATTGTTTGAATGAACTGCTAATTAATTGGTTGAAATTATAGATCTAGTTATATATATATCATTAAGTAAATATTGATTCTTTTTATCTGAATATTTCATATTGAAATGAAATTGATGTTATTTATATTGTTTAACATCTGTGGCTGTGGGGAAACAGTTTGGAGGAATCCAACCGGATTCCCTAATATTTATAATATTGTTTTCCATATATTGTGATATATAATCCGTGATTTATTTTGATGTATTTGGATGACACCGGTCTTTTTAATTGCTATTTTAAATACCAAAAGTAATGCAAGAATGTAAAAGGGGGGTTTTCAAGGTGTATATTGAAATAAAAGTATTTATATAAGATCAAAGGATTTCATAAAAAGGAATTTTTGAAGTGGGTATTAAATTTAGTAATTTTATAAAATCAACAGATTTTATAAAACAGAAATACTTGGAAATTAAATAAGAAACTTATGTAGAAAGTTATTAATAGTTATATGGAACAGATATGATTTGTTTTAAAATTAATAGAACTTAAAAAAAGGAATTTCAAGTTATAAAAGAATTATTCTAAGATTGGTTTAAAGTGGATATAAAATAGAAATCTTTTTTAATAGATAAATTGAGAAGATTAATTTATAAATAATGTTTTATAAATTAAGTAAAATATTTATCACTAAGTAAATTGAATATATAAGTCTGAATTTATATTAAGAAGTAAAAATCGGTTTTAACACCAATATTTTTGTGTAATGCAAACTTAACATTTATAAAGGAAATTACAAAGGAGATTATAGATGATTGGAAATAAAAATAGGATTTTGTGTAAATAATTAAATAAACATAGATTAAATAGAATTTGAAAATGGGATATTATTTTTAAATACGAAATCAAACTGAACTGATTATATAAAAGAAATATTATTCACATTCGATGTGAATAATAAATTAAAGTAAATATTTTTCAAATAAAATATTTATAAAGGAAATTAGGTTTTGAAATAGGAATTTAAAATGGAGTTAAGGGAATTAGAAACTGATTGGAGATTAGTCAAGTTGAATGGCTTTTTGGGTATTGATTTGAAATTGGTTTCAGCCTTCGGGGTTAATACGTAGGGAGTTGTTCTCATACTAGTTTACAGTTAGAGATCGTCTCAGGTGGGAGGATAGTGATGCGTGAATGAGGAATGGAAATGTTTTCCAATGTTAACAACGTATATTTACTAAATTTAGAAAATAAGATTTTATGAATATATGGAAACGGAAAATGGGAAAATGAATAAATTAATGATAAATTAATTAAAAGGGAAAAATGTTGATTAATGATTGATCGATAAAATTTCCATTTGGAAATAAGATTGTTGTGTGTATGGATATTTTCCTTTGATAGTTAAACAACCGACTTTCAAAGTTCTGACCATTTTTCCGTCGTCAATACGGAGAGACCGGGATCAGATTTATTATCTGAAAACCACTCCGTATGGGCATTAGGGTTGTGAATCAAACATGATGAAGATAATTGAAGACAAAGTTTATCCAAGGGCTGTTCTGGTAAATCCTATGTAGAAATTTCCTAAGATGGATTTACAGAATAGTGCCTTCGGTTTGTCCAGTCCCAGGACAACTTGTATGGAAGAATGTCTAACATAGTATATCTAATAGATCGCGTAAGTTGATCTCTTCAAACGTATTTATATTTGGTGGCGGAGGAATTCGTTTCTCTTAGTTGTATACCCATGGTATTTTTGGAGAAATCAAATTGTGATTTGGCGGGTATGACGATGGAGCATTCAAAGTAAATAAAGATGTGATCTATCATAAAGATACGTTATGACCTTAAGCCTCACAACCAGGAAATAGTATAAAATCAAGTAAGTCGCATGGCTACGTGGGTAGCTCCCAATTAGGTTGTATTGTCACCTGATGTAAAAAAAAATATTTTCTTCTTTAAAACTATTTTGACGATGTCCCTTTCGGGAAACGGTTGCTGATGCCAACCGTTGGTGATAATACATTCAGTACACACAAGTGAAATGAGTGACTGGTCATGTTTAGCCTGGGTTGGAAGATGTTCCTGTTGAACCCGGTGTATTCCTCTCTAGAGATACGATGTCAGAAGGTGGTCCCATACCTTGCCAGTTGGAATCCATTACCCAATAAGCACCCCCGGGTTTTGATTATATATTATTTATGTGGAACGTGAGATGAAAGCGTTCCGCTAGATTGCTATTTATTTGATTTAGACATTATTATAATATCAGAAGAGTATTGATTTAAGAAATTATTTTGGGTTATTGTAAGGTAAAATCCATCTGTATTTATGTATGGATCGATCTTATAATTATTCTTTCTTTAAAAAGGATTTTTAAAGTTAAACCAAGTGGTTGGAGTTTACTCACACCATTCCCATGACTGACCTAGAGTTTATTTTGTTATGTTCTACCCTAAACTCTTGGGTGGCCAAATTTGTACGGGCAGTTAAGTAGTCGGGATTTTACAGAGATACTTGGAGGAGCT
Organism: Allium sativum; assembly: GCA_030737875.1. Classification (NCBI taxonomy): domain Eukaryota; kingdom Viridiplantae; phylum Streptophyta; class Magnoliopsida; order Asparagales; family Amaryllidaceae; genus Allium; species Allium sativum. The sequence continues at coordinate 459,375,024 of CM060910.1, forward strand.
TGGAGTAGGAGACTCAATGTTAGATCTATACAAAGTTTATTTCTGCTGTGATATATATATATATATATGTGTGTGTGTGTGTGTGTGTGTGTGTGTGTGGTGTACTCCGATAACGTATGTATATACAGTATACAAGTTTTGTATTTCAAACGTTATGTTATATAATATATTTTATTCGTTCCGCTATGAGATTCGTGTTTACTTTTTTTTTCTATGTGATCTTCTTCTTCTTCTATTCTAATTTTCTTTCTTTCTATTATCGCCCTCTAACTTCTTTCTATTAGTGATCGGGTATTTCCGATGCTTGAATAGTCGACATTGTGTTTATGTCGATTTTCGAGGTTGAAAATTCCTGGGTCGTCACAGTGGTATAAGAGCTGAAGGTTAAGTGATTACCTTGGCTCTGTGGCGTGACTCAGTAGAGATGGGGTTTTCAATACCCTAGATTGAGTTTGAGTGTATATATAAGAGAGAGAGCGGATTTGTAGATTTTATAAAAATGGTTTTGTATTGTGGAGATTTATTGGTTGAGTTATTTATGAGTTCTGGTCGATCAGTTTGATCCACTGTATCGGTAGGGGTTCTAAACACTCGAGTATGATGAACCGACATAGTATGTTTTGAATGAGGATAAATTAAATTATTTTACCCAAAGTATATTTTGATATAAAGAAAATATTTATCTTAAGATTATTATTAAGTATACTGGATGTGTTGGTTGTTATATTAGTCAAATAAGATTAAACCTGAGTTAGTTATGCACATATAATCAAAAAACTTTGGACACTTGTAAAGGTGTTTGTAAATGGATTTGGATTAAATATGTGGAAATTTTAAAATCCTGGGAGATTTCAAATCTTTTTACGAGCATTAGGAGTGGTATTTTGAAATAGATTTCAAAATGGAAGTGTTTAAATATGGGTTTTGAAAGTGATATAGTATTGAGCTCACTTCGATTGTTGTAAAATAACCCTGATGATGCTGGCTACATCATCAGTGTTCATTTTCGAGTTTCTAAGTGATGGATTACTACCAAAGATTTTGTTTTGAATTGTTCTGAGAAACAAGTTGTTTGAAATCCAAAAAGGAATTTTGGTTTTAGAAATAACTAAGTTATTTAAAATTCTCGAGAAGAGATTGTTTAAATTAAAAATAAATTAAATAGAAATTTGTGAAAGCAAATTGAAATTAAAATAAAGCCAGTAAAGTGGTGATTGAATTGAATTATAATAGAGTGATATCGAGTAAAATTGGATTTTGGTATATAATTGGACTAGGGTAAGTAAATGGTTTGATTCTTGAAATAAAACCAAATTACAGTTATGAGATGAAAGCAACAGATTAAAGAAATTAATCAATTAATGGAATGTGGGAATGGAACTTAACTTGGTTAAGTATATGGAATTGATGAGTTAAGAGAATGGAACTTGAGTTGAAATGGGATTTGGTTTGAATATAAGCGAATAACTATGTTGAGGATAAATTGATCGGAGTTTGATTGCGATGACATTGGTATATGTTGAATTGGTAGTAGATGGAAAGGATATAAGGGTATGCTTGACAAAAAGGTACAAGTTTATTTTTAAATGAGTTTGGTGATTTATGAGCCTATTTGGCAAACTGCTTGGTTGTTTGATTTTCGTTTGGGTTGAAGAAGGTCTAGAGAGGCGAGTTGTAGTTGTACCGATTGAGCCATGTAAAGGAGACGTTGGCGAAATTTTTCAGTAATTTAAGGTGTTAGAAAATTTTCAGAATTTTTGATAATTTTCGTTAATAAGAATAAATTAATATTCAATTAAAATAAATTGGTTCAGTTGAAACTGAAGTAAAGAAGTAAAAAAAATAATTTTTAGTCTAGTAAATAGGGTCGGTAGCATTTTTACGGCTTAATAATTTTGGGGACGAAATTCTTTTAAGGGGGAAGGAATGTAACATCCCAGATTTTTAGCTATTTAATAATTAATTTATTTAATTATTTAAATATGATTTGGCGATTTAAATAAGTTAAATTTAAATATTTAGATTATTTAATTAATATATAATTGAATTATAAATTTTAAATTCCAAAATAGTCGGAACATAGTAGAATTAACAATATTGTGTGAATTGGATTGTACAAGAGATTTGGTTAAGTTAGATTCGAATTTTAATAATGAATCTATTTAATAAATGAATTTTGAACGTATAATTTATAATATATTTTAAATCGAACCCGTAATGTCGCGGTAGTTCGTAATATTGAGTTTTGACCATCAATTGAATATACAAAGTCCGTTTTAAGTCGGATTTCTATGAAACAAAAAACGTTCGGATCTAGTGAACTATATTTTTCTAATAGAAGAGAAAAATCATGATTTCGTCTTGTAGATTGTGAGTTATGTCCAAATCAAATTTTCAAAAAGTTGCTATGGAATTCATTTATAATTTATAATGATTTATTTATATTGTAAAAAGGATTTTATTTTTATTTTTTTGAATATCGATTTAACCCGAATTTTTAAATATCGAGTTATGAATCCAAAAACGTTTATTCTGGAGATAGATAATATTCTACCGGTATATATACGATAATATTAATTTATTAATATTAAATTAATTTGTTTTGAATATATTAATATTTTATTAGTTTATTTAAACCTTAGAAAATAGCCATTTTGCAAACGACCTCCGTTTCCGATGAAATTAATTTTGTTGGATCAGAAATATTAAATTATTGTTAAATTTCAAGTTTCATGATTTTTGGAGTCAGTATGTGGTCGTACGCGATTTTAATGTGAAAAACAGTCGATAATTTTACTTTAAAAATACGTTGTGTGAGCAAACGAACTTGGAATTGGGCGAAACAAGTTTTGTTGGGTCCGTAATGTCGAACTGTAACAGTATGTCCATTTTCATTGAAATTGGTAACGTATGTGATCACACGAATATTTAAAGCTGAATATAGATAACGATTCAATAAAATTAATATTATAACCAAATAATAAATTATTAAAAATCTCTATAAATATCCCCTATCCCTAACCCGAATCCCATTTGCTCCGGTCAATGAAGTTTCTGAGCCGCCGCGTTCCTTTTTCTAGAAACCCAATTCGCTCAGAAATCTTAAAATCCAAATACATACATACATACATACATGTATATATGTATATATATATATATATATATATATATATATATATATATGAGATCCTAGTGCGATCCTCGTTGGTATGATGCAATTTTTGGTGGAGTTCGAACAAATCCAGTTCGCTGGTTTTGTACTGGCGTGGGTTAGGGTTAGGTAATATGGATGATAGAAGCATCAAATCGAAGAATGAAGGTTGTTTGTGTTCACGAGATCGAATAGCACTTCGCTGCTAACTTTTGTGGGATCTGAAGATGAAAAGGGATGCATGACTTCTTTATAGTGGGTAAACACCAAGTTCAACGCGAGCGGTTAACAGAGATCGAGTTTAACAAAATGGGTATTGGTTGAAAGAGATTTTTATGTTATGAATTTTGGATATTTTTATGTGATTTTAAGTTAAATGTGGAGGGAGAATGAATAAGAGAGGGGTCGGCCGTAGAAAGCTTGGTTAGGGGTTGGATATACTGGAGCGAAGAAGAAAGGTAATGAGTGAGTAATTAGCGTGGTGATTAGGATTTAAATACTTAATTAATTAATAGGTTAATGGCATTTGTAATGTATTAAACTTGTAAAATGTACAACTCTTCCATATGTGATCAGAATTGGACGAAAAAAGATCCATTGGGATCGTATGGACGAATTCTACACAATGGAACTAATTTGGAGTGATTTGGATCTCGTTACAATTTATTGAAAAGGAAAATGCCTAATCCGAATCAATAACGACTAAAGTGAGTAAACTCACTAACTCTATTCAGTTTTTAATTTTTATAAACTTAATTTAGTATCGATAAATGATGATTGATTTTGTAGGTGATGATTGTTTGGATGAATTGCTAATTAATTGGTTGAAATTATAGATCTAGTTATATATATATATATCGTTACTTAAATATTGATTCTTTTTATCAGAATATTTCATATTAAAATGAAAGTGATGTTATTTATATTGTTTAACATCTATGAATGCAGGGAAACAGGTTAGAGGGATCCAGCGGGATTCCTCAATATTTATAATACTGTTTTCCGTATATTGTGATATATGATGCGATATATAATCCATGATTTATTTTGATGTATTTGGATGACACTGGTCTTTTTAATTGGTATTTTAAATACCATAAGTAATACTGGAATGCAAAAAGGGGATTTTCAAGGTGTATATTGAAATAAAAATATTTATATAAAATCAAAGGATTTTATTAAAAGGAAATTTTGAAGTGGGTACTAAATTTAACAATTTTATAAAATCAACAGATTTTATAGAAAAGAAATACTTGGAAATAAAATAAGAAAATTATGTAAAAAGTTATTAATAGTTATATGGAATGGATATGATTTGTTTTAAAATTAATAGAATTTAAAAAAAAGGGAATTTCAAGTTATAAAAGAATTATGAAAAGATTGATTTAAAGTGGATATAAAATAGAAATCTGTTTTAACAGATAAATTGAGAACATTAATTTATAAATAATGTTTTATAAATTAAGTAAAATATTTATTATTAAGTAAATTGAATATATAAGTCTGAATTTATATTAAGAAGTAAAAATCGGTTTTAACACCGATATTTTTATGTAATGTAAACTTAACATTTATAAAGGAAATTATTAAGGAGATTATAGATGACTGGAAATAAAAATAGGATTTTGTGAAAATAATTCTATTAAAAGAGATTAAATAGAATTTGAAAATAGGATATTATTTTTAAATACGAAATCAAACTGAACTGATTATATAAAAGAAATATTATTCACATTCGATGTGAATAATGGATTAGAGTAAATATTTTTCAAATAAAATATTTATAAAGGAAATTGGGTTTTGAAATAGGAATTTAAAATGGAGTTAAGGGAATTAGAAACTGACTGGAGATTAGTTAAGTTGAATGGCTTTCTGGGTATTGATCTGATGTTGGTTTCGGCCTTCGGGGTTAATACGTAGGGTGTTGTTCTCTTACTAGTTTATACAGTTAGAGGCTGATAGGTGTGGGAGGATAGTGATGCGTGAATAAAGAATGGAAATGTTTTCCAATGTAAGCAACGTATATTTTCTAAATTTGGAAAATAAGAATTTATGAATATATGGAAACGGGAAATGAGAAAATGAATAAATCAATGATAAATTAATTAAAAGGGAAAAATGCTGATTGATAATTGATCGATTGAATTTCCATTTGGAAATAAGATAGTTATGTGTATGAATGTTTTACTTTGATAATTAAATAACCGACTATCAAAGTTCTGACCATTTTTCCGTCGTCAATACGGAGAGACCGGGATCAGATTTATCATCTGAAAACCACTCCATATGGGAATTAGCATTGCGAATCAAATATGATGAAGATAATTGAAGACGGAGTTTATCCAAGGGCGGTTCTGGCAAATTCTATGTAGAAATTTCCTAAGATTGATTTACACAATAGTGCCTTCGGTTTGTCCAGTCCCAAGACAACTTTGATGGAAGAATGTCTAATAGAGTATATCTAATAGATCGCGTAAGTTGATCTCTTCAAACGTGTTTATGTTTGGTGGCGGAGGAATTCATTTCTCTTAGCTGTATACCCATGGTGTTTTTAAAAAAATCAATTTGTGATTTGGCAGGTATGACGATAGGGCATTCAAAGTAAATAAAGGTGTGATCTGCCAAGAAGATACGTTATGACCTTAAGCCTCACAACCAAGAAATGGTGTAAAATCGGGTAGGTCGCATAGCTAAGTAGGTAGCTCACATGTAATAACCCGGAAATCCGAGCCAATTTAAAATTTTTATTTTTGCCATTTTAGTGAATTTTGATTATTTTAAAATGAGTTATTTTAAATAATAACGACGAGAAATTTATTTTGAATAGAATTCGAACGTATATATTTAATTGAATCGTCGTTAGAATATAAATAATTATTTATAATTTTAAAAGGAATTGAAAATGGCGCGGTAGTTTGAAAATTCGGTTTCAAAATTCAAATGGAAGTACAAGATCCAAAATAAACCGGATTTTAGTGGAACCAAAAATATTTGAATCTATTTGAGAATATCTTTCCAACGAATCAGAAAAATCAAAATTTCATAGCGGGTAGAAAAACTTATGCCCAGTTGAAAATTCGGAATAGTCGCTATGAAATTTCGGCCCTTAAAAATGGCCATTTTGCAAACAACCTCGGATTTCGACGAAACCACTTTTGTTGGATCCGGGATGTAGAAGTATGGCTAGAATCCAAAATTCGTAATTTTTCAAATCAATATGTGTGCGTGGCGAAGGAAAACGCGTTTGACCAGTTTTAGTTGATTTTAATTGACTGGAGAATGGCCATTTTTCAGAAGGTCTCAGAACTCGATGAAATTGGTTTTGTTAGGACCGTATCGTCAATACGAGGCTAGAAAATATTTTTAGAGAATTTTTAGAGTTCGTATGTGACCCCGGTAAACTGAAATGTGCGTTTAAATTCAATATATAGAGTTATATTTTGATTTTGACGAAAACAGATCGAAACGGTTGAATCAGCTTACTATACATATCCCATTGTGTTCGGAATGAGGGTAATTAGCTATGGACGACAGGCGGTGGGTTCAATTTCGAGTTCGAAAATAATAGTTACTTTTGGAAATTAAAATACAATTAAATTATATTTTTTTTTCAATAACCCCCCTAACTCCATTCATTCAGTCAACCCCCCTTCCCGCATTCTATTTTCCAAATCAAGATCGTGCCCCCCCATCATCGTTCCGCCGCGCCTCCCTCTCCGATCCCCACCACCGAAGCAACTGCGCCGCCCTCACCTTCTTCTTCTCCACCTCGCGCTCCTTCCTCTCCTCCCCCTTACCCGCTTGAGAACCCCGAGCCCCCTTTCTCCGTCGATCCCAACGCCTCCCTAACCCCACAGTTAGCGGCAACCCCCTACCGCCTAAGCGTCGCGCTGCCATGGACCTCGACCGCCACTCTCCTCCCCACCAGCGCACCTCCAGCGCCATTCCCCACCTCCAACCTCCTTGTAAGTTTTATATTTTTGTTTTCATTCGTTTAAACATTAAGTATATGATTTTAACATATTAACAATCTGATTTTTTATTCGTTTTAAAGTTAGGATTTTTCTTAGTTGAAAGATATGATTTTTCATAGTTAAAAGGTTTGATTTTTATCATCGAAAAGATTTTATTTTTACAAACAAAAAGGTGGGATTTTTAATCGTATGAAGTAGCGAAGAAAAATATGATTTTTCCATGTATGTAGCAAAGTAAAAATATAATTTTTGTATAGTAAAGACAATAAAAATATGATTTTTATACGATAGGAAGATTAAAAATATGATTTTTATATTATAGAAGTATTAAAAATTCGATCTTTATTATGTAGAAGGATCAAAGATGTGATTTTTATATGAGTGGTGATATAAAAATATAATCTTTATTATATGAGCACCGTTATAAAAATAGAATTTTTATCTATATAGTAGCGGTGTAAAAATAGAATTTTTATCTATATAGTAGCGGTGTAAAAATGTGGTTTTTATATACATAACAACTATATAAAAATGTGATTTTTATATATGTAGTGGCTACGGACAATGAAATTTACAAAGGGGCGAGCACGACGAAGATTTCTACATAGGAAGAGTCATGGCGGTTGGTTTAGCTAGTCAGTGAGAACTTCTCACTTTAAATTTTCTTTTCTAGTTAAAATATATACTAGGATGCAGAAGGTGCTTAGCAGCACCCGACACCTGTCGTCCACAGACCATGGACGACTTGTTTGATGGTTTGGTTTGATTGATGAATTGGTGTGAAAATTGATTGTGATGTGGAATGAATAAAAATATATATTCATGTGTTGAAATAAAATATATAATCAGGTGTTGAAATAAAATATATATTCAGGTGTTGAAATAAAAATATATATTCAGGTGTTGAAATAAAAATATATATTCATGTGTTAAAGTAAAATAAATATTCATTTACAAATCGAACAATTTGTTTATGTACACCGATTTGACTGATATTGATTGGGACGATACATTTTACACATCGCCCAACTGCACAAATAAAATCTGTGTTTGATTATTTGAAACCCCACACGGGTGTTGGGATAATATTTGGCGTACACTAATCCCAATAATTAGTTGTGTGTCGATCGATTGATTGACGGGCTGTTATAAGCATTGGATATCTATATTTGATGCTTATACAGCGTGGTGCACTCTGGATGATGGTTGATTATTTATCTTTGCTATTGTATACATGTGTTGTAGAAAATCCATATAATTAACATCATATGGTAATTGATTGGGCCTCATTCCAATATAGAAAATAAATTCATGTGTTGAATTGAAAAATATTCATGTGTTGAATAGAATAAACATTCATGTGTTGAATAAAAGCCGTGTTGATTAGATTGACGCCATTTTGACGTGAATGATATTTATATCGATTTTATTCATTTTTCAATGAATATTGAAAGTGATTTCGAAATTCGAATTAAATTGAAATTCGAATTAAATTGAATAGATTTGAAATTCGTATTAAATTGAAATGAATTGAAATTCGAATTAAATTGAATAGATTTGAAATTCGAATTAAATTGAAATGAATTGAAATTCGAATTAAATTGAAATTGAATTGAAATCGATTTGAAATGAAATTAAAATGAATTTATATTGAGAAATTCGATTTGGAATTGAATTTGAAAAGGAAGTTGAAATCGTTTTGAAAACGAATTTAAATGATTTATAAAATACGTTTTGAAAGGAAATCGATGAAATATATATATATATATATATAATATATTATATATATATATATAATGGCCTGAATAGAACGCGCCGCACTGCGGTAATTCGCGAATTTCGACCATTGACTTCGAATTGACGTTACAGGAGATCCGACCGTCGGATTCTCCTGAAACCAGAACCGTTGGGTTCGTATCGAAAAGGGATTTCCAATGAACATTATAAATTTAAAATCTAACGATTGTATTTGGAATTATTTCCAAATCAAATTTGGAATTATTTCCAAATCAAATTTGGAAAAGGTCGCTGTAAGTGCAGTTCGATGGCCGTTGATGGAAATCGACTGTACGGGCCTTGATAAAATTATTAAAAATATCAATAATTTGTGTAAAATCATAAGAAATGATTTGTGAAGAATTGGGATGAAAATTTCCATATTTGAAAAGATAAAAATAGATTTTTATTGAAATGAACTAGTTTTGAACTAGAACAATAATTTATTTATTTTTTAAAATAAATAAATTGGATTTGAAATGGTTTTGAAAATAACCAGAATTCTCAGTAATTGAATTGGAATGGATTTGAATCAAAATCATCTTCGGAATAGTTCGATGTTGGGTTTCGTGATTATACAGATGTTGTAACAACCCGAAATTCTGAGCCAGTTTAAAAATTTTATTTTGGAAATTTTGATGAATTTTGATTATTTAAAGTGAATTATTTTAAATAATATCGACGAAAAAATTTATTTTGAATAGAATTCGAACGTATATATTATATAGATCATCGTTAGAATATAAATATTT